>CM019063.1:38670308-39092808 GCA_009667805.1 Leptobrachium leishanense
CGTGGCAGAAAGAAGATGCTGACTTCGACTGCTGTGCGCTACCTGAAGCGTAGAGTGGAGAAAAGTCCCCGTGTGACTGCTGAGGAACTGAGAAAAGATTTGTCAGATGTGGGTACTGAAGTTTCAGCTCAGACAATACGGTGCACACTGCGTAATGAAGGCCTCCATGCCAGAACTCCCAGGCGCACCCCCTTGCTGTCTCCAAAGAATAAGAAGAGTCGACCGCAGTATGCCAAAAGTCATGTGGACAGACCACAGAAGTTTTGGGATAGTGTTCTGTGGACTGATGAAACAAAATTAGAACTGTTTGGGCCCATGGATCAACGCTATGTTTGGAGGAGGAAGAACAAGGCCTATGAAGAAAAGAACACCTTGCCTACTGTGAAGCATGGCGGGGGTCAATCATGCTTTGGGGCTGTTTTGCTTCTGCAGGTACAGGGAAGCTTCAGCGTGTGCAAGGTACCATGAATTCTCTTCAGTACCAGGAGATATTGGATGACAATGTGATGCAGTCCGTCACAAACCTGATGCTTGGGAGACGTTGGACCTTTCAACAGGACAATGATCCAAGCATACCTCCAAGTCCACTAGAGCATGGTTGCAGATTAAAGGCTGGAACATTTTGGAGTGGCCATCGCAGTCACCTGACTTAAATCCGATTGAGAACCTCTGGTGGGACTTAAAGAAAGCAGTTGCAGTGCGCAAGCCTAAGAATGTGACTGAACTGGAGGCTTTTGCCCATGACGAATGGGCGAAGATACCCGTAGATCGCTGCAAGACACTTGTGTCAAGCTATGCTTCACGTTTAAAAGCTGTTATAACTGTAAAAGGATGTTGTACTAAGTACTAAGATTGAATGTCACTTGGGGGTTGAATAAAACTGATAATGATGTGAGCACAGAAAAGACATTTGTGGTTATTTCATTATAAATGTTATGTTATATTTGTCTGACCTATACATGCCTCTTTGATGTAATTGTAAGCAAGATGACTGAATGATCAAAATCAATGTCAAACTGGCCAAAACACTCAATTTCAGTGGGGGTTGAATAATTTTGAACACAACTGTATAGATATGGATATATAGATATGGATATATAGGGAGGGTAGAGATAGATAGATAATAGCTTCACAGATGATGGAGAGGTAGGCAGATAAACAGGTAACATATAGATGGATAGATAAGAAAGACATTTACTGTAGCTGACTCAAGCAGTGCACTTGATTGATTGTGAACATAAAACCCTATTTTCAGTTCCATTTAGCATTCCGCATTGCAATTATTTTAAGATGGACAATAACTACCTTAAACTGTGTGCTTTATTTGTGCGAACGGACTAAGAGCTGTCCATAGCAAGACGCCATTAAAATAATTTACATGTGTGTTATAATTTGTACACACTTTCCAATTAGGTGCTGCAATTTCCCGATATGGAGGTGCAGTCACCTAAATCAGGTTAAACTGCTGATTTTCTTATTTGGAATTAAAGATAGTCTGCGTTCAGTAGATTGATAACCCCGAGGAGTGCGCACAAATATGCAGGTGGTGCATGAGCTAACCCCGCTTCAAGCCGCATGCATATATATATATTAGATATAGGTGACTTCACGTGTTATCACTGATATATATATATATAACACATACACACATCAATATTGATTATAAACACATACATTTGAAAGAATATACTGTATATATACACACACACTCACAAATGTTTACTTATTTATTGCATTCATTTTTTTTTGTAAAAGTCTTCTCCAGCACATTATCCCAAAGATTCTCAATGGGGTTAAGGTCTGGACTGTGCGGTGGCCAATCCATGTGTGAAAATGATGTCTCTTGCTTCCTGAACCACTCTTGCACAATTTGAGCCCGATGAATCCTGGCATTGACATCTTGGAATATGCCCGCTGTGCCATCAGGGGAGAAACAACCCATTGATGGAAAAACCTGCTCATTCAGTATATTCAGGGAGTCAGCAAGAAGGGGTGTGTGAGGGCCCTGAGGACCAGCAATGGCACTAGTGGCCTGCTCTAAGGTGGGGCCCACTCAGGTCTCACAAGGCTTTAGCTCGATTGTGCCATTACAGGAACAACTGCTCCATATGCAAATCAGACGCCATCACCCAATGAGGGTGGCCAGTACTGAATGCCAAGGACGTCATCCCTGCAAGAGAGGTGCAGCAACCCCCGACGATCGTTTCAGCCTTGTTTGGCATCGTCAGGAGGGTATAGCTGACACCACTCTAGGCACCTTGAGCAAGGGGTCCACATCTGGATTACACTGTAGACTTAAAGTGAGCAAAAAGGGGTTCACATGACCTCATGTTTTGGGCACATGATGTCGCTAAACCTAGACCTGACCAACTGAAGCAACCCCAGATCATAGCAATCTAGTATGGCGGGTGGTGAGTTTTTATTTGGCCATGCAGTGTCTATATATAAATAAAACGTTGATTATAATAAACATACTAAACATATTAAAATATCTTAGATGAGTGATAGGAGAGGGGGCGTTCAATGGTTTTATTTTACTCAGAGTTTTGGTGGATGAAATCACAAAACACATCCTAATATCCCCTGGAGTTAAATACAGACACATGACTCCTGTCAAATAATAACATATTTTATAGCTGAAACAGCCACTAAAAGATATCAATCCTGCTACATCCTTACACCTAGTTTATTGCCGGCCACCAGCTTGAGGTCAAACACTGACATTTACGAGACAGATATTAATTCAGAAACTATAAAGTGGAATGCAAGCTTCTTCCAGCTTGACCGTTAACAAACCAATTGACGTGTGCGTGTAGCCATGAGTACGCATGCGTGATTCTGTCTTTAATCTAACTCAGAATGTACCTTAACTTGGAGTAGATTGTATTTTATTGGAAACAATATGCAATGGGTAACCTCTACCGCTACATACTTTCCTTCACATGGGTACCGGAGAAGATGAAGAAGAATACTTGCATAATTTAAGAGATATAAAAAGAAATGGCAAGCGCCCACTGCATGCAACACCACCAAAACCCCCGAAGCTAGACCAATTGATTAGAGGTTTCCTCTAAACCAAAAACATAAAGAATATATACGTATCTGGTCAGCGCGACCTGGATCGCTCTCAGGGCTTAGATGGCTCCCTCACATGACATAATCCACATGTATATATACAAAGTAACAAAAGAACATATAATAGTGCAGCAATCACGATAGAATACACAAAAATTAAATAGCATGTAGTCACCTCACTCACAAACATAGAGCCCTATCAATGGCTCTGAGTGGGTCACAGCATCGAGGTACACTCCAGGACTCTTCCACGGTGATCCATACCTTTTTGGAATGATATCTCGTCATAACCGTAGATATATAGAAAAAGCATAGAAGAAAATTCTCCTTGTGTATACCTTGTTGTTTACAGTACATAGACAGTATTTAGACAAGTTTAAACTCACCCTTGGTGGAGCCTATGTAAGCTCAAGGTGAAGCACCTACGGATTTGTTGATCAGGTCAAATCCAAAAAAAAACTCCACGACAGCAGGGACTCAAACTTCAAATAAAATTTATTATAAAAAGATATTAAAAACAAATGAAACAAGCTAGACATTGTACAGAACGCGTTTCGCCGCAGGGAGCGGCTTCATCAGCTTTTCTATATATCTACAGTTACGACGAGATGTCATTTCAAAAAGGTGTGGATCACCACGGAAGAGTCCTGGAGTGTACCTCGATGCTGTGACCCACTCAGAGTCAGTGATAGGGCTCTATGTTTGTGAGTGGAGCAACTATATGCTATTTAATTTTTGTGTATTCTATCACGATTTGCTGCACTATTATATGTTCTCTTGCTTCTTTGTATATATCGATGTGGATTATGTCATGTGAGGGAGCCATCTAAGCCCTGAGAGCGATCCAGGTCGCGCTGACCAGATATGTATACATAATTTCATAATTTAATTTATAAATGAACAATTAACTTATTAAAAATATATTACTGTCTAATACTTGGACGTGTTGTTCTTTATTCAGTTCTCATCTCTAGCCTTGCTTCCCAGGAGTCTTTCAACAGACACCCATAAGGTCAACACCAGGGAGTTGGGTACTAATGGTAGATCTACCGCGGCAAAAAATAAGATGCGAGAGACAGCTAAACACCTTCTACTCTATGAAATGATTTGCTACTATCGAATAAGCTTCAAATTTTACCAATCATTGTCTTTTTTTTACTGGACCCCTTCCCTACTGTGATCGAGTATAGTCTATGTTCAAAAGCTCCTACAGGAGTTCAACATCGACTAAACTTGATGTGGTCACGTTCTGGAGCAATGTAAAGGAATTTATTTTAATGCAAATGAAATGGGCTCCAAAATGCGCCCCAAAATTACCAGCACCTTGGTCATGTCAGCCGAGGTGCTAAAGCTATTTTAACAGCTTTGAGGTCTCTTTTTTTTCACAGAGACACGGAGCTCCAGCTGTGTTATTATACATGTAGTAGCACTTTTTGGCCAGCAGGGGGAGCTCTCTGTTAGTCAAATAAACTTACTGCATTAGAAATTTATTTTATGACAGATATATAAATTTTTACACTGTCTGAAATGGAAAGTTGTTTTCCTCCAATCCACTGGCACCAGTGGTTATATGGAAAACAGCTTGGCAATGTAGGGCTTTGCAGGATTTGCTGTTAAGATACAGTATGTTATAGTCAGTTTTTGCCCCAAACTGTGTATGTATTATAAATAGAGAGACTTACCCTGGAGTTTACTACTTCCAAAGACACGTTCTGAGGGGCAGCACTGGGCACTGAAAGAGAAAAGTAGAATGTTTAAAAATGTGTACAGTATATATGTGAATAGCATACATTAATAGAATTTAATGATCTCAGCTTGTGAAGGATTCATATAATTCTGTTACAAAAAAAAGCGGTGTCGCGCCTAATCCCCATTGGGGCGGCTGCAACCACCAGATGTATCCAGCCCAGCAACATGTATAATACATAACAAGAAAAACAGTGTCACCTGCGCTTATCCCTAGATCACTGTGTGAAACAAAACACAATTAGAGGTTTTAGTTTTGGCCATTTGAGTAAACTAAAACCTCTAATTGTGTTTTGTTTCACTATCAGGGCTATTCAAAGAGATCCGAATTGTGTCCGAAAGGTAACCGAACACTGAAATTCAGCGTTCAGTTACCTTTCCTGGCCATACGGCTATTCAGAGAGCAATCAGTTCGCCAAATCTTGGCGAATTGCCTGCACATATGGTGCCTGTTCCATGCCTGTTTCCACGGGCAGTGAAATCCCCATAGAGAAGCAATGCTTCGTCTATTCAGAGAACACCAAACAGCTGAGAAAGGTTGCCAAAATGCCCTGCCATTCGGTGGTTTCATTCGACAGGTTGATTCAGGAGAATCCCATAGGCTTCAATGTTAAAAATATTCCTGTTTTAATCCAATATCTAATAAAGCGTTCATTATAATATTCTGCGGTAAAGAGTCTCTTTATTTGTTAGATTTTTTTAGGACCTTTTAGTCATTTTTTGGAATTTATTTAGCAAACTTTTTTTCGTTTTATTTTTTTCAATGTTTTTTTCTTTTTTTGTAACCGCCCTTTTTATTATCATTCATTGGATCTTATGTGTAAATTACAGACATTTTCGGTCAGTAGTTTTTTTGCAAACAGACTTTAAATTTTCAAACTTTCAAGCGTACTGTGTTTTTTTTCACCTCCTTCGTCTGCGTGTCGAGTTTTTCCGGCGGCTGCTCTGCTCTGTGATCGGCGGCTAGTCGAGTTTTCCCGGCGGCTGCTCTGCTCTGTGATCGACAGCTAGTCGAGTTTCTCCCGCCTGTTCAGCGGGGTTAATCCAGCTGTTTTCTACGGGTTTCGGTGAGTGTTCGGCGGGTTTGCGGTGGGTTTTCCCTGCACTACGGGGTCCCTGTGGTGCTTGCTGAATACACCGCAGTGTCGGCGAAATAGGATCAACGAATCGCCCTGAAATGCAGGGAACGTGTCACGGTTCACGCCGCAGACGCGGTAAAAAAGGCAAATGAAGTGCAGTTCCAGTCCTGATTTTGCCATTTCCTGGACTGGTTTCCAGGTACTCAGGGATCTGTTCCTGATTTTCCCTTCACCTCTCCAGCCTCAGGTGTGGGCTGGGCCTGCAATGCCCATTTAATCCAGCTTCACCTCTGAATCAGGGCTTCTGCATCGTTTATTCTACCATAGAACGACTCATTGCAAGCCTGATCTGTGTGCTATGCACTGACCTGCCTGATGCTCAGCTGGCACTCTGAGAACCCCTTTTGTTTGGCATTCTGAGAGCCCCTTCGTCTGGCTTTCTGAGAACCCCTTCGCCTGGCTTTCTGAGAACCCCTTCGCCTGGCTTTCTGAGAACCCCTTCGCCTGGCTTTCTGAGAACCCCTTCGCCTAGCTTTCTGAGAACCCCTTCGCCTGGTATCCTGAGAACCCCTCCATCTGGTATCCTGAGAACCCCTCACCATTACTACATTCCTTAAGGACTCTATTATCCTACTCCTTATTGATCAATCCGTGTATGACATTGGATTCTGGACTCTGACTATTTCTATGCCTGCCGCCTGCCACCGACCTAAGCCTGATTTAACCACTCTCGAGTCATAACCCTTCTGATACCGCGCCTGATCTTCTGTTGTCTTTTTGCCTTCTGTATCTTTTGATCCTCTACCCTCTGTACCAGGAAGTGTGTTCTTTTGTATCTGTTTTCCATTTTATGTTCAGTCAGCTCTGATTTGTGTTCTATTCTTTATTCAGCGTCCAGTACCTGTTCTGTTGGCCCTATTGTGCTATTCAGTGTCCTGTCCTGTCTACCCCTTCTGCTAAGTGTACCCTGTCCTCTGTATATATTATCCTGCCCATCCAGCTCCTATCTATCGTTATTAGTTATTCAAATTCCCCTTCTTGGTTTACTTTTGTTTATTTAATAAACCTATGTTTTGGATTACAACCTTCCCTTTCTGCCTCTTCATCTGAGTAACCGCATATTGGGCTCGAATCCTTAACCCCTGCAGTGAGCCGTGACAGAACGAAAAGTCACCGAACGTGCAGTGACTTGTTGACTCTCTTTGAATAACCCCCATGGTGTTATAGGGTTAAACGCAGATGACACTTTTTTTTGTGTAATTCTGTTGATTAGCAGGGTTAGCAGACACTACTCTCACATTTCACCACTTCCCTTTTGACTTTTGAGCTTCTCCCGGGATAATGGACAACGACCATCAAGACCATTATGACCTCTTAGGAAAGTGGGCCAACGTTGCTTTCTGATTGGCCAATATGAACATTAAATAGGATATAATAATAAATAATTATTTTAAAAGAAATAACAATGATAAAAGAATCCCACCAACTCCTGCAAAATAATTGCTGATTTACTACAGAACAAAACTGTTATATACTGTTTCATTAGTCTGTAACTGAGAAGACCTTTTTGCCTCCATTGTTACATCACATGGAGCATTTTCACTCATTAATGCTAATGAAATATTCTGATGATCTATCAAGCAATATTTTATAGCTATAACATGTGATTACATTTATAAATTTTTAATTAAAATAAAAAACTAAAATTATAAAAATATTTTAATTCAGTTAAATTAATATTTTAATTCAAATTATACTGTACCAAAACAATATTCTCTGCAGCACAAAAGTAACTTAATTTGAGACTTTATCCTTATTTTTTTTTCACTTTCTTAGAACATTTCATGTGCAGTAGAAATCATTTATTTATTTCCGCTTAACAAACACTGATATTAATGACTTTGGGTTAGATTACAGTGTGCTATTAATTAATATCGTGGCATTTACAGGTTTATTTTTAGCCATCAGAGACAAAATAATAAATACTCTGCCCTTTCACCAACCGCAATACCTGTCTACAAGTTCATTAAATCTCTCGCAGTGAAAATCTGGGATTTTCACACGTTATGCTAAGCGTTAATGGCACGCGTCTATAAATATATCCTGCTGTGAATGTGTTTAAATAAAGACTCGATTCATGTTCAATATAATTATAGAATATAATAATTATAAAATAAATGAAAACATGGCATTAACCATATTATTGTCTAGTAATTCCTGTTTGATTATTATTATTATTCTAATTATTATTATTCTAATTATTAATTATTAATTATTATTATTAACCCTTTCGCTGCTGAGGCTTTTCCCGCCTCTGTGCTGAGGTCATTTTTACCGATTTTGCTCATCTTGTTTAAACGCGTTTTGAAGGCTTATTTTAGTATATGACCCAGACATATTAAATATCGTTCTTTCCGGCAGACTCGGCAGATTCATAATATGTCATTATTATATGTATACGTCATGACCTGTCTGTATATTATAACAAAAAATGCAATAAAATATGAATTTTCAATAATTTACAACGTGTAAAGTGTTTTTTTTTCACATTTTAACATGCGAGCAATTGCGGTTATATTTTGTATGGGGTGCGCTTGTTAAAAAGATTAGAGATGGGGTCTCGTTACATTTTTTTTTGGGGAAAATTCCGCGATTTTTAACAAACGCACCGCATACAAAAATCGTTAGTGCAGCATCATTGTTCACATTATAATTGAAATGGGAACAATATTGCTGCATTAACGAACCAAAAAAAAGAAAAAAAAATTGTTTATTTTTTTTTATAATTTTTTTAAAATATTTTTTTATTTTTAATTTTTTTTAAAAAACTTTTTTCATACTCATGTTTGGTATTGTTGGAACAGTCATGCTCTGGCCGTTTCAACAATACCAAACATTAACCCCTAACTGCCACGGATCGGGAGATAGGGGGTTCATTGGAACCCCCTATCTCCACCATTAGTGACAGTTAGGGGTTAACTCCAAGACTGAGCGCGTCCTTAGCAGTGAAGTGGTTAAATGAATGTTTGGTAAAATCAATTTAAGAAAAAAATGTCTTTGTTTGCTGATTTTACAGATATTAAATAATTGAGGCATAACGAACCATGTGATGATAGTTTGTATTTACCAAATGAGCATTTGTCAGTATTTTTACTAGATAAACATTGCCAGAAATGCGCTTGAGTGTCCTGGAAGATGACACTTAAAGATCCTAAATTTGGTCATCAATGGGTCTGCATTGGAGACGATCCATTTGTGCCAAGAGAATTGTTGTTGACTTTGTTGTCATCCACCAGGACTCATCTGTGATTAATGGACTACAAACAGGACATGCTGTACACTCTTGTAGTTAAAAACCATTGATACAACAACCAAGAAAGGAGAACTAGTGGTTGAAGTCACCTGATTGCTGACACTGTATACAAATCGCTTATTCCTCCAACAGAAAAGATGGAAGAGGCAACTCTCTGCTAGTTATTGAGCTCATAAAACCCATTACTTTACATTTGTCACATTCTACAATCAAGGGGTTAATGGGGGGGGCACACAAGGATAACACACATTTTGTATTATCTCCTTAACACCTGTACAAAGATGAAAGTATAGGATCAATTATGACTTCTTGGCTTTGAATGAATGGCGAGAGTATTGGCAGATCTAAAATAGCCAGCAGAGATCAATGTCAAAAGTCAATGGTTAACCTGTAGCTTTTTGAAAGCTTTGCGAACATAACATATCTTATTATTTTAAATTTTACTGAAGAATATGGCATATGGGATGATTGATGTCATGTTCAGTTAGTACACCTTAACTTCTTATGTTACAGAAAGTAAACAACTCCCTTCCTCATCCACCTTTTGGCTCACAAGGGCTTGAGGTGGTCTACTTTTTAAGTGGGCTATTTTCAAGTGGAGTTAAAAACAGGAATTCTACCTGTACTGGTCTGGTTTGTATCTTTAGAGGGAGAGAAACCTCTGGTTTATTTGTCAATTTAATTTCTCTTTTTGGTTTTCTTTACTGCTGTTTTTTTTTTTTTTCTGTTGTGCTTTTTGGTTGTTTTTTTTCCCTGGGTGGCTGGTGACTTGTTAATTGGGGGCGTGTAGCCTGTCAGGTGATTTCACTTGTATGGCTACATAAACTCAGTGGCAGCTCACTGAGCTTGCTTACAGGGGCTTGAGGTGGTCTACTTTTTAAGTGGGCTATTTTCAAGTGGAGTTAAAAACAGGAGTTTAAATAACAGGTATCAATTGTTGTTTATATATTTGTTATCTTGTTGTGGGTATGAGTGTTAGCAAGCTTGAAGGTTTGACCCAGTGCACATCCTGCTGCATGTATGCATGTCTGGAGGAATCCTTCCAGGGTCCATATCTCTGTAGCAAGTGTGAACGTGTAGCTCTTCTGGAAGCTCATATTGGAGATCTGGAAGGGCAAATCGTAACACTGAGGCAGATTGACAATCTTGAAAGGAGCCTGCTTCTCATGGAGCAAAGTATAGTTGAGGAATCTAGGGGTGTGGGAGGAGTGGAGTTAACCGGGGAACAGGTTGGTAGCTGGGTGTCAGTGACACGTGGTAGCAGGGGGGAGGGAAGAGGAAAAGGTTGGCTAGTCCTGATCTTGCGCACACCAACAGATTTGCCCCCTTGAGCGAAGATGTTGGGTGCAGCAGCTCAGGTGTAGCAGTACTGGAGGAGGCTGCTCCCTCTAACAGCCGGGGGATCAGCCCACCAAGTAAGGGAGGGATAAAGAGGGCAAGTAAGCCTAGACAGGTTGTGGTGGTAGGGGACTCTATTATTAAGAGAGTAGACAGGGTAATCTGTCGCGCTGATCGCCTTAACCGGACAGGTTGCTGTCTGCCGGGTGCCCGTGTTAGGCATGTGGTTGACAGAGTTGATAGATTATTGGGAGGGGCTGGAGATGACCCAGCTGTCATGGTCCATATTGGTACCAATGACAAAGTAAGCGGAAGATGGAAGGACCTGAAGAATGATTTCAGGGAATTAGGAAGTAAACTGAAGAAGAGGTCCTCCAAGGTAGTATTTTCTGAGATCCTACCTGTGCCACGTGCTACAGTGGAAAGGCAGCGGGAGATTAGGGAGGTCAATGCGTGGCTTAAAGCTTGGTGCAGGAAGGAGGGCTTTGGGTTTTTAGAGCACTGGGCTACAATCTGTATAGTTGTGATAGATTGCACCTGAATGGAAGAGGGTCTGCTGTGCTAGGGGAGAGGATGGTTAAAAGGTTGGAGGAGACTTTAAACTAGTGGAAGGGGGGGAGGGATACAGTATCTTACAAAATGGAGACAGAGCAGATAGCGGAAGGGTTTCAGTTCAGACTAAGGGGGGTGGAGCCGGGGGGATGGGTAATGTCAGAACAGTGGAGGCATGTAATGTAAAGTCGCATTCAGCATGTGTGGGTAGAGACAACATTAAATGTATGCTCGCTAATGCAAGGAGCCTCAATAATAAGATGGGGGAACTAGAGGTAATAGCATACACTAAGCAATACGACATAATTGGAATAACAGAAACGTGGTGGGACGAAACGCATGACTGGGCTGTAAACTTAAACGGTTATACATTGTTTAGAAGGGATAGGAAACATAAGAAAGGGGGTGGAGTGTGTTTATATGTAAATCAGGATTTAAAGCCTAATATTACACAACTGGAAAGTGATGAGGGAAATGTGGAATCCTTATGGGTAAATATTTCGTTGGGGAATAAACAGGGAAGTCAACTATTGGTTGGCATATGCTATAAACCACCTAATATAGATAATGATGAGGAAGAACAACTGTTAGAGCAAATTAGGAAGGCTGCAGATCATGGTAACACTTTAATTATTGGAGATTTTAATTACCCGGACATTAACCCTTTCGCTGCTGAGGCTTTTCCCGCCCCTGTGCTGAGGTCATTTTTTACCTGTTTTGCGCATCATGTTTAAACCTGTTTTGAAGGCTTATTTTAGTATATGACATCGACATATTATATATCGTTCTTTCCGTCAGACTCGGTAGATTCATAATATGTCATTATTATATGTATACGTTATGTCATGTTTGTATATTATAACAAAAAATGCAATAAAATATGTATTTTCAATAATTTACAGCGTGTAAAGTGTTTTTTTCCACATTTTAACATGCGAGCAATTGCGGTTATATTTTGTATGGGGTGCGCTTGTTAAAAAAATTAGAGATGGGGTCTCGTTACATTTTTTTTTGGGGAAAATGACACCATTTTTAACAAACGCACCGCATACAAAAATCGTTAATGCAGCATCATTGTTCACATTATAATTGAAATGGGAACAATATTGCTGCATTAACAAAACAAAAAAAAAAAAAAAAAGTGTTTATTTTTTTTTTTTTTAATTTTTTTTTTTTTTTTTTTTTTTTTTTTACATTTTTTTTTACTTTCATGTTTGGTATCGTTGGAACGGCCATGCTCTGGCCGATCCAACGATATCAAAATTTAACCCCTAACTGCCACGGATCGGGAGATAGGGAGTTCATTGGAACTCCCTATCTCCACAGTTCGTGGCAGTTAGGGGTTAATGCTAGGACTGGCGTCATCGTGCTGCGCACGATGACGCCAGTCCTCTGGGGAGTTCCCGGAAGCTTGGCCGACATCCAAGATGTCGGCCAGCTCCGGGAAGGATCGCAAATCGGCGCTTTTCAGCGCCGATTTGCGATCCAGCTCCCCAGGGGTTAATGCCAGGCATCATTTGGAAGGGCAGGCTGTGCCCTTCCAAATGATGCCTGGGTTAAGCCCCTGTGAGCCGCCGATCGGGAGGGAGAGAGGTCCGAAGGACCTCCCCCCCCTCCCTTTCAGGCAACTCCTCCGCACATGCGGGGGGGCGCCTGAATTATGTGTCATCGCGGGGCGCGATGACACATAATAATGGCGGCCACTGCTCCGGATGCCGGGCTGACATCCAGGATGTCAGCCCGCACCGGAGGGCCAGCGATCGGCCGAACCCGGCCGAACGCTGACCCCAATGCGAGGACGCGCTCAGCGCGTCCTCCGCATACCAGGGGCAATGCTGAGGACGCGCTGAGCGCGTCCTTAGCATTGAAGTGGTTAATTGGGATAGTGGGACTAGTAATTCAGCAAAGGGAATCCGGTTCCTGAACATTTTAAATGATACCTTCATGTCACAACTGGTAGAAACAACAACTAGAGAGGATAACTGTCTGGACCTGGTTATAACAAATAATGTGGATCTTTTCTCAAATATTAATGTAAAGGAACAGTTGGGAAATAGCGACCATAATATGGTGACTTTTGAAATAAACTCAAAAAAACACATTCATAAGGGGCATGCTAAAATATATAATTTTAAAAAGGCCAACTTTATTAAAATAAAGGAAGCTCTCAATGTCATTGACTGGCAGAAACTCTTTCACGGGAAAAACACTGAGGATAAGTGGAATATCTTTAAACTAACACTAGAAAAGTACACGTCACAATATATTCCACTGGTTAATAAATATAAAAGAAACAGACTGAAACCAATGTGGCTTAGTAGGAAGGTAACTAAGGAAATGAAAAATAAAAAGAAGGCATTTAAAGTTTTTAAATCTGATAAATCTGAGGCATCCTATAAAGCATATAGGGTAGCCAATAAAGCATGTAAAAATGCGATTAGATGGGCTAAACTAGATAATGAAAAAGAAATAGCCAAAGAGAGCAAGACTAACCCTAAAAGATTCTTTAGGTACATAAATTCTAAAAAACCCAAGAGTGAAAATGTAGGTTCACTAAAATCTGAGTCAGGGCTATTGTTAACTGAAGATCGGGATAAGGCAGAAATTTTAAATGATTATTTTTCTTCAGTATTTATCAAAGAGAAACCTATAACAGGAGACATGAAATTCATTAATAAAAACTTACTAATACAAAGTGACTGGTTGACTCAGGACAAGGTTTTACAGAAATTAAACAATGTGAATGTTAATAAAGCCCCAGGGCCAGATGGAATTCATCCGCGAGTACTGAGAGAGCTATGTGTTGAAATATGTAAACCTCTGTTCTTAATCTTTCAAGATTCTTTTATTTCAGGAATAGTACCAGAGGATTGGAGAAAAGCTGACGTGGTCCCTATATTTAAGAAAGGTTTAAAATTTGTTCCTGGGAATTATAGACCTGTGAGCTTAACATCTGTGGCTGGGAAAGTATTTGAGGGGTTACTAAGGGATAATATTCAGGAATTTATTGGGAGGTATAATGTAATTGGCAAAAATCAGCATGGTTTCATGAAACACAGATCATGTCAGACTAACCTAATTACGTTCTATGAGGAAGTAAGTAGAAGTATAGATCAGGGGTCGCAGTGGATGTGATTTACTTAGATTTTGCCAAAGCTTTCGACACAGTTCCACACAAAAGGTTACTATTTAAATTAAGAAAAAATGGTCTAGATGAAAATACTTGTTCTTGGATAGAAAACTGGCTAAAAGATAGGGTACAGAGAGTGGTCATAAATGGTACATTTTCAAGATGGACACCAGTGGTAAGTGGTGTCCCTCAGGGGTCTGTTATAGGACCAATACTATTCAATTTATTTATAAATGACCTTGAGATAGGCATTGAAAGTCATGTATCAGTGTTTGCAGATGACACAAAGCTAGGAAAAGAAATACAATGTGAGCAGGATGTTACTTCGCTGCAGAGGGATTTAGATAGATTGGGGGACTGGGCACTTAAATGGCAGATGAAATTTAATCTAGATAAATGTAAAGTTATGCACTTTGGAGTGAAGAACACACAAGCAATTTATACCCTAAATGGTACGGAGTTAGGGAAATCCAAGCAGGAGAAGGATTTGGGAATAATCATAGACTTCAAACTAAGTAACAATGTGCAATGTCAAACAGCAGCCGCCAAGGCCAGCAAAGTACTGGCATGCATTAAAAGGGGAGTTCACTCACGGGATAAAAACATAATTTTGCCTCTGTATAAATCAATGGTCAGGCCGCACCTTGAATATGCCGTGCAATTTTGGGCACCTGTCTTAAAAAAAGATATTATGTCGCTAGAAAAAGTGCAGAGACGGGCAACTAAATTAATAAGGGGGATGGAAGGGTTAAGTTATGAGGAAAGACTAACAAGCTTAAACCTGTTTAGTTTAGAGAAAAGGCGCCTTAGAGGGGATCTGATAACCTTATATAAATATATACGGGGCCATTATCAACCATTGTCTGATAACCTATTCATTAACAGGACTATACACAGGACACGGGGTCATCCATTTAGACTGGAAGAAAGAAAATTTAGCTTAAAGCATAGGAAGGGTTATTTTACGGTGAGAACAATAAAGCTGTGGAATTCTCTGCCTGTTGAGGTGGTTGGGTCAGAGTCTGTACAGACTTTTAAAAAGCGACTGGATGACTTCCTGCAGACACAGAATATTAAGGGTTATAATATTTAATATGTGGGTAAAAGCTTCTTGATCCAAGGAGAAATCTGACTGCCATTCTGGGGTCAAGAAGGAATTTTTTCCCAGTATGTTGCATATTGGCGAGCATTTCAGACTGGGTTTTTTGCCTTCTTTTGGATCAACAGCAGTAGGTTATGTGGGAGAGGCTGAACCCGATGGATGCATGTCTTTTTCAGCCTATATAACTATGTAACTATGTAACTATGTAACCTTCTTGAGTACTAAAACCTCTTTGAAAATGGCAACCAGCCAAACATTGGTTATAGACCCATCTGCAAACTACCAGTTCCAACTGTTCCTCTCCTGTTAAGCCTTAAGCCAATAGTTCCTTCACTGTTTCTCCCATAATTAAACATCATGTGACTCGAGAATCGAAGGAAGAGAATTCCAAATGTTTGATGAAATTGAAAAAAAAAATCAGTTATTTTGGCCTCAAATTTTCAGTCCTTCTCCGCTATGGGTTTGTAGACCTCTGGCTCACTTCCTCTTTGTCATGAATGCCATGGTGTGGAGGTTGTCATCTATTCTCATCTGCTGTCTTCTGGGATGTACCTTTTGCCTCAACCTCAGTCTGATGATGCACCCGTACCACAGCACTACAATCATGCACCCTACCGCCGCATCACTTAAATGATGCTGCCATACCACCGCACCACTCTGATGCGGCCTTCGTACCACTTTGCCATCCGGATGATGCCCCCTTACCACTACATCTTTCCCTTGATGCTCCCTTAACTCACCATCATAATGCATGCACATTCCATCGCACACCAATGCCGTGTCAAAAGGACAACATACTAAGGCTTTAATTATCCACTCTTGGCAGTCTCCATTGCTCAGTCATGCTTTTACCATCATGATATCCTGGTTATTTTTTATTTTGGCTTTACCAATGTCCTGTCTGTCTCCAGGCCATGTCCTCAGCTATGTTCATGGCTATGTTTATTTCTCCAATCCTTGACCGTGGCTTGTTCTCACTTTCCTCCTTTTACTGTTTAGTCTGGCAACCCAAGACCAGTAATATAGACAGGGTATCCTTCTTCATTCTAGGCTTTTGCATGTTGGGTCACTAAGCAATCGTATCACTCTACCAACATTTTAGAGACTTGTCTCAAAAATGTATTTATATATAGGTATATATATATATATATAGAGAGTATATTCTCATATCTGTATAAACTCAACGAGATCTCTTCCATAGCCTTTGCTAATTGTATTATATACATCTGACTTTGTACAATGTGTGTCAACTGTTCCATCCTCGATCTCATTAATTTCATTTTGCAGATCGAGATAACTCGATATTGGGCACCTGATTGTGGGCCCTATTACATTCTTCGCATACAATTGTGCGCGCACAAAAACGCATTAACGCGAGGGGCAAAACCCTTTGCTCTGAATGTCGTATTATGTCGTTCGCGCACAAAATGCACGTTAACGTCTAGCGCGAGTGACCCTGCGCAAACCCTTTGCGAGCGCAATTTAGTGCAGGCATCCTATACTTAACATTGTGAGCGCAAATGCGTTTGTGCGCTGGTGCGCGCATGGTATTACAATCTTAGCGCAAAAGTTAACGGACAACGTTTGCGCGCATAATTTTAACGGCTTTGATAAGCTGGTGGTAACGGCAAATTGTAACAACCTGACCGTACCAAACTGCGGATTCACAACGGAGAACGTCGATGCGCACGTTTTTTTTACTAGATCTGTCAAAAATGACGGCCACTGCCTTGTCTTCCGTCAGAACGTACGTCTGTTGTGCGCAGTCTGCACAAAATGACGGACTCACGTTAAAAATTACATTGCGCTCATTGGTTTCTGCATGCAACGGTACTTTGCGCGCATTTCTGTGCGTCGGTTTTACGAGCGCAATTTCCCGACGTATGAAAAAATGCGCGAGGAATGTAATTCCAGTGGTGATTTTCGTGCGTTAACGTTTAACGCTTTGCGCAAAAAAACACGCGTTTAGCATGCGTTTTTGCATTGAGAATGTAATAGGGCCCTGTGTCTTTGAAGACGCGAGTTAGTGCGATCTTGGGAGTGAAAGGGTTAAGCAGTATGTAGCTGCATGCTTTGGTCAGTTAAAAAGGTACTGTTCTGCGATGTACTGTGTTCATCTAGTGCTATAGCATTTTTCGAGTTGGAAACATATGTTGCCAGACATTTTAGACAAAGCCAAGTAATGATCAAGACATGATGGACAGAAAGCTTTAGATACAACTTGTTAAGATGTAGAATACCGCCTTACCATCAGACAGTGTTGTGAGAGTATGCTCCTCCGAAGATACTCCTGGTCCGTAAAGATTATAAGCCAAAACTCGTATCGTGTACTCTGTAAACCTCCGTAGTCCTTCAAGTCTGTACAATAGTCCGTCCACTTCAATATTCTGCATTAAAAAAAAAAAAAGGACACAGAGAATTTAATCACATATATTGACATGTTCTAGATGACAGTTGTATTGGTCTACCTTCCACCTTAACTGCTTACACTTCCCAATGTCAAGGCTTGCTTCACCGTCAACAATCTAATGAAGAGTGCCAGTATTTCTTCCTTCAAGCACATCATGACAACCAGGAAAAGGAGTTAAACATACGACATGAGCACTTTCATTCACCAAGGTTGAGTATTAAGATTCATCTGCTTTGCAAGAATGTGTTTTCAGTGCGATTCTGTACTGGACAAAGACTGTCCTTGATGGTTTATGGGTTTTTGTGCAAACGTGCTTTTCAGTGAAGTATGAACAACAAAGACCTGAGACTCAATAATTAAACTGAATCATTATATACTGCTATATGTTTTATTTATCCCACTTGCAACATGAGCTTTCTGGTCTGAAAGCCAAAGGAGTCAAATCAAACATATTGTGGGGAGGGACGGAAAGAAGGAGATAGATATATATCTAATATTACATATTTTACAATAGCACTCTATTCCAACAAAACAACAAAACAAAACAAAATGACTCAGACTGGCGCTCAATGTTGATAACGGCTCTTGGAGTCCATAGGACTTTATGGAGCCCAACGCAACCCAACCACACTCTGGTATCCAGCTCACACTCGCTGGATACCAGAGGAGCAGAGGATGAAATGCTGAGGAACACTAGGAACTATTTGTTCCCAGTCTCCCTCTGCTCTCAGCGAGAGAAAGTGGCGGGAACGCACCACCCTCTCCACCATAACAGGACAGGTAAGAGATACTTTAATGTTCAAGGGGCACTTTATTCATCCTGACCACTTTACAGATATAAAGTGGTGAGGATTTGTAGAGTCTCCCCCTTCTTCACCCACCCCCAGAGCACACCTGATCTGGAGATATCGCTGGGTGAAATGGAAGGTTTTCCGCCACCCCACCCAGCCACACCAGCTGTCGGAATTTTTGAATTTCCCAGCTGCCGGTCATCAGTGACGGCGGCATGCAGCCACCATTGGATCAGATCTGTGCATGCGCGCAGCTCCGATCCATCGCTCTGTGCAGGCGAGAAGGAATTTGCTTACGTAAAGTGCTCAAGTCCCGTTGCACGCTACGTTTGTGATTCCTACGTTACACAAGTTGTGTAGGAGCACAAACTGCGTTAGAAAAGCTTCACTGACTTCCAGGTTTGGGAGTCCCTGAGTCGAAGACAAAAGATTCGTATTATCACCTAAGAATAAATAAAAAAATAATCGGTACAGCCTCTTCCCAATTATTTAAGGGCAAAGGAAGGGAACTTTATTTTTAATAGTGATTTTATTAAAATCGTGAGTTTACCATCTTTTTTAAATGGATTAAAAAAAATATTTTAAGAAATAGTCTGCTTTTATGGATGTTTGAAACAGATAAACCCCCATAGTACTAATATGTTAGGGTCGTCCGTCACATAATTTTCCTAACGGAGGGTTAGACTTATCTTGGAGCATCTGGTTTCACTGAGAGGTTATATGGAAAGCTAATTAAAAAGCAATGAGCCCATGGAGAGTGATCACCGTGTAACGAGCCTCCTTCTTCAATTATATAATATTTTCTTTGCTTTTTCTCTTATTTTGGTCTTAGGAACGCTAGGTTCTGCAGCACTCTCATGCAATTATCTTTTCCGCTGGTGAAATCTCAATCCCTAACATAAGCCTGTGCTTTCTAAACATCCATTTTCATCTCTTTCCTTCCTCACTCTTGATATTAAATGACTTTGATTTATGACTCTGCAGATGAAAGTTAAGATACTTAAAGATGGACTACACGGAATTTCAATGAGCTCTTTTTTTCGCGCTGGAATAAAAACAATATAAAATGCAAAAATCAGCCCAGTTCCCTTTTGATTAAGTAATAGGTAGAGTGACGCTGCCATTCAACCTTTCAAATGTCCTAGAGAAATCGAAATGACGTACAAAGTTCAAATCTCCTTCTTAAATCATAAAACGGAACTCGATGATCAAATTTGTCTTCGGGATTTAATGTAGTGCCATTACCATCTCTATTTTATTTGGCATTGACCACATTTGGCAAAAATACTCTTATGCAAAGGAAACGTAACGTAGACCTACATTATCCCATTTCAAAAATGTGAGATGCGGGTAAATAAGCCCAGAAAAAGTAGACACGCTCTCCCATTTTTACCCTATTTTATTTCGGAAAATGTACCATATGCAAGTTTGTGTAGGAGCACAAAAAGATTAACCAATTGAGATATACACTCACGAGTCAAGTTCTGCAGGGATGCATGGGAACGCAGTTCGCTCACTATTTTAGCAGGAGGAACTTAGTTCCTTTTTGGCTTTGATCCCTGTATACACCGCTTGGCGGTCACACGCTGTAAATGTAATGGAAGCTATATCGCTTCCCCAAGAGTAGCGGAGTTAGGATCCTTAAGGGCAACAATACTTTCTAGATAAACACAGAAACTGCACAAAATACAGGTATAATTCAAGAACCAAGAGACTCAAAGGACTTTCTGAAGTGCCTCTAGGCTCCGAGGGTTTCGTGACCGACAGAAAGCCTAGGACACACTCAGAAACATGATATGATGAACGACAGTTCGTGAAGTATGCAAGGTGCAGGGCAGTCAGGAATGCAGAAACCAAACGGCTAGTGATCAACCCAGCAACCAGCATGGGGTTAAATCACTAAACCACGCAGACAGACAAATACACACAAAAGAGATTGAGAATAGTCAAAGCCAAGCCGGGTCAAATACAGGAGCAGGAATCTCATACAAGCAGGGTCGTCACCAGGGAATTCAATCAGATACAGGACGTAGCGGTGCGTGAACTAAACTCCACAACAGGGCGATGAGGCAAGGCCTTGAGTCCTGTTTTAAAGCATGCGGCTCCTTGTAATCACACCTGACCCCACCCCCTCAGATGCCGATCTGCCAGCAGAAAGTGCTGGCACCTGGTCAGCCAGTGGTCCCCCTTCTTGCCCAGACCCCCCAGGGGGCACAGCGGGGGCTGAGGATGTAACAGTAATATTTGGTTGTGTCGCATTTTCTGTGATCCCAGCTCGCATTCGCAGCGGCATCATGTCGATAAGCTCACTCAATGTCACGGCATTTATTTCAATCCAGAGTGGCATTAATTTGTGGCCAAGATCTTGTATTGATGATGTGAGAGTCGCAGCGCTGTGTAAAGTCTTCTCCAGCGCATTATCCCAAAGATTCTCAATGGGGTTAAGGTCTGGACTGTGCGGTGGCCAATTCATGTGTGAAAAAGATGCCTCATGCTCCCTGAACCACTCTTGCACATTTTGAGGCCAATGAATCCTGGCATTGCCCTCTTGGAATAAATGGCCATTCAAGTAAACTAAAACCTCTAATTGTGTTTTGTTTCACACGGTGCTATAGGGAAGGGATAAGCGTAGATGACACTTTTTTCTCTTATTATGTTTTATACATGTTACTGGGCTGGATACATCTGGAAGTTGCAGCCGCCCCGGTGGGGATCAGGCGCGACACGTTTTTTTTCTGTATTATGCATATTTTGTTGTATTTCCAGCAAGGTCGTCTTTGCAGCTATTCCATTCCGTGGTTCTGCTTTGGATCACATGGTGGAATTTTTTCTAGGATGGTATAAATGAAAGTCCACCAGTCTTCCTCATGACTGAGAAGCAGCGTGAGCATATGTGGCTTGCAAGAAAGCAGCTTTTGGTTCCATTAGGTAGGACTCACCTTTACCAGAGGTGCCTTGATGTGGCAGGTGAGCTTGCACTTAAATGGCCATTCAAGTAAACTAAAACCTCTAATTGTGTTTTGTTTCACACGGTGCTATAGGAATAATGACCTCATTATTTGGGCACATAATGTTACTGAACCTTGACCTGACTAACTGCGACTAGAAAGCAGGAATTACTGGAGGTGGTAGTGGCAAGACATCATACTGTAATGGCATGTGGACCAAATTGGATCCACCCCTCACCCCTGCTAACATAGTAGTAGAACCACCTTCCTAAGGTCTCCAACCTGGAAAGTCAGATTGAATTATATATTATTTTTATCAATGCCAATCCGACATCACAAGGACTAACATCCTTAAAAGAGACCCTGAACCCCCACCTCTCTCTACTCTTCTAGCCTTCATTGTATTCAGGAAATCCGAGAAATCGAAAACAGTGAGTTTTCTCTTATAAACTTTGTTCGTTTTGGGTTTTCTTTCTCCGTATATGCTACGGATATGGATAATCCCCTTTGTTGAGTTATTCTTAGTTTATTTGCTTTTAACCTCACCTAGATTTTTTCCTTCTTTATTTCAGCACAAAATTCCAATTCTTCCAGTTTTTTAATGTCTCAGATTGAGCCCATTGCCTCTCGCTTTAGCTCATTTCTCTTGCAATGTTCATGCGAGGATGAAGAGCAATCCAAATATCCCATAAGTTAATTTTCGTCTGATTGCTTTTTTATGTCCTGTAAGTGCTATGACTTCTAGATCTCCTCTTCATTACGTAGGGGGTCAGTCCAGCTAATGATCTAAGAAGCTTCATTCCTGTTGTAATCATCCTGTCGCATAAAGGTCTTGTTGTCTGCCTTCTTCTCCTGGGTTCCCAGTGCCCTCTTTAATTTATACAAGGCTTATGAAATCTATCCGTGTAACATAAGGATCAAAAGGCAAAGCAAGCTTTAGTGTCAGAAGAAAAACATAATAAAGAGCAATACATGCTATCAAACTACCATATTTTGACATTTATATAGTGAATTTTCCAAACATATCAGAAGGTGCACTGGAAAAGTGGTTAGAAAAGAAGACATTCTGTCAATTCTGCCCCTTTCAAACCATTCACTATAATGATCGAGTTAACTCGATCAGGATGTATTCTGCAGGAAAGCAAACATATATTGTGTATTGCTAACGAGTGTCGTTTACATATAGACTCCAGAATATGTCCTTAAAGTTACAGTACATTGGACAAAGCAGTTGATGTCTTGTAGCACCATAGGTTTATGCATTCTCTCAAAAGTCTTGCAGCAGTACTAAAATTGACCAGCAGAGGGAGTCCTCAGCCTGTCAAATAATGCATGCAGTCTGCAAATGCACTGAAATTTATTTATTTATAAAGGATTTTACCAGGAAGGATACATTGAGATTTCTCTCGTTTTCAAGCATGTCCTGGGTTCAAGAACATTGAAGTGTTACAGTTACAGAAATACAAAGTAATACAATGCAAGATATTAAAAAAAAAAAAAAAACAAACAACAAATATACAGATTAACAAGAAAATATGTAGGAAATATAGTCATAGGTTACATGTTTACAGGTGCATTCTGTATTGAGGTATGTTAGTAGGAGCTTTTGAGTGACTTAAGACTGGGGGAAGATTTGATGATGTCTGGGAGGTTATTCCATAATTGTGGTGCTCTGTAGGAAAATGAGGACCGAGCCACTGTCTTTTTGTATTGTGGTATAGCAAGTAAGGTGCTGGTCCTGGATCGGAGGTTATAGGATGAGGGAGCTGCTGGGGAAGCAGTCTATTCAGATAGGGTGGCAGCTTCCCAGAGATGCTCTTAAACACCAGGCTGGAAAGGTGAAGGGTGCGTCTGGATTCCAGCGACGGCCAGTTTAGCTCTTTTAACATGTCACAATGGTGGGTCATGTAGTTACATTGTAGCGCAAAGCGGAAGAATGAGTTATACAATGTAGTAAGTTTATGAAGGTGTGTTTGCGGGGCGGCTGCATACACTACATCTCCGTAATCAATAGCCGGCATAAGCATTTGCTGTACAATCTGCTTTCTTACCGCGGGGCTCAGGCAGGATTTGTTTCTGTACAGGGCGCCTAGTTTGGGGTAAAGTTTAGATGAGAGTTTTTCGATGTGGGGGCCAAAGGATAGATTAGGGTCCAACCACATACCTAGATATTTGAGAGATGTGACTGTGGTCAGCGTGCCATTTGATTTTGTCCCAACACATAGATGGGGATTTTGCAATTTGTGTAGTTTAGGTGCTGTTCCAAAGAGCATCGTTACAGTTTTGTCAGTATTAAAAAAAGTTTGTTGTTTTTGATCCACTTTTCTACCTCTGTGAATTGTTCTTGCAGCACGGCCTCCAGCTGCGGGAGATTTGGTTTGCTGGTATAGATCACAGTGTCGTCTGCGTACATATGTACAGTTGAGGCTTTGCAGACGTTGGGCAGATCATTTATGAATATTGTGAATAGCAGGGGGCCTAGTATTGAGCCTTGGGGTACACCGCAAGTGACTGGGAGTGGGAGGGAGGAGCTGCCAGAAATTGACACATATTGTGATCGGTCGGATACATATGATTGAAACCAGGTTAGCGTGCGATCACCAATGCCAGAGTTTTTAAGTTTTTCTAACAAGATGCCATGGTCTACCGTGTCAAAGGCCTTGGCAAAATCAAGGAAGATGGCTCCAGTTAGGTTTCCTTGTTCCATCCCAGCCTGGATATCATTGCAGACTTTTAGAAGGGCAGTTGTAGTTGAGTGATTTGGACGAAAGCCTGATTGATCCGGGGTTAAGTAGTTCCAATATTGATAATAATCACGTAATTGTGTGTAGACACATTTTTCCAAGACTTTTGACATTACAGGGAGCAACGATATCGGACGGTAGTTGGATACCAAAGTAATGTCACCACTTTTATGGATAGGTACCACTCTCGCAGTCTTCCAGAGCTTGGGTATGTATCCAGTCGCCAGTGACTCATTTATTAGGGTTGCAACAGGATTTGCAATTGCAGGTGCACTGATTTTCAGCAGCATTGCTGGTATTTGATCAGGTCCAGACTGGTATTTCATTTTTTGCTTACGGAGAAGTTTAGTAACGACACTGACAGGCACTGGTCTAAAACTGAATTCCTGTCTGATACAGGGACTTTGCACAGTTGGGGGGGCCTGACCTGCATGAGGCCTCTCTGATTGCATGTCATTTCCTAGCTTGGCAATCAAAGTGGTGGCACATCCAACAAAATAATCATTAAAGGCATTTGCTACATCTAGGGGGTGTTGCAGGTTTGGTTGTTTACTTTGACAGCAGCTGGCTGGGAGTGGACTGGGGGTGCTTGTATGTTACTTATGGTTCTCCAAAAGTTTCTAGGGTTTGATATGTTATTGTTTAGATTTTCATTGAAGTAATGGGCTTTGGCCATTTTTGTTTGTTTTGTGCATTCATTCCGGCATTTTCGGTATTCGTAGTGATCGTTCATGGAACCAGTACTCTTGAAATTTGACCACCGTGAATCTCTAAGCTGGTACATTAGTGTAAGATCAGCTGTAACCCAGGGGAGATGAGTCCCTTTTACTCGCACTTTACGCAGCGGGGCATGGGAATTCCAGACTTGCAGGAGCTCAGACTGAAAGTATTCAACTGCACAGTCTAGGTCTGGGATTAGGTTTAGCCTGTACCAGGGAGCTGTTTGAGATCACTTAGGAAGGATTCAAGAATAAATTTCTTGAAAGACCTGGTGGTTATTACCTTTGGAGGAGATTTCAAGGCCTTAATTTTGCGCACGCAGTACACTAGACAATGGTCACTAAAGCTATTAGCAAGAACACCTGCCTCCTGTATTCTATCAGGAGATGAGGAGAGAATCCAGTCCAACAAGGTATGGTTAGGGCTTTTCATATTAATGCGAGTGGGGGAGGAGATTAATTGAGTTAGCTGCAAAGTTTTAAACAGCGAGCAGTGTTTATTGTTTTTAGGATTTAGCCAATCTGTATTAAAATCGCCGAGTACCAGCAGTTCACTTTTTTGGTTTTGGGCAAGTAGGTTATTAAGGATTTGAGATATGTCAGAGAGGGAGTGCACTGGAGAGCTCGGTGGACGATAGAACCCAGCAACAATGATTGATTTACTGAATGGGATCTCAATTATACCAGAGAGGAAATCAAAGGTGACAGGAGAGGTAGAAGTCTGTAAGGGGTGAACTTTATGGACTCCTCAACATAAATAACAATTCCCCTCCTCTCTTTGCTCTGTCTTTTCTATAACATGAATATCCCTGTATTGATATGGCAGAGTCTGGTACTTTTGGGGTTAACCATGACTCTGTGAGCACAATGATTTTGGGTTTGTAATAGCAACACCAAGCCTGAAGCTCATCCAATTTAGGGAGTAAACTTCGGATGTTACAGTGCACAAATGAGAGGCCTTTATTAGTGGGGAGACTAGAGGTTGTGTCAGCTATAGGACCAGGGTTAGTTTCCACATCGTTTGCCAGGGAAAGTAGCAGAATAAATAGGAATTTGGACAGAGTTTTCTTTTGATAATAATGTGGTTGCAGAGTTTTAAATCTTTGTGTGGGGGTAGGAGGGCTGGATTTTAACACTCTCCACCAGCACTCACCTGATAGATTAAAAGAACTGAGCAGGCTGTGGTGTATTGGCACTGGTTTTCCATCCTGGGGCAATTGGAAAGGTGTATAGAAGGAGAGAGTAGCTTTAGAGAGAAGGGATGATAAAGAAAAGAGAAGCAATAGTGGGATAAACATTATAGTGAAAGGTGTTGGAGGTGAGTAAACAGGAAATAGAGAGGTACCAGAGTAAATGGTGTAGGTTGCTGCGATATCACATGATCAATTAGTTGGGTATATAACAAATGAAAACCTTTGGTGGGTGGGTGAGGGGAGGGTGGGCGGGAGCAAAGTCCAGCTGGATGATAGGAATGAGCTTCACTCTGCAAGGGCCTGTTGCAAACACTGACTGAGTATGGGGTGTGTGCTGGAAGAGAAATAAAGATTGCAAATAGCATCAGATTGGGTTGAGATTGTCCAGGAACTTAGGGGGGAATTTGTAGGGGGCAATAAAAGTTAAGGTTCGTTGAACAGGACATTTGGGCAGAATTGCAGATTTAGAGCAAATGGGTAGAAAATGTAGAAATGTAGAAATGATATTATAGTTCATTTAGACTGTGTGTTTGTATGTTATTGTAGGTTTGTGATGTGTTCATAGTATTATGGTTTATAAAAATTGGTTTTCCATAAAACCACTAGTTCCTGCAAATGATTATATGGGAAACCACTTGGCTATTAACCACTAAGCTATTAATCCAGTGAAAGGTTGCCAACTATTCGGTATCTTAATGTTTCCATCTATACAAAGAATTTAACCCCTTTGCTACCATGATTGCGTGCACATGATCAGCAGTAGCAGACACAGCGGCTCAAGATCCTTTTTAACATGACCTGGGACTATTCTACTGTATATCATTACAAATTAAATTAAATTGTTGCAATTGAATTTTGGTTTGTATCTTACTTCCAGAAGGCACCCCCATAGTCTTAGTACTGTGGGCATGATACCCGAGGTGATAACACTTTTTAAAACCAGCTGGGGAATGTCTCTAATGGACTTTTCCCCGGCTAATACTGCACGGAGTCCAGAACTGCAGTAACTCCACTTGGCCAGCAAATGGAGACATCTCCCTCCCAGATAGGTTATTGCAATAAGGAATACATTGGGAATATTCCCAAATATTATTACAGTGTTTTTTTTGGAAAATAATGCGACAGTGAAGTTTAAACTTTGAGATAAAATCTGAATTAAGGATTGCAGCAAGACAATGGCATCAGACAAGCATCTCTTGATTTTTGCATCTTATCGTAAAATAATGCCTTTGGAGCTACGTGTTTCCTTACGCTTCTCTGCGTGCCGCGCTGTTATATCAAGATTACAACGTCGAGGTATGAAACATCATGAAAATACTTCGACATGTTTGTGAACAGCAGCGTTTAAATATTTTCACGCTCAGCATATGGATAAATAAACTCTAATTATACCAGCTAAAGAACTAACCGCGCTGGTGATACGTAATCTTTCAGACTGACCTTAACAGCTTTTCAGCAAAAATATATAAAAACCCAAAATAAAACAGACCGATCAATGTTTCGGACCGTCTTTTTGCCCTTTTTTGGGGATCCCTATAAATTCTGCATTGGTTTTTAGGGTACGGTTTGAAAACACAGAGCCTCAGCCCTTACTATTCACTAGTTCCCAGTGTAATATCAATTCATTATTCACACATCTTCATGATTATTTCATGGTATTTCTCTTACTGATAGGCAACGCAGCATCACAGACAGAATCACAGAGCAAGGTACTTGCTGATAACAAGGGAGGCATGGGGTGTTTCTTTGTATTTGTAAACATATATAACCTAACAATTCAGACGTAGCTCTTGATACATAATTACCATATATATTGCCAATCACAGGCTATCGAGTAAAACATTTCCCGTAAATGCATTAAATAGGTTACCTTTGGGAACAATATAGGGAAATGTTTTATATTTTCAGTTTTGGTTAATGCACCCTTCTGTGCCTTTGTTGTATAACATTCAATTATTTTCATACCCTGCCAGTCCAACATCGCAGTTCTCCTACTCGTCACATCTTTCTCTCTTATTTTTACGGCATACATCCCTTTCACAATCTCCTATAGAATCGCGAAACGCGTCTTGACAGAATAACGATGTCGACATGCTCTAAGTAGCGATAAAAAAATATATTTTCCTGGTATTTAAATCATTCATTTTTCTCAATAAAATATCTTAACTGAAGAATGTTCCTTCCCCACCTGCTCTCTTCCGGAAATGTTTTCCGTGCAGAACACTCTGTAGCCCTGTATCGCTCCGTTTGCAAAGGATGGAGTCTCCCAAGAAATCAGGATTGAGGAAGGTGAGGTAGACATGACTTGAAGATTCATCACAGGTCCCGGAACTTGCACTACAAGACAAAAAATAGTGTTGTCACATTTAAAGGGCCAGTACCACCAAAAAACAAAATGTCCTTATTGTGTTTATTTGATGTTGCTGATATCTTACATTTGCTTTGTTTTTCTCTTGTTTGTTTAGCTAAGAAAATATGTTCCTCTACATGTGTCACTGGGTGCATCCATTGTGTGATATTTTCCTCTATGTGTCACTGGGTGCATCCATTGTGTAATATTTTCCTCTATATGTGTCACTGGGTGCATCCATTGTGTGATATGTTCCTCTATATGTGTCACTGGGTGCATCCATTGTGAGATATTTCCCTCTATATGTGTCACTGGGTGCATCCATTGTGTGATATTTTGTGTTGTAAACTGTCCCTCCCTGTATCTTTCCATCACTTGCTCCTCATTGTGTGGCTTTAGCCATACAATGGAGTAACTGGGTCAATCACTGACACATCATTGTATTGTGTGGGATGTATTCAAAGGACATCACCGGGGGTAGATTAGAAGTCTTTTTAGCCCCCTATTTTATGTCATTCAGCTGGCAGCTCTTTTTTTGTTTGTTGAGAAAGTATTTTACCAGGAAGGATACATTGAGATTTCTCTTGTACTCAAGTATGTCCTAGATGTCCTGCGAGTATGTACCGTTAGGTGTCTTGCCCAAGGAGAGGTGCTCTTGCCAGGATCGAACCTGTGTCTCCACAGTTATAGAGCAGTGATGTTACCTCTACTCCACCCAGCCGTTATATCCACCCAGCCAGTGAACTCTTATCTCAGGTAGCATGGAGAACAATAGCCCTCTGCAGCCTTATCAAAACATTCCTCCACCTCATTAACTGTTAAATACGGTAGATTACATAAACCACAGAACTAAAGTAAAACAATTGCACAGAGTTTTGATAAATGTTGCATAGTGGGAAAATCCACAAAATAGAAACAGGAGACAAAAAATAAAAATGTATTTTCAATTTTACATGCAATTACTTCAAACAAAGAAAAATAAACAGCAGCATGTGTTTTATAAGGTTTTGTTTGTAATGCACAAGTAATCTAGTTACAGCTTGTGTAAGTGGTAGAGTCCCTTTAAAATTACCAGTGAAATAGCTTTGTTAGGGATTAAAATAAAAAAGTTTAAATTATACTATTTGGTCCATCACAATACCAGATCATATCTGAACAAGCGGTGAGTTAAAATTTGTGAACGAAAATCCAGGTAGTGGGGAAATCAATTGCACGGATCAAAAATGCTTTATTCTGCCATGGCTATGCATGACTAAGGCACAATACGGCTGAAATTTGACATATTTTTCAGTGGCCTCCCACTCGTTGCATGTTTATGCTCTCCTCATATAGATCTGTCGAGAGTCAATTGACCCCTTCACTACCACGATCAATCTAACCCGGTCATGAAACATGAACAGCACCTTTAGGTGCCTGAGATTAAGTTAACTCGATCTGGTCATATTCTGGAGAAATGCATGTTGATTTTTGTTCATTGCAAACACAATACTATGTACCAAACAATACAGTATATCAGGCATAGAAGTCTACAAACAGTAACTCCCAGAACTGCTGTCAGTGGTTGGCTCGGATGCTGCTGTACAGGGTTTTGACCAGCATGAGCATTCTGTTTGTCAAACACTGCATAAAGTCTGTAAATGCACTGTAAAGCTAATTGCACTGTGTATGTGTGTGTACGTGTGTATGTATAGTTTTGTGTATGTGTGTGTGTATTTTTGTATGTATGTGTATGTACAATTGTGTGTGTATTTATGTGTATGTATGGTATGTGTGTGTGTATATGTATGTGTGTGTATGTATCGTTGTGTGTGTCAATTTATGTGCATGTATGTTTATATGCGTGTATGCGTGTGTGTGTGTGTATTTATGTCTTTGTAAGTGTGTTTGTATGTATAGTGTGGTGATAAGGTTGTAGAGTATGTTCAATATTATGGCACCAGCATTTGCTTTTGGAAATTGAGTATACTCGATCTTGGTACTAAAGACGTTAAAGAGTTATTGCAAAGTGGTTTACCATAAAACTACTGGTTCCTGACAGTTGTTTTATGAAAAACCACTTGGTAGTATGTGTACGTGTGTATGTTTAATTTTGTGTGTGTATGCATGTGTGTATTTTTGGATGTATGTGTATGTATAGTTGTGTGTGCATTTATGACTATGTATACATGTGTGTATAGTGTATGTATAGTTTTGTGTGTGTATGTGTGCATGTATTTTTGTATGTATGTGTATTTGTAGCTGTGTGTATTTATGTATATACATGGTAAGTGTGTGTATTTATGTATGTTTGTGCGTGTATGTATACATCGTTGTGCGTGTAAATTTATGAGTGTGTATGTGTGTATGTATGCGTGTGTGTGTCTATTTATGTCTTTGTATGTGTGCTTGTTTGTATAGTTTTGTGTGTGTTTCTTTGTGTGTGGTGATAAGGTTATAGAGTATGCTCGATATCAGGGCACCAGCAGTTGCTTTGGAAAATTGAGTACACTCGATCTTGGTAGTGATGACATTAAAGGGTTATGGCAAAATGGTTTACCATAAAACTACTGGTTCCTGACAGTGGTTTTATCAAAAAACAATTGGTAGTGAAGGATTTAATATTAGATGTTTTGGGACTATTGCACGTGACAGACTGGTATATATAATGTGTTAATATTTTAAAAATTGTATATATATATTTTTAGCGTTTAAACTATTTATTAAATTATTAATTATTATTTTTTTTAAATTCCCCATTGTCTCAACTGAGAGATTGTGACATGTATTACTTTGGTAGGTAATGACAGGCTTTGTACATAGAGTAGAGTGGGCTTCCTGAGCTCCAATCGTCTGTTTAGCCTAAAACACATTAAAAAGAGGAATGACTGTCTTTTTTTATTTTTTTTGGCGATGATGCCACCTTAAAACATAATGAGAAGAAATCCCATCTTGTTACCATCCACACATCAGAAATGCTATTTGGTGATAGCTATGATTTAATTATAGTGCACATTTATTTATTTTATTTTTTATTATTTATATTTTTTTACCTTTTCGGGCCCTTTTAGCCCCGGAGACTGTGATAAACAATTTGTAAAGCACTATAATCTGAAAACAATTTCTATACTTAATTGGATTTAGAAGCATTAATGAAAAAAAAACACGACAACAACAACAACACGGCACTAAATACAGACTGAAATCCAGAGCAATTTATCATGAGCTAAATCATCTGCAAACATATAGCAAAGGAAAAAAAATACTGCATTTAATTATAAGGCACGAATGTATAAATCGATCATTTTAACAGATTTTCTTTTCATCTGGGCATACAATTATATTTTAATGTGCTGGATCGGCCTCCTCCAGTTAACATCTCAACACAATGGACTTAAAAGAATTTCTACAACAGCCCTCTTATTTAATTAATACCTACTTCTTTTTAATTCCATCATTACCAAGACTGAGTATACTCGATCTGCAAAGCACCTGCCGGTGTCCCGATATCGACTATAATTATACTCTATAGGCTCTATTACATTCTTTGTGCAATTGCGCTCCCGCAGCGCAATTTTTTTTGGCGCACGAAAAAAAACGTGATCGCGCTTTTCAAAGACGTTACGAAAATGCGCGCAAACTTTTGTTGCGCGAAGATTGTAATACCATCCGCGTACCAGCACACGAACGCATTTGCGCTGACAATGTTAAGTATAGGATGCGCTCAGGAAAATTCATTAGTGCAGGGTCAATCGCGGTAGACGATTACGCGCATCGTTTGCACGAACGTCGTAATACGACGTTCCGCGCAAATGGTTTTGCACTCGCGCAAATGCTCATTTGCGCATGCGCAATTCAAATGCGCGAAGAATGTAATAGGGCACTATGTGGGCTAATGACTCAGGACATACTCTGAAAACGTTGTTACTACGACTCCATCTCCTGAAACCATCACATTGGATTGGACGATAGGACTAGGGATGAGCCGAACACTCCCCGAGTTCGGTTCGAGCCCGAACCCGAACTTCCCATTTGTTCGGGACCGAACCCGAACCCGAACCCGAATGCAAGTCAATGGGGCTGAAAATTCGGTTTTTTGGAGTGCCCTCCAAGAGGGTATATATGCTACATATTTGCCATAAAAGGAGTATGGGGGTCCGGGTAGTGCCCTGGGGGACAGGAAACAAGGACAAAAAGTAAAAAAAAAAACGTTTTTAAAGGGACAGTGAGTTTTCCATGAAATAAGGGTTAAAAATAAAAATGAAAAATTCCTTCAAATATCGTGCCTAGGAGGTCCCCATAACCTGCCCGTGAAGTGGCGGATTTCTAGGATGTATAGAAATATGTAAAAACCAAAAAATGACATTTCAAATGACGGTAAATGCTTTTCCTTTAATCTATCCATAAACAACTGCTTGGGGCGGCAGTCTGTATGAGAAGAGGAGACATTTTCGGACACGCAGAAAAAGTTTACAGATTTTTTGGCGGTGAAAAGCAGGAGAATGGAAACTTCTAGACCAAAAAGCCGATTTGGAAAATTGGAAAATTCTAAGTCAAAACAGCCAAACCAGAAAAATTCGCCCATTTAGGCTAGGGTCAGACTAGCGAATTTTTAACGTGCGTTTAGGCGCACTTAATCACGGCCACACTAGCAGCAAATGACGGACAATGATGGCCAATATACGAAGTAGGGTCGCACGAAAGTCCGGCTGCGCAACACAAGTGGAAAATGAACACATTTTTTCGAGAACGCAGAACCGCTAGTACGGACGTACAGAGTGCGCTGCGTCCACTAGCGGCGTGTGTGCGTGATTTGGAGACGTCAGACCCTGCTCATGTCCGGCCAACATAACGTCCAGACACCCAAAGTGTCCAGGTTTGGATCCGTAAAAAATCACGCACAAAAATGCGCATCGTATGACCGTTTTCACGCAATCCGTGAAAAAATAAGGCAATGCGTTCGGACGCACTTTTTGACGGTCGCTGTGAAATATGCGTTAGTCTGACCCTAGCCTTATCTCACTTTCCAAATCGGCTATTTGCTCCAGATTGTTCTCTTTTCCTGCCATTCTCCTGGCTTTCACCTTTCTCTGAACAACCCTGAGAGAGAGGTGAAAGCCAGGAGAACTGGCAAGAGAAGAGAACAATCTAGACCAAATAGCCGATTTGGAAAGTGAGATAAATGGGAGAATTTTTCTGGTTTGGCTATTTTGACCTAGAATTTTCACTTCTCCAGTTATTCTCCTGCTAACACAGACAGAACCAACACGTAACCGCCTCTCTGCAAAACAAGGTCTGCAAAAGAGTGTCCAGAGGGGGAGGGGTGTCTTCAAAAGTGTCTCTGAATAGGCTAAGGGGGGGCATTTCAGGAGGACAAGGGTTTAGAGAAGTGTCCTCAAAGTTATCCCCAAGTGGGGGTCTCCTCAAATAATGGAAATAAAGAGTCATCAAAGGAAGCAGTAGAAAAACAAATGAAAACAGCATAGGTGGGTCACGTCAAAAGGAAGTCGGGCCTGGAATCAAAAAAAAAGCAGGACAGTTGATTTCAGCCAGTGTCCAGCAAGAGTCTCGGAGCCATCACAGGCAAGGTACTGCAGGGCAGGCCAGGGCTTTCAGCCCCTCTGGTGTCAATGGGAGAATGAGGGGCACGAATAGCAAGTGGGTGTCACGTTCCCACGTTCCAACCCTGTCTTCCTGCCCTCTGTATTTGTATATTGTGTTTTTCCCTTGTGTTTCTGTTGCTGCCAATTCCTGGGTGGCCTCCCAGGGGTTAATTGGTGTTCTGTGTGCTGCTCACCTGTTGACCCTTGCCCTGATTCTCCTGCCTATATTAGAGCTATGTACCCATAAGACATTGCTGGGTCATTTTCCTTTGCCTGGTCTCCTTGCATCCTGTGTCCGTTAAGCTCCTTGCTGTGTTCCTGATATCCTTCCGTTTGTTAATCCTGGTTCAGTTATTGCCTCTTATTTCTGTTCCAGTTTATGTCAGTTCCTTCTGTGTATTTTGTTCTGTCTATTGCTGTATTTTGTTTTGCTGTTTATGTTCCATTCAGATTCTCCGGTTACTGATTTTGGCTTGGCTGACTTCCCTTCTGGTTCTGATTCCTGTATCCTGTATGACGTACTCTCTCTGGTTATGACCTTTGGCTTTCCTCTATGACTATTCTATGCTATATTCCTTGCCTGTACCGTTTCCAGGTAACCCTGTCATCTGCATATAACAAAAGACTCTGTACGGCTTCAAGGTAATACTTTCCTTTAGATTAGATCCGGCTATCCTAAAGACCGGTCTTTCAGTGCAGGGAATCTTTGGTATTGCCGTACAGAGGTCTTTTGTTAACCCTTTGCTTTCACCTGTCCTTGCAGTTTACCCTGCATCTCTGCATATAGGGGCTTCTCTCAGGAACCAAGGCCTCACCTTCTTGCGAGTTATATTCATAGGGATATATATACAGACCGACCACTTCCAAGGATCGGAGGGCAAGTATAGGGTGGTGCGTGCCTGGTGGTACTGCCACCGTGACATAATGACCCAGCCATTACATAAGCCCGCAGAGATGTGTACCTTGTTGGAAACCTTATTGCACATGTTTGAGGAATTTGTGGTTCACCTCAAAGGGTTACTGAGCCTGTGTCTAGATTCTGGCAATCAGGTTTCATTTGAAAGCAGAGTTCGTGGTCTGCTTTCTCCTGATGAAAAGAACAGAAGACGTGAGTACAATCTCTGTTTTTATTGTGCCAGTTCGTTGCACTTTTTGTCTGGCTATCCCCTCAAGCCGGTGCGTCCTGGGGCTGGAGTGCCGGTGCGTCCTGGGGCTGGAGTGCCGGTGCGTCCTGGGGCTGGAGTGCCGGTGCGTCCTGGGGCTGGAGTGCCGGTGCGTCCTGGGGCTGGAGTGCCGGTGCGTCCTGGGGCTGGAGTGCCGGTGCGTCCTGGGGCTGGAGTGCGGTGCGTCTCAAGACTTGCGGTGAGTCTGTGCGTCCTGATACTGGCCGAGTGCCAACTGTGCCCATGTCCCACAGTAAGATCGCTAAAGCTAGACCACGCATGAGATCCACTGGCGCCAGACCTAGCTGGGAGTCGGATAGTGCCAGACCACGTAGGGGATCTGATGGTGCCAGACCCTGCGGGGAGTCAGATGGCACCAGACCCCACTTTGAGTTCAGACCTCCTGAGAAATCCAGGTCTGAGAAAGAGGCATCCGATAATAAACCTCAGACTTCTGTAGATACCTCTGATGGCTGTAAGGTTTTAAAGACACAACTGGCTGGTTCTGAGCAGCGACTGGCAGCCAAAAGACAGTCCCTACGTATGGTTACTGGTTGTATTACATGTAGAGCCGTAACCCCAGTGCCAATTGGCGGGAAGCCAGTCCTGTCTCCGTCTGGCAATGAGAAGCCAGTCCTGTCTCCGTCTGGCAATGAGAAGCCAGTCCTGTCTCCGTCTGGCAATGAGAAGCCAGTCCTGTCTCCGTCTGGCAATGAGAAGCCAGTCCTGTCTCCGTCTGGCAATGAGAAGCCAGTCCTGTCTCCGTCTGGCAATGAGAAGCCAGTCCTGTCTCCGTCTGGCAATGAGAAGCCAGTCCTGTCTCCGTCTGGCAATGAGAAGCCAGTCCTGTCTCCGTCTGGCAATGAGAAGCCAGTCCTGTCTCCGTCTGGCAATGAGAAGCCAGTCCTGTCTCCGTCTGGCAATGAGAAGCCAGTCCTGTCTCCGTCTGGCAATGAGAAGCCAGTCCTGTCTCCGTCTGGCAATGAGAAGCCAGTCCTGTCTCCGTCTGGCAATGAGAAGCCAGTCCTGTCTCCGTCTGGCAATGAGAAGCCAGTCCTGTCTCCGTCTGGCAATGAGAAGCCAGTCCTGTCTCCGTCTGGCAATGAGAAGCCAGTCCTGTCTCCGTCTGGCAATGAGAAGCCAGTCCTGTCTCCGTCTGGCAATGAGAAGCCAGTCCTGTCTCCGTCTGGCAATGAGAAGCCAGTCCTGTCTCCGTCTGGCAATGAGAAGCCAGTCCTGTCTCCGTCTGGCAATGAGAAGCCAGTCCTGTCTCCGTCTGGCAATGCGCAGCCAGCCCAGCCTGGCACGAAGCCATGGGTGCTGCCTGATTCTGGTAAGCTGCCACTCAGATCCATGGCAAGCTGTGTGTCAGCAGTGCCTAAGCTGCGTTGCAACCCCACTGTGCCCATGCCTCACAGAGAGTCCGAGGTTTCCAAACCTCGTAAGGCACAGGTAGGCGAGCCTACTCCCGCTGTTGCCGTGTCAGGTACGGTGGTCACTCCTTCCAAGTCTCGATCCAGGAGGAGACGTGGGAAGCTGACCAACACTAGTCAATCTAGTTCCGAGAATACCACGCTCCATGATGGGTCTGATAATGCCGTATTCCGTGCTTATCTTGAGGAGGTCCAGCAGGGTAGTGGCCTGACTGGTACCAACATCCCTAATTCTAGCCCTGTACCCGAGGGTTATATACGATCCCCATGCGGGATGTTGTTCCGTGAGGCACACTGGGCCATGATCAAGAAAGACCCTAATGCGCTCATGTGTTTTGAGGAGGAGGAAGACGACACTGAGTGGGTCCTCAATGGATTTTGGTAACTGGTGTTCGTGATCTGTTTTCCTGATTTTTATCTGTCATGTTTGTTGTTTTAGGTGCCCTGAGGTCACCTTTTTTGGAGGGGGCTACTGTCACGTTCCCACGTTCCAACCCTGTCTTCCTGCCCTCTGTATTTGTATATTGTGTTTTTCCCTTGTGTTTCTGTTGCTGCCAATTCCTGGGTGGCCTCCCAGGGGTTAATTGGTGTTCTGTGTGCTGCTCACCTGTTGACCCTTGCCCTGATTCTCCTGCCTATATTAGAGCTATGTACCCATAAGACATTGCTGGGTCATTTTCCTTTGCCTGGTCTCCTTGCATCCTGTGTCCTTTAAGCTCCTTGCTGTGTTCCTGATATCCTCCGTTTGTTAATCCTGGTTCAGTTATTGCCTCTTATTTCTGTTCCAGTTTATGTCAGTTCCTTCTGTGTATTTTGTTCTGTCTATTGCTGTATTTTGTTTTGCTGTTTATGTTCCATTCAGATTCTCCGATTACTGATTTTGGCTTGGCTGACTTCCCTTCTGGTTCTGATTCCTGTATCCTGTATGACGTACTCTCTCTGGTTATGACCTTTGGCTTTCCTCTATGACTATTCTATGCTATATTCCTTGCCTGTACCGTTTCCAGGTAACCCTGTCATCTGCATATAACAAAAGACTCTGTACGGCTTCAAGGTAATACTTTCCTTTAGATTAGATCCGGCTATCCTAAAGACCGGTCTTTCAGTGCAGGGAATCTTTGGTATTGCCGTACAGAGGTCTTTTGTTAACCCTTTGCTTTCACCTGTCCTTGCAGTTTACCCTGCATCTCTGCATATAGGGGCTTCTCTCAGGAACCAAGGCCTCACCTTCTTGCGAGTTATATTCATAGGGATATATATACAGACCGACCACTTCCAAGGATCGGAGGGCAAGTATAGGGTGGTGCGTGCCTGGTGGTACTGCCACCGTGACAGTGGGTCTCGGGCAGCGGCGTAGATTGTATCCATCAAAACACGAGGTCTCATAGCGCAGAGGTTCACAGCCAGGATCTGTTGGCTATCCCCATACACTCCTGGTAAAGAAGGCCGGACAGGGACCGTAGGGCCTCGAGCGTCGTCATCAGGGAGCACCACAGCCGAGTCCAGGCCCGACAGGGCAGAGAATCCCCAGCAGGCAGGCAAAGGTTCCACTCTCTGGGCCTCCACAGACAGCGGTAGCAGGAAATTCGGCGGCAGCTCAGCACTCAGGTCAGCACCATCACTCCGCCGACGTCTATCTCCCTCCATATCCACACAGTCTGATATGCTATGTCTGCATAAAGCGGCCCCATTAGGTAAAACTGGTGGGGCCCCCTCCTCTCTGAAAGCCCGGAGCCCAGTTGTCAGCCGACACAGATCTCCCTTGGTCAGGGGCCTGTCTCCCTCCAGCAGCAATGCAAAAAGGGCCTCTAGGCCCGAAAACCGGGCCGTCGAGTTGTCTTCGGGAGGGGGAAGTAATGCACACCTCTGTCGATCTCCGCTTGGCCCCCCCGCTCCAGCGGCCGCAGGCACCGGGAAATGAGGGCCCTCCATCGCCCCGGGCTGCTGCTCCCTGGTCGAGGGACCCGATAAGGCCCCAAGATGGCCGCCACCCGAACACGCAGATGGGGAGCAGAAGACTCCCGGCCCAGAATCAACATGAACCACCGATAGGTTGCCCGAAATGGTGCAGGCAGCCGTCAGGACACCAGGTTACCGAGGTAAGAGATGACCGGCACGTCAGCAGTGGGGGAAAGTCATCAAAAAGTCCACATCGGGACGGAGCTCAAACAGCTTGCGACCGTTCACCTCGGCATCCAGCCACGCCCCGTGTTTTATTTTTGTGTTGCTTTATTGTCCTGAGGAAAGCTTGCGGGGAGTAAGCTGAAACGTCGACCTTCTACAAATAAATAAGGCCTGAAGCACGTAGGGCGTAGGGCCCTTAAGTTGCCTCTGATGCCAGGACGCAGGGAGGATTTTTTCTAGAAGTTTTTGGCAGCGCGTGAGGAGGTTTGAGCGGGAGCGATGTGGGAGGAGTCGACAGGAGGTTACTTAAGGCGCGTGTGGAGAGGCTCTGCGCACCTTTTTCTCCTGAGGTAGAGCTGTGAAAATCCCCACCCTCCCTCCCTGTTTTATTTAATTTTTGGTGGGTTGGTTTTTCGTTCAAACTGTTTTTTGTTGGGCTCCTTTGTCACGGCGGGGGCTTGTAGGCAGTGCTGGCTAGGGGTTCCTTTTTAGTTAGGATTACTTTGTCAGATGGTTGGGACTTGGGAAGATTTTTGGTGGTTGGTTGGTTTGGAGGTGTGTGGGGGTTGTGGGGAGTCCTCTTTCAGCACCGGATTATTGTTATTTTGTTATTAAATTGTTATGTTATTATGGTGGGGTTATAGTGTGGAGTTTTAGCTGTGGCCTATATATAATAAATATATATATTATTCCACAGTTATGTGTTCGCGTTTTCTTGTGTGGTTTTTTGTCTCCCGAAGTCTGACCCGGTCATCAGTAGGCGACTTAAAGATTATCCTGTTTCAAAGACCCAGAGTGCCGCTATTTGTATAGTGGATATATATAAATATATATATAAACATTTAAAAACATATATCAAAGAAAAAAAAAAACTGTGAAAGCAAGTTAACCCCTTCACTGCTGAGCCATTTTACGTCTTAAAAAACCCCCACACTTTTTCTTTTTATTATTATTGTTATTATTTTTTTTCTTTACTTTAAACATGATCATGTTTGGTACCATTGGAACCGCCATCTCCACCCCCTATCTTTCCATAGGAGTCAATGAGGACGTTCCCCACCCGTCCTCAGCAGTGAAAGGGTTAACCCTTTCCCTCTGTAAGGCGTACTATTACGGCGAGTGGGCCTTGAAGCTGCAGGTCGTACTAGTAAGCCTCATTGACTTCAATGGGCCTCCTCGGCCCCTCCCTGATCATGCGGTCAGGGAACTTCTTGCAAAGCAAGTTTATTATGTCGCAGGATGTGTGGCAGGTAGCCCCGTCCTGCTGAAACCACATATTCCCCCCCATCTTTTTTGAAGAAGATGCCATAAATGCAGTTACGGTAAACATTGATCACTATCGGGGCATGATCACAAACATTTTGTGGCCTGCTCTGGATGAAATGGATACAGCAAATATGTGGCTTCGGCAGGACGGGGCTAATTGCCGCTAAGCATTCAATTCACACCTTGCGTGTCATTGGCTGCAGGGGGACGTCTTGAGCCATAAAAAGGTGGCGTAAAAGGGTTAAACAGGCGAATCCCATAGGTTTTAATGTAAAAATGTAATACATATTTTTCTTAAAGATCATTTGTTCTTTTTGTTGTTGTTGCAAAAACACTGTTTATATTTTCGCTATATATAAGAATTTTTATTTTGTAACAGACCTTTTTTATTATTTTATAACGGACTTTCTTATTATTTAGATACATCTTTACTACATTTTTATTGATTGAAACTCCTTTTAGGAGAATAGTAGACTTGTTTTTCTTTTTTAAACAGTTTGGTGGAATTCACCGATGCCAATTCGGCGTTTTTTGTAGATGTCCGATAACTGCTTCGGTGACTCCAATTCCTGCAAAACACAGCGACCACGAAATAGTAAATTGACCATATTTTGGGCAGAATTGAATATCCGAAGTGCGCTGAAATGTGGCAAAACACAAAGCTTTGAGAATAGACCCTGGTGGTGAAGGGGTTAATGCATGTCTGACATGGTTCCACTTAGGCTAGGGTCAGACTGAGGCAGTGCGAACGCGCGTGTAGGCGCACTTAATCACGGCCGTAGTAGCAGCAAATGACGGGCAATGACGGCCAATATACGAAGTACGGTCGCACGAAAGTCCGGCTGCGCAACGCAAGTGGCAAACGAACGCATTTTGTCGAGAACGTAAAACCGCTAGTACGGTCGTACAGAGTGCGCTGCGTCCGCTAGTGGCGTGTGTGTGTGAATTGGAGATGTCAGACGCTGCTAATGTCCGGCCAACATAACGTCCAGATGCACAAAGTGTTTTATTGATGATCCGTACAAAATCACGGACGCAAATGCGCATCGTATGACCGCTATCGCGTACTCCGTGAAAAAATGCGTCCATTCGTTCGAACGCACTTTTTCACAGACAACGTGAAAATGCGTTCGTCTGACCCTAGCCTAACACATGGGATTGTAGCAATGCTGACACAATTCTATTGTTTTTTTGCATACTTCTCGTGTTTATTTATTTGTGTCCTTTGCGGTGTGGTATGTGTGCGCACATAAGTAGGTGCTACTTTGTAAATCATTTATTCGGATGTATTATGCACCTTTTTTTGCTCCAAATCCAATCACTGTGTCGATTTGTTTATTTTCAAATAAATGGGTAAAACCAATAAATCTACACCATGTGACATCAATCCAGGGCATTTCTTCTTTCCTACGGTGAGTATTCAGCAGAAAAAGAAGCGCGCTATTAATAGGATGTTGGGTGTATGTAAATATGAAATATGGCAGCGCCAGTGATTTATTATCCTACTAAATGTATCCACTGCATTGTATGTCAAACTCTGTGGGGTCCATTTATCAAGGTCCCCGAGAACAGTGGCTTCATGTGATTTATGGGGTTATTAAAAGCCATGTGACTATGGCAAATGGAGATCACATTCATTATCTGGTGTGAACCCAAGAAAAACTATTGAGACCTTTACGGTATACAAGAAATGATCTTGTACAATGGCGCCGGATTCACTCGGTATGCAGTTACTTGTCAGTTAGCAATGATTTCTGCTTTGCTGAGTAAAATTCTTTGTGAGCATGTGAATTTCATGAAGAATGGAACTTTTGTATTCAATATATTATATATATATATATATATATATATATATACACACACACACATACAGACACACACATACAGTATATATACAATGAAAATTAAAAAGATATATATATTTCATGTACAAGGGATTTTTGTATTATTTATATATATATATATATATGCACACACATACACATAAAATAAAAATTGAAATAGATATATGTATATATACTGTATATATCATGTAGAATGAATTTTTGTAATATATATATTTATTCTGTATAACAATTATATTTATGAATTTCAAGTAGAATTGGATTTTTATTGACACAAATATATATTTAATATATATATATATATATAGCATGTAGAAAAAACGGAATGCACATGAGGTCTTTTAAAATAAAAAATATAAATTTTAATAAATCAACAATAAAATAGTTCCTGTGTACTTGACCGACGTTTCGACCCACTAGGAGCCTTTATCAAGGAGCCTGTATCCTTGATAAAGGTTCCTAGAGGGCCGAAACGTCGGGCAAGTACATAGGAACTATTTTAATGTTGATTTATTAAAATGTAAATTTTTTTATTTTAAAAGACCTCATGTGCATTCCGTTTTTTCTACATGCTATATATCTCCTATGGGATTTTGCACTGAGGCATTATCGTAGTTCCCTGGCTCTCTGTCTGAGGCAACTTATTGGGATATATATATATATATATAAATCACAAGTATTGCAGTACGTAGTGATACCTTTTTTTATTGGACTAACATTACATTTAAAAGACAGGCTTTCGAGAGCCTCCCTACATACTGCTATACTCATGATTTTGACATCTGGACTAACACGGCCTTTCTAATCTATATATGCACATTTCTATATATATATATATATGAATATGAAATTAATGTAGAAATTGATTTATTAATAGATGCAAATGTATTTTATATATAAAAAAATCTATATATAAAATAAAGTTTTAATTAAAAAAATATGAATTTCGTGTAGAATGTGATTTTTGTATTAAATATATATATCAATATATAAACGCATGATATAATATATATATATATTTACATACTGTATATAAATATAAACTAAAAAAGATTAAAATTTTCAGATTATGGTTTTTAACATTCAGAATGCGTTGTTATCTTTCAAAATTCCACAACCCTGTGAAAATATGTCTTCCAAGAGCTGACTATGACGATAGCTAGGCTATTTACAATGAAAAATTACTGAAGTGTGTCAAGAAATTTGAAATCCAACGACCCTGGGCATCAGAATGATGGATTTTGGCTTGAGTTAACAAATTGATTGACCCGCTCCTTCCCCGGGTCTTGAATAGAAAATCTTTGAAATAAATCTATTTTTTTTTTTTAAAGGAAAGGAAGTAGTAAGCATTCCTCCAAAAAGCAAAAAAAAGCAGTGATTAATGACACACTTATTAGAGATATGGTAGAAAATGAGAACGCGTCTCCGGCACCTCTAGTCCTCCATAATGATCAATTTAATTGGGATGTCTGTGTGAAACATATACTGGAACACACTGTCGTGTTGGCTCCATGGGCTCCATTGCTCTTCACATAACAATCGGATTTGTGGTATAAAAGAATTAATTCCAAATCAGAGTCTACTGAGCAAAATTATCAGATACTAAAAATATAAGAAAAATGCCCGGAAATCGCCGTCATCTTCCAGGACCTTGTTCCAAGAAGACTTACGGACCTTTAACCCCTTCACTACCGATATCAAGATACAGTATAACCGGCTTTAAAGACACCATATGGTGCCCCGATATCGAGATGTCTCGATCAGTTGATCTGCAGCCCAAAAGCAAATGAAATTAATTTGCTACAAACAGATTTCCTTTGATTTTGAGCTGCAGAAGGTGACCCCAAAGTTTTAGCCCTGTGGGCAAAATGCCTAAAGTCCTAAAACTGTAAAATTGCCTGCACCAAGCTCTGAAATATTGGGCATTCAGCAGCCGATGCAGGAAAAATTGAAAAAAATAGATCTGCTGTTAAAACCTCTGTAACTCAATTTGGCAGTAGATGGCGCCATCTACTGTCAAATAGGTATTACTGTACAATTTATTAAAAATGATTTTTCAAAAAAACACTGGTTTCTGACAATGCTTTTTTTGAAAATCACTTGGTAGTGAAGGGGTTAAGGACTAATAAGTCCTATCGTATATATGGAGTCCAAAATATCCCATTCACGGACTATATATAGATAACTTAACATGATCTTCGCATAACTTGTCTGTGGATTCTTTGTTCTCATATTGTGATTATTTTATAGCATTATTATTGCAGTTATGGAATATAATACAGTATATTTTGGTATTGTTTCCATATATTGGCCTACAGTGAGTATATTATTATAGTGTTGTCTTTTGTCTATTGGAAAAGTATTAGGAATATTCTTTACTTACCCCAATACTGCTTATTGCTTCATAGTTGCCTATTTTTAACCCCTTCACTACTAAGTTGTTTTCCATAAACCTACTGCCAGTGGCTTTATGGAGAATCGCTTTGAAACAGCCATACAGGGAAAATGTGCTTGAAAATTTTCAAACTGAACGCGCTATTTGGCAGGCAGTTGGCACTACCTGCTGGCCAAAAAGTGCAACTGCATCTCCTTAACGTAGCTTAACATCTGTTTATTCTCTGAAGAAGGAAGCCTCTCAGCCAATCAAACTGTTTTAGCGTCTTGGTTGTGATGCCTAAAGTACAAGTACTGTAGGGACATGATCTGGAGCTCATTTGCACAAGAATTTGCAATGCTCCAGAATTAGACCGATACTGCATATCACATTGTAGACGCCTACCTTTTTAACTCCTTCATTGCCAGGACCCAGTGTATTTATACAGAGAAAATATGCATGAAAATATCAAGAGCGCATTTTCAAACTGTATGCGATATTGGGCAGGCAGATGGCGCCACCTGTTGACCAAAAAGTGCATCTACATAATGTAGTTTGGCGTCTGTTTTTTCTTTGAAGAATTAAACGGGCTTCCAAGCTTATCAAACAAATTTAGCACCCCCCGGCTGTCATGCCCGATGTACTAAAAACTTTATGGGCGTGTTCTGAATCCCATATGCAACACATTCCTCTCCAATGCTCCATTGCTACAGAATTTGACTGCTTCTCGTGTACTCAATATCGTGGTACCAGCAGATTCTTTTGAAGATCGAGTACGCTCTATTGTGGTAGTGAAGGGGTTAAGACTTGCATTAAAGCAAGAAAAACACATTACAATCTATGTGCAAACGTTAACGTTCACCTGCGTGAGCATTAACGTTAGCCGCAGTGTCTACTGTATATTACAATCCAAACGCAAACGGGTTAAGTAACCCCTTAGCGTTTGGTATCTTGTGCTTTTCAGTGCGAGGTTACTGTGCCTTGCGCTCCCTATACTTAACATGGGGAGCGCAAAGTGTTAATCAGCGTTTGTAATCCTAAGGGCTAACGCTAATTACCATCCGACTGCGGTTAGAGGAAAGTTAACCAGAGCCAGGACTTTGTGTTAACGTATTCCGCTTCTGCAGAATCCGTTAACACGAGCCTAAAAATAAATGAATTGTATACTCTTCCTCCTGTCCCGTGGCGAGGACCGCGGCTCCAACCGCCTGCTCCGTCCGGCGTGAGCAGGGAACGACTGGGAGAAAAAGACCACCCAGTCTCTCCTTGCGTTTCACTAGAATGACTGGCCGGATCTCACGAGGTGAGATCCGGCAGGTCATGTGACTGCTGGTGTCTGGCTCCATCGAGTGGATGCTCGCGGCTGCGCTCAGCGCTGCTGCGAGCATCCAGGGGCTTTGTACGTGGTAACAATGCAGGCAGCTTTTCAAGCGCCTGCAGTGTAATTCCACGCTAAAACGGGGGCGGTAGGGAGAAAACTGCGGACGCAGTTTTTTCTCCCTACCGCCCCCATTTTAGCGTGGAGATTGTAATGTGGCCCCTTATTTTTAAGCTAACCAGTCATCAATTAATTAAAAACAGCTCTCAAAAGCAAAGCTTAACCGTAGTGATATATTCTCCAAGCCATACACATATACAGTAGGAGTAGGTTTGGGTTTAGGTCTGTTGGTTTTGTTGGGATTCATACCATTTTGTGACGGCTATCACAGCTCATCTGGAGCCACACTATGAGGACATTTATAGAGTTCCTGCTGAGGAACAGTTTTGACTTTCGTATAGCACGTGGCATTTCCCTCCTTTGTTTTACGTATTAAGCTTTGTTTCTCCGAATTTTAGAAGATAAGGAGTTCATTAAGTTCCTGGCAGCTGCTGTCTACTCTGGAGATAAGCAGAGAAAGACAAATAGATTTCTACATTAAATTATTGAGCAGAAGTTTGAGAATGACTTCAATTAAGAGTGAATCCGCTCTGTTGTAGCGCTCTGGGAGATTAGATCTTTTTGCTTTTTTAATGTTAATTGATAAAATCCATCCCATTGAGCCGCACAAAACGATAACTGAAATATCATTCCTTACAACTCAGCGGGGATTGCGTCTTTGTATACGTAGAATTAATGAGTAACAGCTCGTTTCACAGCAAAATGGTTATTGTTGAAATCGGGGCGTACGGGATATTTTTCCACATCTTTCTGTAGAAGATCTCGATGATTGATTGAGAATCTCGACTGATACTTCCCATCATTCTGTTTTCTCTTGAGCGAGTTGGGTGAGGATGGGATGCTTTTGCACAGAAGTAGTCATGTTTACCCTTTGTACTTAAATACGGAGGGGCTAAACATTAACTTCTACCGATGCTCTTCGCACACTCTCCCATTTTGCTGACACCACAAAGCAACTCATCCACGCCCTTGTAATCTCCCGTCTTGACTATTGTAATAATCTTCTAGTTGGCCTCCCTCTCTCCCGCCTCTCCCCCCTACAATACCTGAATGCATCTGCCAGGCTCATCCACCTCACCTGCCTCTCTGTCCCTGCTGCTCCTCTCTGCGAGTCCCTTCACTGGCTCCCCATCCACTGCGGAATTAAATTCAAAATCTTACCCTGACCTACAAAGCTCTCACTATCTCAGCTCCCCACTACCTGTCCTCACTAATCACTCAATACACCCCATCCCGCTCCCTAAATTCAAACAGTGACCTGCGCCTAGCTTCTCCCCGCATCACCTCTTCCCATGATAGACTGCAGGATTTCTCACATGCAGCACCCATCCTCTGGAACGCTCTCCCTCATACTGCCAGATTTTCCCCTAAAGACATTCCTATTTAGGGAAGCCTACCACCTGACTCACTGACGCAACCAGTCCATCACTCTCACCTTGCAGTCCATCACTCTCACCTTGCAGTCCATCACTCTCACCGTGCAGCCCATCACTCCCACCTAGCAGTCCATTGCCCTCACCTTGCAGCCCATCACTCGCACCTTGCAGCCCATCACTCTCACCTTGCAGCCCATCACTCTCACCTTGCAGCCCATCACTCTCACCTTGCAGCCCATCACTCTCACCTTGCAGTCCATCACTTTCACCTTGCAGTCCATCACTCTCACCTTGCAGTCCTCTCCTCCTGTTTCCACCCCAACCCTTCTAGATTGTAATTTCCCATGTGAATAGGGCCCTCGTTTCCTCCTGTACTGGTTTGTCAAATGTTGTTCAATGTATTGTAAACCTGTCTATACTGTGGCCATTGTTCAGCGCTGCGGAATATGCTGGCGCTTTATAAATAAAGAATAATAATTTTAACCCTTTAGATTATTTTTAAACTCACCTTGAATCCAAAGAAGGATGTGGAGGTGCTGAACCCATTTGTGTTCAATACGTTCATGGTTTTCTCTAGTCACATGTATAAATCTAAGGTTACCTCCCTTCTACTATTCCCTATGGAAACCCTATGGTTTGGACGCCCGTATCTCCCGATGGGTAGCAGCTAGAGGGTCATGTTTGGTATCATTGGAAAAGGCCAGAGCATGGCCTTGCCAACAATACCAGTAATGACCATGTCATTTTGTCAATTTAAGAAAAAATTAAAGTTTTTTTTTTTATTAATGCAGCATAATTGCTCCCATTTCAATTATAATGTGAACATTGATGCTGCACCAGCAATTTATTTTTTCAGAGTTAGCCAAAATCCCGTAATTTCTCCAAAAAATAAAGTAATGGGTTCCCAATTCTAATTTTTTAAACATGCGTACCCCATAGAATATAGAACCGCAAAGGTTCAGATGATAAAATGTGAAAAAAATAATTTAAAACACTGTAGATGATTGGAATTTCTAATTTTCTTTACATTTTTTGCTATAGCATTCTGGCAGGGCATGACGTATACATATAATAATGATATATTATGAATCTGCTGAGTCTGCTGAAAAAAGTATCTATAATTTTTCTGTGTCGTATAATAAAACGTGATTTCAAATCGCGTTTAAACAGGATGAGCGAAAACTGTAAAAATGAGCTCAGTACACAGGTAATATGGTCCAGCAGTGAAGGGGTTAAGGTGTTTATTTATGAATATCAAATATAAGCTGCAAACATACAATTCTAAACGATAAAGACAATAATACTGATGAAGTGCACAGTTCAGTACGACTGGACCACTGAATATTTCCAATTTCCCTTGTGCAGATGTTTTAGCTGCGGGACTGAGGATCGGTGGCGAGTACAAGCAGCTGGTCTGAGGCGAAATTGAAAAACAACAACCCTGTTAATACAAGACTGATTAGCATCATATCATCCCAGCTCCTGATTGTTCGTCACTTTAAATTAATCTGAATTCTCTTGAACTACTGCCACAATTCTGCATGAATGGCAGAGCAGATAAAAAGACAAATACCGGGGCCGATACCACCATAAACAGGTGGGCGCAAACAGGCCTGAAGGAATATACAGAGCTGGCATTCAAAATCCCATTTCACGAATCCGTCTCAGAGCCTGAATGACTGTCTGGCTGGTCCGTTAATGCATTTTTTTTTCTTCTCCATCAGAGCGTAAATATCCTGCGATGCACTGCTGGGAGTTTATCAAGCTTTGGCTGGCCTTTCCTGGCATTCGTGAAAATTCCGAATTCGACGTGTGTCAGAGAGGTGCGGGGAAAAAAAAAATGAAAGAGCTTGCCGGCTTGGTCTTCCTGACGCGATATCAGCACAGCCTTTCATACACAAATTTTGTTCTGCTATTAAAGATGCACATTCACGAATCGAGACGTTTAATGGCAAAAATTTATGGTATCATGTGTGCCCTGAATATAATTTCACCGAAATCAACTCGTTTTATGTACAAATTGTTATGTTTCTGCAGATATTGGGGGTGTCTACGTGATTTTGAGCCGTAACGACAGTGTGTTGTGTGTGTTTAGTAGATTTTTGTGCAACATTTACCACTTGGCTTGATATATTTCAAAGAAATACAGTTAGTGTGGCACACTCATCATGTGTCTACCATAAGTAACCCCTTCACTACCAAGAGATTATACAAAAACACAGTCAGGAACCAGTGTTATTTTTGGAAAATCATTTTGAATTATACAGTAAGAAATATTTGGGGATATTCCCAGCGTATTCCTTACTGTAATAACCTATTTGTCAGGAAGATTTTGCCACCTACTGGCCAAACAGAGTTATTACAGTTCAGGTCCTGATGCAGGATCAGCTTTGGAGATGTCATGTTAGACTCGTACCCAACTGGTTTTAAAGTAACCCATTGGGCATGGTGCCCAGGGTGCTAAACCTTTGGGGGCATGTCTTGGACCAAAAATGGAAATGAAATTAATTTGCAACAAACAAATTTAATTTGCTTTGTCCTGCTCACCTGCAGATCGAGATAATCTGACATCGGGGTCCTGATGGTGCCTTTGAAGACCCGGATTACCTTGCTATTGAGAGTGAAAGGGTTAATACTGAGTTTACTGCACTGTGTTTTTTAAAAGATATGTTTCACTTATTCACTTATATGTTAATTGCTTTTGACAGCTTGCGTGTCAATGATCTGCAGTGTTAATAGCTGTTCAGAATCCATGTGCCTCGTCCGTTTTTTTTACTCTAGTTTTCTCGTTCTGGATTGCAGTTGCGTTTGCTGTCTTCTTTGTTTCTCCATAGGCATTGTTGTGATTGTCACAGTGGGAGTCACAATGGTCCCATCATCATCCCATAATGTGTACCTTTGACTTTTTAAGGGGCCAGCCTTATGGTTAAGACATGGCACTTTGGAGTTGATGATGAGGTCTGTTTTCAGAGGACTTGCATGTTTTTATGAGCTTTTAAATATTTTTTTAAACATATACAGGGTTATTCAAAAAAAATCAAAAAGTCACCGTACGTTCGGGGCACTTCGGGGCAATTAGGAAATCCTATTTTGCCGACTCTGCGGTGTATTCAGCAAGCACCGCAGGGCCCCCATAGTGCAGGGAAAACCTGCCGCAAACCCGCCGAACCCTCACCACAAACCCACTGAATACTCACTGAAACCTGCAGAAACAGCTGGATTAACAACGCCGAACATGCATTTGACTGGCTGCCGATTAGCACAGAACAGCCGCCGGAAAAAGACGACATGCAGATGAACGAGGTGAAAAAAAAAACCAGTACGCTTGAAAGTCTGAAAATTGAAAAGCAAAATTTGACGAATTGCCTGCTCTCTGAATAGCCGAATGACCCCAAAATGTCCCCGTTTGCTGAATTTCAGTGTCCGGTTACATTTCGGAGGCAGATCGACTCTCTCTGAATAAGCCTGATAGGGTGTTCCCATGCTGTAACTGCTTTAGTTTTAGGGTTTTGAATGCAACACCATTTTGGGCGGCACATACATCAAGGTTTGGGTTTTAAGTACAGGAACCAACACCTACTGGTGATTGCAGGTTCCTCTACTGAAGTGGCAAAGATATTGGGATATTGCAGTCAGCATAGTGAACTGTGGGGTTTCCCACCAGCGATTTACAAGTGGGATCTCTCGTCTCTCACATTTTTGAAATTTTGAGCGTTGGTGAATTTAGGCAATGGAAGGGCATGATCACCTCCATGTCCACACTAGGATGGCTCAAGGCTTTGCTAATCTTATTCTTTACTTAAAAGGATAATAAAGGGTCAAAACATTAAGGAGTAGAAAACAGAGGGGTTAAACATTAACCCCTCCTTATCCCCTCCAAACTATTCCTTCCCATTTTAACACTTTAGAGTTTTTTATAAGCTTCCCTGAATCCAGCGCTGATCTCCCTTTGATCTCTGCAGGATATGATGCGCTTGGAGCTCAGCATGTCATGTGACCGTAGGAGGCTGGGTGCTCCAGCCAATCCAGTGGCTCTCAATGCATCAAGGGTTTGATCCACTTGGATGGGGCTGGAATCAGAAATACTTCAAGACCAGGAAACCTGAGCTGAGGGATATCTGAGCTGAGAGTCTGGGCGGGGCTAAGACCCTGCATCTGGTTGGCTGAATCAGCCCTCTCAGCTACTCTCAGAGGGAAGAGAGGGTGCAGGGAGCTCACAGCAGCGTGACCACTAGGATTAGATTGAATACACACATTGTGTAGAGCGTTCCTTTAAACAGGGAAGGTTTAGGGACTTATACTGTAGATACTCTAGTATACCGCTAGATTTTGGTGACAACAATTTTCCTTAAAATTGGAGGGGTCGCGTTATATTTGAGACATGTGCATCACGTGTTAAAAAAATCTTTGCCTTGCTCTGGATCCCAAGGCTCCCTGAAGCTTGCAAACACTTCAGGAACTCCAGGATTTGGGAGAGGTGGGATCCAACACGGCCAGAGGGCACGCTCGGTTTAAGCCAATCATTAACCTCGCTTGCCTCCGCCAGCCATCTATTCGCTACTAAAGAAGGCGGGTGGACGGTGGCTTCATACTTAGTAACAATTGTAATCATTCTAGAGCAGAACACCCTGGCCTGAGGTGTAGCCTGACCGTGTTAAGAGAACCTGGAAGGATTTTAATTGTTTACCGGTACAGTAAAATTGTGTTCCTCGCGTTATGTTCGAGTCTTGAGTATTCTCTCATTTCAATAGTAAATCTCTATCCATTGCGTTATATTCGGGTCGTGTTATACTCGAGTATCTACGGTAATTATCGGCATAAATTTATGATAAGTCATTTTAATTTGCTTAGAAAAAATAAATCTGATTTCAGCTCAATGCAACATAGTTTGACCTTGCTAATAATTTCTATCCAAAAAATAAACAATACAAAGTTTACTTATTAAAGAGAAAATAATGTCCTCTTTCATTACTCCACTACACCCTCCCCCCCTTCATTCTGGGGAAGTGACACGGAAAATAAATAATAATTCTCCAGGTCGCAGTATGCGGTAGGAAAAGATTAGGCACGTCTTATATCTGCAGCGATTCAAATCATGACTTATAGGACTTTGGCAAATTTATACATTATAAAAGCAAAAAGGAAGAAAAGGAAAAAAGGCGGCTTATGAAGATTTAATCTCGGCTGAGAAAAAGCTTTCCATTAAAAAGCCAGCCCTCAAAATTTTCATGATTATTTAAAAAAAATAAAATCTGAATCCTGTGTTACTGATCTGTCCGAGAGATTACGAGAAGCCATTCAACGCAGAGTTTCCTTTTAAAATATATATTTTGCTTTATCATGAAATATTTTAGGTCTCAGAATTTCTGCCGTCCATTAGCAAAACAAATATATATCTCAGTGGGTGAAGAATAAAGTATAATTGCTAATATCCTTTTTGGCGCCGGCCAGTGAACTCTCCAAAAATAACGAACAATGAATCCGTAATGTGGTAGAGCACTTGGTATATGATGAAAAGAAAATGAATTAAGTACAATACCAGCACCCGGGAAGCAGGGCATTATAGCACAACCCACCCGGCGGGAAGGGGTTGACAATGGGGCAGAGTATTACAATTTTTTCAAGGTCCTAAGAAATATCTGAAAAAATAACATCTGTAACACCCGTTCATTTACGAAACACTGGGTTTAATTTTCAGGAACAAATCAACAGGGTATTTTCTTTCTATCTATGAAAACTGAGGCTTTTTTGGCTTTAATTTTGAATTAAATTCGAGTTTATCGTTCAGGCGATTTCTGAAAAATATCAAATACTGAAAGGTGCTGAGGAATGGCTCTTGGATGTTTGTAGTGCCATTCTCCTATTGGTTTGGCCCTTACAGTACACTAAAAACATCCAAGAGCCATTCCTCAGCACCTTTCAGTATTTGATATTTTTCAGAAATCGTCTTAACGACAAACTCGAATTTAATCGGTAAAGCCGATATTTCAATTATTGAAAAGAATAGTCGTAGGAGTCAATATTAGATCTCAATTTTTATCAGGAATCAAAATATTGTTAAACATTTTGATTCCTGATAAAAATTGAGATCAAATATTGACTCTAATGACTATCTTCTTCAATAATCGAAATATCGGCTTTACCGATTAAATTCGAGTTTATCGTTAAGGCGATTTCCAGAAAATATCAAATACTGAAAGGTGCTGAGGAATGGCTCTTGGATGTTTGTAGTGCCGTTCTTCTATTGGTTTGGCCCTTACGGTACAGAGATTGCATGTTTAAATGTTAAATCTGGATATGCACTTTTTAATATTAAATATGGCAATCGCGTGTTTTACTGTAAACCCTGTAAATGCGAGTCTTCCTGTAAATTCCAGACATTCTCATTTTTATAGTTAATACCGTCAATGCGAGTCTTAATGTAAATCCTGGACATGTTCGCTATTAAAGTAACCATGGAAATATTACTGGGTGGACTTACGGGTTGAAAACATAACATTAAAATGTGAAAGTACGGATTTGCGTGTTATAACTACAGTATAACAGTGTAAATGTTAATTTACAGACCTGAGAGATTTAAATTCACGGTATAGAGGTTGTGCGATTTTACTGTAAATGAGGATTCTACTTGGTAAGACAGTCATTTATGGGATTTAAAATAACACTCACATTTAGGGGATTTACTGTAAAAAAATTGCATATCTAGAATTTACAGTAAGGCTCGCAGTTACAGGGTTTACAGTAAAACTCTGCTTTAAGATAACAACACGCATGTCTGGGATTTCATATTAAAATGTGCAAAACCGGGTTTCCAGTAAGACGGGGAAACATAGAAAGAGTATCCGTGCACACATATTTACACTCTGTTTCTCTGGTTTACTACTAGCACAATATTTTTAACAAACATTTTTCATAATTCACCGCAGACTGAATCACCTATATTCTATAAGGAACCTTGCATGGACAAATTTGACTGTGGGTGGTGAGTTAAGATGGAGGTGGGAGTTTCCACACTATTTTTTTTTTAAGACCGGACTCCTGGGTAAGACATTGGAATATCTCATTGATATGTTAAATATTCCAAGTGAATTACGTTCATATTGTCTCATGGATCTTTTTCTGTCTGCATCCACCATGCTCCAAAAACGTGACAGCCAACCCATTTCTAAAACACATTTAATGGTATATTTTTTCAGTAAAAAAACACAACTTTGATTCATCATCAGTCACGGCAACAATAATTCACATTGATTAGCATATCACTTTCCAAAGTTTTATTGAGAGAATGAGATCGTTACACACTTACTTTCAGGTTGAGTAGTAACTTTAATTGGCTGGGAGCTTTCGCCAGGACCCCATTCATTGTAGGCCACAAGACGGAAATAGTAGGTCTCCTCGGGTTTCAGATTCGCCACAGTTAGCTGCAGTAGTAATGGCTGTGACGTATTAACGGCTCTTTCCCTGGTGGATGGAAAGTTGGGAAAAAGAGTACAAGAAGTTAATGTGTTGTTCAAGTTACATTGATGTATTAGCATGATAAATTATTAAAAACGTCATATATGTTTATGCCAATACAAGATGTTTTCTGTCTTTAGCAGAAAGAAATTCCGACCAATCAGCTGTGGAGACAATTAGTAGACAGTCCCTTGAGGAACGTCAACTGAAGGAAGTGCAGTTATCTGTGGAGGATTTCTCTCTTTGGTTCGACTTAATGGAAAGAATAAATAAGATGCTACGGACCCTATTCCAAGGGAGCCATCAGGTTGATGACTGGGGCTTTCATACGTAATGGCTCCACTTGTTAATTTAGTGTCTTGAGTTGCTATTGTGACTGAGCCAGACGCTTTGAATAGGAAATGCTAACAACAGGCCAGCTGGAGAACCACAAGCTGTTCCCTAGTAGCTTGTTATTCTTGGCAAAAATCACATAACCCTTAACCCGTTCGTGTACACGATCAGCAGCAGCAGACATAGCAGCCTGTGAGTGATTTGAGGCTATGCTCAATCATTACAAATAAAATTCACTTGCATTTGGTCTCCAGAAGGTCCTCCCAATGTTTTAGCACCACCGACATGAGGCCCGAGGTGCTAACAGTTTTTAAAATCAGCCGGGGAATGTCTCTAATGGAGTTTTCCAAAGCTGTTCCTGCACGGAGCTCAAAACTGCAGTAGCTCTTTTTCACCAGCAGATGGTGACATCTCCCTGCCAAATTGAGAATACTGTATAATTAACTAAAAATTATTTTCCAAAGTTTGGCATTTTGCAAAGTAAATGTATTTACATTCTTCTATAACAGTGGTTCCCAATCGTGGTCCTCAGGTCCCCCTAACAGGCCAGATTTTAAGGATTGCCTTGGAGAAAAGTAGACTGAATCCTCCAATCACTGAGCAGCAAATCATATCACCTGTGCTGTGCTTCAGATATCTGGAAAACCCAACCTGTTAGGGGTTCTTGAGGACCGCAGTTTGGAACCACTGCTCTAGAACAGTGATGGTGGTTCTTGGCACCCTAGATGTTTCTGATCTACATGTCCCTTGGTGCTCTGCTGTCCTTATGCATGAGCAAGTATCATGGGAAATGAAGCATTGAAACCAAGGTTCATCATTGCTGCTTTAGAGTCTGTCCGGATCGAGTTATCTCACCATCGGATGAATGACGGTACATATTAAAATCGAGTTGGCTCAATCGTGGTAGAGAATGTGGTAATATTTACATCCTTATTGTGGGGGAGCGATATAAGCCCCACACACACGTATTTTACAATCTCAACGTATAGACAATACCTTTGAGTATTAATTGCATAAAATTATTCAATTAGGTGTTCAGAGCCAGACTTCTTGACGAAGGTTTGGAAATATGTTATGTCTAAGTGGGTTTCCAAGATGGATGAGAAGCTGGCAGTCTACTGGACGGCTTGATGGTATAAATTCCAATTTTTTTTTATATTGTTAAATTTTCATGTAATTTAGTGTAAAAAGAAAAAAAGGGATCAATACCTATTGATTGCTCTAAAACACAAACAGGGCAAGGCACCTGTGGCACATGATTGTTAAAATAGTCATTGTCGCTGAGCATGAAGAGCTCCAATGCACACTCAGTCTGGGGTCTATGGCTTTCATCACACAGTAAATGAAAGGGAAGCCATTACGTCTCCTTGTATTAGGTCGCTAATCCGTCTTGATAAAAAGAGCAACATTTCAACATTCCATTCTCCGGTTTTGATCTCTCTTTTTTTTTTTTTGTCGAATACTGACAAAAGCATGATTTCGACCCTTCAAAAAAGAACATTTTCCCAAGGTCTAACATATTTCACAACCCTAATTTAAAGTGTAGAGATGTTTTTTTTTTCTCACTGTCTAAATTATTGGACATGATAAAGACTCGGAAGTTGAAAAGAAAATGACTGCAGTTTACGTTATTTTATCAATATATTTTGTAACCATTAAAAAACTCAAAATATTTTTTTATGTGATTTCTCATTTAACCCATCACTACCAAGCGATTTTTGTTAAAAAATGTTATCACATTTATTTGAAACATGGGATGTGAAGTTAACAATGGAATATAGGGTAAAATAGAAGTTTTGCACAGAAACTGATATTCTGAGATAGTTAAAAAATTTAAATAATGTTAATTTGCTCATTTTTAATTTTTCATGTATTTGTTTATCCTTTACAGAAATATTGTTGAAATGTAAGATTCTGAGCTTTAGATGGTGTCCTTTACCTTACATAATTTCAAAAGGGGTCTGCATTATTATCATACAGCCAGAAAGGACATTTGTGCTAGATACAGCAACTGTGATAAATACAAATAACAAAATGGTGAGATCTCCTGCTTATGGGGGTTTGTAGTGATCATAATGAAATTATTAGCAATGCAATATGTGCATGTGCTGCATAATGTCTGTGTATGGCAATTACAGCAACACCTTGTATCTGTATGTGATGCATAATGCCTGTGTATGGCAATTACAGCAACACCTTGTATCTGTATGTGCTGCATAATGCCTGTGTATGGCAATTACAGCAACACCTTGTATATGTATGTGCCGCATAATGCCTGTGTATGGTAATTACAGCAACACCTTGTATCTGTATGTGCTGCATAATGCCTGCGTATGGCAATTACAGCAACACCTTGTATCTGTATGTGCAGCATAATGCCTGTGTATGGAAATTACAGCAACACCTTGTATCTGTATGTGCTGTATGATGCCTGTGTATGGCAATTACAGCAACACCTTGTATCTGTATGTGCTGCATAATGCCTATGTATGGCAATTACAGCAACACCTTGTATCTCTATGTGCTGCATAATGCCTGTGTATGGCAACTACAGCAACACCTTGTATCTGTATGTGCTGCATGATGCCTGTGTATGGCAATTACAGCAACACCTTGTATCTGTATGTGCTGCATAATGCCTGTGTATGGCAATAACAGCAACACCTTGTATCTGTATGCGCTGCATAATGTCTGTGTATGGCAATTACAGAAACACCTTGTATCTGCATGTGCTGCATAATGCCTGTGTATGGGAATTACAGCAACACCTTGTATCTGTATGTGCTGCATAATGCCTGTGTATGGCAATTACAGCAACACCTTGTATCTGTATGTGCTGCATAATGCCTGTGTATGGCAATTACAGAAACACCTTGTATTTGTATGTGCTGCATAATGCCTGTGTATGGCAATTACAGCAACACCTTGTATCTGTATGTGCTGCATAATGCCTGTGTATGGAAATTACAGCAACACCTTGTATCTGTATGTGCTGCATAATGCCTGTGTATGGCAATTACAGCAACACCTTGTATCTGTATGTGCTGCATAATGCCTGTGTATGGCAATTACAGCAACACGTTGTATCTGTATGTGCTGCATAATGCCGGTGTATGGCGATTACAGCAACACCTCGTATCTGTACTGTACAGGGATTTTCACTCATTACAACCCCTTAAGTTTCCTGAAAAAAAAATCGCTATTAAAAAAAAAAATTACGGGAAAATAAATTGACAAAAAAATAATAAAAATGCCTAATAAATCCTCAAAAAAATTAAATAAATAAAAAGACTTTTTGCTGCAGATTAAAAGAATAAACGGTTTAATAGATATTGAATAGAGTGGGAATATTTTGGACATTGAAGCCTATGGGATTCGTCTGATTAAACCTGCTGAATGAAACCACCGAACATCAGGGCATTTCACAGACATTTCACTACTGTTCGGTGTCTCTGAATAGATTAACCATTGCTTCTCTATGGGGATTTCACTGCCGTTGAACAGTACTCTCTCGCTGGCAGTTCACATAAATTTGGCAAACTGCCTGCTTTGTGAATAGCCAAATGGCCACGAAAGTGCACTGTACAGGGAAATTCACTGTTCCGGTGCATTTTCGGGGCAACATAGGATCTCTGTGAATAACCCCTCAAGCTCAGAATGAGTTAACACGATCTGGAGAACCCGATGAGGCTTTTGAGGATCGAGTTAACTTCTTAACGACTGTGAAAAAGGTAAGTTGCAGGCCTTTATCTTTAAACAGATATTCTTGAAGTTTTCTAGATTTCAGTTATTCGGATAAGTATATTCTAATATATCTAGATAATATCAGCTATATCAGGATTGGTTCGAAATCTTTGAAAAGATTTGCTAAATTAGGATTCTTTTCTTTCTTTTTTTTAACTTTTTCGTTTGGACACAAATGTGTTTCCTTCACCCTCTCTCTTTTGTAAGATGATCTTAATCCACCCAGGATCAATGCTGGGTCACCTGGCTCCTGGAGAATACGGAGGAAAAAAGGATGAGCTCTTCGTAGGAAAAATACACAGAAATCCTGTTTTTTTTTTGTGTTTTTTTTTTAACAGAATTATTACGCTTACTTAACTAAAAGGAAAAGAAAAAAAACACACAAGAACATCCTTTTTAAAAACTCACAAAGACAATACGTACAACTCCTACACTAACCATTAATTCTTTTTGCTTTTTATTTCAGCCTGACAAAAATATATGATAAACTGATAATTAAAAAGAAAATGTGTCAAAAATGACAGATATAAGGGACACATTTTTACAATGTAGTGAATCTAGATTAAAAAAAATTGAGTGAAGTGCACATGCAACATGCATTAACCCCTACACTACCGTTATTTATTTATAAAGGATTTTACCAGGAAGGATACATTGAGATTTCTCTCATTTTCAAGTATGTCCTGGGTTCAATCAAGTATACATGATCTTTAAAACCACCTGCAGGTCCCTGAGATTGAGTATACTCGATCTGCTCCAATTCTAGAGCAATTTGTTTTGAGAAAGGATTTTACCAGGAAGGATACATTGAGATTTCTCTAGTTTTCAAGTATGTCCTGGGTTCAATCAAGTATACACGATCTTTAAAACCACCTGCAGGTCCCTGAAATTGAGTATACTCGATCTGCTCCAATTATAGAGCAATTTGTTTTGAGAAAGGATTTTACCAGGAAGGATACATTGAGATTTCTCTCGTTTTCAAGTATGTCCTGGGTTCAATCAAGTATACACAATCTTTAAAACCACCTGCAGGTCCCTGAAATTGAGTATACTCGATCTGCTCCAATTCTAGAGCAATTTGTTTTGAGAAAGGATTTTACCAGGAAGGATACATTGAGATTTCTCTCGTTTTCAACTATGTCCTGGGTTCAATCAAGTATACACGATCTTTAAAACCACCTGCAGGTCCCTGAGATTGAGTATACTCGATCTGCTCCGATTTTAGAGCAATTTTTTTTGAGAAAGGATTTTACCGGGAAGGATACATTGAGATTTCTCTCGTTTTCAACTATGTCCTGGGTGGCGAGTATTTACCGTTAGGTGTCTTGCCCAGGGACACTTACTGGAGAGGTTGTCCGTTGGGATCGAAACCATGACTCCACAGGCTCTCTCCATGCAGAGCAGTGATGTTACCTCTACTTCACCCAGCCGGTACTAGCAATGCAATATAATTTGTTTGCAAATGGGCTCCAGAATGTGACCCTTAACCCCTTCACTATCAAGTGATTTTCAAAAAAAACATTGTCAGGAATCAGTGGTTTTTTGAAAAATCGTTTTATTTTTATTAATTATACAGTAAGAAATATTTGGGCATATACTCATTGTATTTCTTACTGTAATAACATATTTGGCCAGTAGATGGTGCAATTAGTTTCACTTGTTGTAATATTTACTTTGATAAAAGCTCAGGATGAGCAGAAATGACGGACCAGATTTGATTTTACAAAACAAACAACATTTTTGTTTTTGTCCTGGAGTCCCAGAGTGCGTCTCTCTAGGCACAGGTATACTATTTTGTTTGAGATTGCTGCACCGGGCAAGGAATTAATTGCTTGGTGAGTGTTGGATCAAGTGGCAGAGAATATATATATATATATTATAGACAAAACTGTGGAAAATGGAAAGTAATTTTCTTTCAAAATACTGGGTCCTGCCAGTTGTTTTATGGCAAAATCACATGGAAATAAAGTACAAAATCACGACGTATACAAATAAATTATAACATCAATTGAAAACGTTTTAATGTCTCAAAACCAGCTTGAAATTAACAGTCAAGAAACATCAAAAGTGCTACCAGGTCAAGTAATACATATTAGGGTTTATTCAAAGAGAGCTGAATTTGCCACCTAATTTCACTGAATGCAATTTCGTGGCAATTCAGCTATTCAGAAAGCTGGCAGTTCGCCAAATATTGGCGAATAGCCAACGAAATATGGTGCAATTCGGCAACTTTCGGCGGCAGTGAAATTCTCCATAGAGAAGTAATGATTAGTTAAATCTACTCAGAGAACGCTGAACTGCAACGAAATGTCAGTGAAATGCCCTGATTTTCAGTGATTCAGTTCGACAGGTTTCATCAAGTGAATCCCATAAGTTTCAATGTAAAAACAAAATCTGTTTTTATTAAATATTTATTCAACAGTTAATTCGTTTCATTTGCAGCAAAAAGCATATATTAATTACATATTTTTTTAATTTAGGTTTTAGGTATTTTTCTGGATTTTTTGGGCAAAATGCTTGATTCCGATTTTTTTTTAAATGGTGTTTTTTTATTTTTATTATTCTGTAACAGACCTTTTTATTATTATTCATAGGACCTTATACATTATTTCCATGCATTTTCATGCATTATTTTTGTTTAAAACGCCTTTTAAAATATGTTTTACTTTTGTTTCTATCCCAATTCAGTGGCTGGTTGGCTTTTTTCGGCAACGTTCGGTGGCTGATCGGAAGCGTTTGGCGGTCTGTTCGGCGGATCGTCGGCTGAGTTTGGTGGTCTATCGACGGCGATCAGCAGGTTTAACGGCAGTATTCGTCAGATCCATTCGGCGCACTTCGGGGACCCTGCGGTGAATGCTGAATTCACAGCAGGGTCGGCGAATCGAACTCGCCAAATCGCACCGCAGTTTGCCGAATGAAAGAGCACTGACATTTCTGTTAAATTTCGGTGCTCTTTGAATAAACCCTATAATAATAATAATAACTTGGCAGTAAAGGGGTTAAACTCATAACATCCTTAAATCTACATTGATGGAGGATATTTGTGACCATCTTGATGTCTCTATTGATCTCGTCCACTGAATGAGGGCTTCCAGATGATATTAAGCCGTTACACCACCTCCCGTATCGCAGCATAAAAGCAGGACGGCTCTGGACTGTGACTTCTTTAAATGGCAAATTGAATGTTAGGTCTTGGAAGACTTCAAATCCAAAGTCTTTATTATGCAGTTTACAAAGTGGATGTAGATCATCTTACCTAAGTGCTGAATGTAATTACATCGGCTTTGTGCGGCTACAAAATGATGTTAAGATATGTCAAACGCCTAATTAACTGCTACAAGGTGCAAGAGTCATATTAATGTTCCTTGCTGTGAACTAAAGTGTGTAGAAATAATCACCAAGACTGTTTTGTACAAGATTTTTTTTTTTTCGTTTTTTCCCCCGTTATCCTAATTTGTGTATGATAAAATTAAAATTGTGCTAAGTGATCAAAATGATCATTAACTTATCTCGTTAAACAAAAGCCATAATCCAGGGAAAGGTGAGACTGGCTGGGGGAGTGGGGGTTAGGAGGGGGGGTTAAGATTAAATATTTATTTCAGTTTAGCACAAAATCCCACATTTCTCTGGAAATGTTTTACTTTTTAATTTTTTTTTAATGTTTTACTTTTTAATGTTTTTTTATGTTTTACTTTTTTATGTTTTTTATGTTTTACATTTTAATGTTTTTTATGTTTTACTCTTTTATGTTTTTTATGTTTTATTTTTTTATAATGTTTTACTTTTTAATGTTTTTTATGTTTTACTCTTTTATGTTTTTTTATGTTTTACTTTTTCAACGTTTTTTATGTTTTACTTTTTTATGTTTTTTATGTTTTATTTTTTTATAATGTTTTACTTTTTTAATGTTTTTTATTTTTTACTAACTAACCTGCAGGTTTATGGTCCAAGTGTAAAAGATAGCTGTCTTAAAGAATGCTGGTTTGAAACAGAGCTTTTAACCCCCTCCCTACCAAATTCGAGTATACTCAATCTTCAAAAGCACCTACTGGTGCACTGATATCGAGTATACTCGATGTAGGCTGATTCTGGAGCAACGTATAGGAATTTAGTTCACCGCAAACAAATTTCATGTGCATTTGGGCTTCAGAACATGCCAATAAAGTTTTAGCAACCTGGGCATGATGCCCGAGCTGCTAACACTTTTTAATCTCAGCTGGGATTGGAAAGGTTATTCAGAGAGGGCCAAACTGGCCCCGAAATTACACCGAACAGTGAATTTCCCCATACGGTGTATTTTTGTGGCCATTTAGTAGAGATGTGCATTCGTTTCGGAAAAATACGGAATTTGGAGCGAAATTTGATAATTCGTATTTCAGAAGTACTTCCGAATAACGAATCGATACGATACGAATTCAAAACGAAACGGTATGTAACAAATTTATTTAATTTTACACTGTGTTATTATCATAAAAGATGAGTTTGAATAATTGATATCAACTATCGAATTTGAAATGAACTATCAAATGGATATCAACAACTATCGAATCGATTCAAAATTTCAAATCAATAAGAAACAAAACAAAATACGAAACCAAATTATTTACGAAATTCCGAAAACGAAATTATTTAAAAACGTAACGAAACTAAACTAAACTAAACTAATTTTTCAGCTATGCACATCCCTACCATTTCGCTATTCAGAAAGCAGGCAGTTCGCCAAATATTGGCCAATTGGCCACGAAATACGGTGCCTGTTCAATGGCAGTGAAATCCCCATAGAGAAGCAATGGTTAATCTATTCAGAAACACCTAACAACAGAGAAATGTCAGTGAAATGCCCCGATGTTCGCTGGTTTCATTTGGCAGGTTTATTCAGGCGAATCCCATAGGATTCAATGGTAAAAAAAATACTGTTTTTATTTAATATCTATTAAACCATTTATTATTTTAATTTGGAGCAAAATCTTTCTTTATTTATTTTTTTAGGATTTTTTTCGGCGTTTTTCAGGATTTTTTCGGCAAAATCTTTTTCCCTGATCTTTTTTTTCTGTAACAGACCTTTTATTATCATTCATAGGACCTTATATGTTAATTCCAGTATTTTCATCTAGTTTTTTTTTGCAAACAGCTTTTCAAACTTTAAAGTTTCAATCGTTTTGTTTGTTTCTTTTTTACCACGTTCGTTGGTTTGTCGGGTGTTTCCCGCGACTGGTCGGCCATGAAGGGCTACTAAAATGGTGTACGGCTTGAAGGAGAAAAGTTACCAGGAAAGGCTTAATGATCTTAACATGTACAGCTTGGAAAAAAGACGAGACAGAGGAGATATGATAGAAACATTTAAATACGTAAAGGGAATCCACAAGGTAGAGGAAGGGAGTATATTTAAAAGGAAACAAAGTAGCAAAACAAGAGGACATAGTCTTAGATTAGAGGGGCAAAGGTTTAAGGCTAGGGTCAGACGAACGCATTTTTCACGTGCGTTTAGCCGCACGAAATCACGGCCGTGCTAGCAGCAAATGACGTCCAATGCCGGGGAACATACGACGAACGGCCGCACGAACGTTCGTCCGTGCAACGCAAGTGGCCAACGAACGCATTTTTTCGAGAACGTCAAACCGCTACTACTGACGTACAGAGTGCGCTGCGGCCGCATAGCGGCGTGTGTGTGAGATTAGGAGACGTCAGACACTGCTAATGTCCGGCCAACATAACGTCCAGACACAAAAAGTGTTTTACTGATGATCCATACAAAATCACGGACGAAAAGGCACATCGTATGACCGCTATCGCGTATCCCGGGAAAAAATACGCACGTTCGTTCGAATGCACTTTTTCACGGACAACGCGAAAAATGCGTTCGTCTGACCCTAGCCTTAAAGTAAGATCAGGAAGCATTATTTTATGTGGTGGTGGATACATGGAACAGTCTTCCAGTTGAAGTGGTAGAGGCTAAAACAGTAATTGAATTTAAGCAAGCATGGGATAGGCATAAGGCTATCCTAAACAAAAGATAAATCCAGGTAAAGTATCCATGTAATTGGGCAGGCTAGATGGGCCGAAAGGTTCTTATCTGCTGACATTTTTCTATGTTTCTATGTTTCTATTCGGCGGATTGGATGCTTTTTTTGGACACGTTCGGTGGGTTTTTGGCATATTGTCGGGTATGTTCAGTGTTTTTTGTGGCGTTACGGATTGATCCGATTATTTGAATCATATCAGCAGCTTCTCGGTGGAGTTATCAGCGGATTTTCTGCAGGGTCCCTGAAGTGCGGGGAATGAGAGAGCACCGAAGTGTATTCCTGACATCTCCCATCTGATCCTGCACGGAAACTAGAACTGCAGGAACTCTTTTTGGACAGCAGATGGCGACAACTCTCTGCCAAATAAATATTACAGTAAGGAATACATTGGGAATATTCCCAAATAGTTATTACTGTATGATTATTTAAATATTACCCCCCCCCCCCAAAAAAAAACCCAATGATTCCTGATAGCTAGTTTCTGGAAAATCCCTTGGTAGTGAAGAGGTTAATTCTACAATGTGAGTGAGTGTGCCTATTTTTTTTTCAGTCTGCCTCATTCAGTTTTATTATTATATCTTTTTATTATTTTTTTTATTAATGCTGCTCTGTAGATAACGTTGGAGCTATATAAGTGAATTACGGCAAAAATAATAATGCAAATTCTGCATTATTTAAGACTTAAGTGTTGTTAAACATTATTTTGCTGGAGGATAATAGTTTCATAAAGCAAACAGCTTTAACTAATCCTTTTTTTTTCTTCTAGCTCAGAATACGGGACGGGTTTTGAAATGTGTTAATTACTTTGTATTTTAACGGCTCCCGGTGGAACAATGAGCTTTAAGCCCTGTTACATTTTTGCATTGAAAAACCCAAAATGATGACCTATAAAACAAATATTAAAAAAACAGGCCGTTATGAGTAACTTCTAGCCACCATATTTTCTTTTATTTAGATATTCAGAATTATCAGTAAACGTACAGATGGTAGATTTTTTTTCTAGCCGAACAGAACATAAAATGCCATATTTATTTATTTTTTGAAATCGAGTTTAGCCGGGGTTTGCAATGCATCACACGTGGCTAGAACAGCAGATTTTAATGTGTTTTCACAAATAATAATTACATAGCAACAGGGAGATGGTGTTTTAGAGTCGCGTTGTATTACTAAGCATCTAAAAACCTTACTTCTTACTCTCTACTTTTCTTTGCTAAAATAAACTCCACCTGACAGATTTGCTGCAGCTGCCGAGCTCCTTGGCTTTTATCACGTTTTTTTTAAAACTTTTTTTTTATTTTTACGGTAAAGTTTAAAGCAGCATAATGTCCCCAGCCGCACATTGCGCATCTGTAAATGGAAGCACTTATTAGGACTGGGAGACGGGCTTCCATCTGGCTATGAGCATAACAGCTACTTCTAATTTTCTCTGTATTTAAGATTGTGGATATGACATGACGCCTGGCACTGGGATTATTTCCCAGAAGTCATCTGACATGTTAGAAAAACGAAATAGAGACACTTAAGTTGTACAGTATTTTTTTCAAAATACATTAATAAAACATAAATGTAAAAAGTTGCGGTTAGAAGGCAAATATTTCATGGGTGGCTTTTGACTACAAATGATTCCCTTTACAGGGAAATGCAGGGCAGTCCTCAGGCGGTGACAGGCATGATATGTTCAGGGGCCCAGTGACAGCAAGGGGCCCTGGTCCTTGCCAAATCGAGAGGGGCAAAATATTTTATATTAAACCAGATTACTTAAATAGACAGCCGCGTGGGGGGGGGGCGGACCTGACTTTTAAAAGTCTGCAATGATATCCAAGCTGGGGTGGAACAAGGAAACCTAACTGGAGCCATCTTCCTTGATTTTGCCAAGGCCGTTGACACGGTAGACCATGGCATCTTGTTAGAAAAACTTAAAAACTCTGGCATTGGTGATCGCACGCTAACCTGGTTTCAATCATATGTATCCGACCGATCACAATGTGTCAATTTCTGGCAGCTCCTCCCTCCCGCTCCCAGTCACGTGCGGTGTACCCCAAGGCTCAATACTAGGCCCCCTGCTATTCACAATATTCATAAATGATCTGCCCAACGTCTGCAAAGCCTCAACTGTACATATGTACGCAGACGACACTGTAATCTATACCAGCAAACCAAATCTCCCGCAGCTGGAGGCCGTGCTGCAAGAACAATTCACAGAGGTAGAAAAGTGGATCAAACACAACAAACTTTTTTTAAATACTGACAAAACTGTAACGATGCTCTTTGGAACAAAACCTAAACTACACAAATTGCAAAATCCCCATCTATGTGTTGAGACAAAATCAAATGGCATGCTGACCACAGTCACTTCTCTCAAATATCTAGGTATGTGGTTGGACCCTAATCTATCCTTTGGCCCTCACATCGAAAAACTCTCATCTAAACTTTACCCCAAACTAGGTGCCCTGTACAGAAACAAATCCTGCCTGAGTCCCGCGGTAAGAAAGCAGATTGTACAGCAAATGCTTATGCCGGCTATTGATTACGGAGATGTAGTGTATGCAGCCGCCCCGCAAACACACCTTCATAAACTTACTACATTGTATAACTCATTCTGCCACTTTGCACTACAATGTAACTACATGAACGACCATTGTGACATGTTAAAAGAGCTAAACTGGCAATCGCTGGAATCCAGACGCACCCTTCACCTTTCCAGCCTGGTGTTTAAGAGCATTTCTGGGAAGCTGCCATCCTACCTGAATAGACTGCTTCCCCCAGCAGCTCCCTCATCCTATAACCTCCGATCCAGGACCAGCACCTTAATTGCAATACCACAATACAAAAAGACAGTGGCTCGGTCCTCATTTTCCTACAGAGCACCACAATTATGGAATAACCACCCAGACACCATCAAATCTTCCCCCAGTCTTAAGTCACTCAAGAGCTCCTTACTAACATACCTCAATACAGAATGCACCTGTAAACATGTAACCTAGTGACTATATTTCCTACATATTTATTTTCTGTTAATCTGTATATTTGTGTTTTTTTTTAATATCTTGCATTGTATTACTTTGTATTTCTGTAACTGTAACACTTCAATGTTCTTGAACCCAGGACATACTTGAAAACGAGAGAAATCTCAATGTATCCTTCCTGCTAAAATCCTTTATAAATAAATAAACAAATAAATAAGATCCCAAGATTTTTGATCCCTGGAGAAATGTGATGCAGTGAGTAGATTACAAAGTTAAAAAGATGTAAAGAGGTATTTTAGAGCTGACATGCTAAGTCACATGATCCGGCCGTGTGTTTTGCACGATTTACCCCTAGTGTTTCCGATCCATCGGCAGCCCTAGGTTGTCACTCAACTTTTGGGAGGCCTGAGGGGGAAAGAGGGAAAAAAAGTGCCTGTTTAAGCACTCATTGTGCTTTAAGAGTTAAATCAGAGCTGATAACGCTCAAAGTTACATCGGCTGGGTGGAGTAGAGGTAACATCACTGCTCTGCGTGGAGAGAGCCTGTGGAGACATGGGTTTGATCCCAGCAGGAGCACCTCTCCAGTAAGTGTCCTTGGGCAAGACACCTAACAGTACATATTCGCCACCCAGGACATACTTGAAAACGAGAGAAATCTCAATGTATCCTTCGTGGTAAAATCCTTCCTCAAAAAAATAAGCGAGTGCTGCATGTGTCCTGCATGGCAGACTAGCCTTTCTGTCGCACAAGTGCTGGATTATCACACCACTTTTAGGGCATAGCCGCAAAACGTAAACCGCATCACAGTCATGTTACTCAGTCTATACCTCCTAAAAGTTGGTAGGTCTGTTAGAAGGATTCCATAGGGTTAGAATGAGGGGGAAATGAAAGGTTTAACCCCTTCCTTACTGATATCACGATCTGCAGCGCTAAAGGACAAAAGGAAATGAAATTTGTTTGCTGCAAACAAATTCTGTTTGCTTTTGAGCTCCAGAAGGTGCCCCCAAAGTTTTAGACCTATGGGCATAATGCCCAAAGAGTTACAGCTGTAAAAAAAACAGCTGCTGAATGTCGGACATCCGGACATTCAGTAAGCTCATACATTGTTACAATTGCAGTCCGTTTTTCACTGCAACTCAATTTGGCTAGTAAATGGCACCATCTACTGGCCAAATATGTTAGTACAGTAAAAAAAATAATTGATAGTATTTTTAAGCTTCTTGGAGTATAATTAATTAAAAATGAGTTTTCAAAAAACCACTGGTTCCTGACAAGGTTTTTTTTGGAAAATCACTTGGTAGTGTAGAGGTTAAATATTAACCTGTATTTTATTTTTCCAAATAGTAATAATATCGGCTTATACATTCTTGTAATAAGATTTTAAAATATGGCAAACGGTGCAAATTTAATAAAAAGAAAATGTGTGGGTTATAGTTGTTATGCGTTGCCTATTCTATTTATTTGCTTTATTAACATTTTCAGTGCCAGAAATAAGCACAGTATACTGTGACCCCGCCCTATTTTTAAGACATTGAGAAAGTAAAAAAATTGGCAATACATTTCTTTTTCGTCTTCTCGCCCTTTTCACTCTTGTTATTTTTAAATGTAGGATGGTCAAAGATCTCCTACCATTCCTACAATGGGTTAAACCTGGTGACTCTCTTATTCTTAATTGGCAGTGTAAAAATAAATGCTGCTCTTTAGCCCCCACTTCTCTTCCCTCTATTAACTTGTGTTATGCAGCAACGTGTTGACCTGTAGTGTTTCAAAGTGACACCGGCCAACCATGAATTCAGAGGACGGATAATACATTGGAGTCTTACCATATTTTGCTCAAAACGCATAATTAATATTTTGGCTCTGTTTAACTGCTGATGTCAAGTCAGCTCTCATTTTCTAATTATATGGATGATTACAGCGCACAATGAGAAATGGCTTTTTATCTGTATTTTCAGAATTTAACTAATAAAACATACACGTTCCCCGTTCGATGTGTGGCTTGATTAGAATTTCCATAAAATAATACTCTGGGTTATGTCTTCCTACACTTCATTAATCCTTTCACTAACAAGTGGTTATCCATAAAACCACCAGCAGGAATGAATAGTTTTTATTGGAAACCGTTTTGCGTTATCCCTATCATCACCACCACACACTTACACAAACATACACACCAACATATACACAAACACACAAGTAAGCACACACGGTCTAAATGTACTGGAATATCATTACAGTGCATTTTAAAATGTAGCGCTATTTGACAGTAGGAGGGCTCCCTCTGCTGGTCAGTTGCCAATGAGACTCGAAGGCCTCAAAGTTACAGTGTATTGGTTGTCATGTCCATTGTCCTGTAACTTTAGGGATTTATTCTTGAGCTAATTTGTAAAAGAATTTTGTTGCAACAAATAAAGTTAATTTGCATTTCTCCACCATACGTCCAGATCAAGTTATGTTGGTCTCAGGCACCTGATTGTGATTTTACAAATCAAGATAACTTGCTCATTGTAGTGAAGAGATTAAGAACACTGCACCTTCTTCTATCTAGTTATCTGTTTATCTAATATATATCTGATATCTATCCATTGATCTCCTATCTATATATCTATCCATTGATCTCATTTCTATATATCTATCCATTGATCTAATATCTATCTATCTCAACCTTTATCTCTATTACCATCTAGCTATCCATTGATCACATATATATCTAATATCTATCTGTTCATAGTTATATAGTTATATAGGCTGAAAAAAGACATGCATCCATCGGGTTCAGCCTCTCCCACATAACCTACTGCTGTTGATCCAAAAGAAGGCAAAGAACCCAGTCTGAAATATGCAACATACTGGGAAAAAATTCCTTCTTGACCCCAGAATGGCAGTCAGATTTCTCCTTGGATCAAGAAGCTTTTACCCACATATTAAATATTATAACCCTTAATATTCTGTGTCTGCAGGAAGTCATCCAGTCATTTTTTAAAAGTCTGTACAGACTCTGACCCAACCACCTCAACAGGCAGAGAATTCCACAGCTTTATTGTTCTCACCGTAAAATAACCCTTCCTATGCTTTAAGCTAAATTTTCTTTCTTCCAGTCTAAATGGATGACCCCTTGTCCTATGTATAGTCCTGTTAATGAATAGGTTATCAGACAATGGTTGATAATGGCCCTGTATATATTTATATAAGGTTATCAGATCCCCTCTAAGGTGCCGCTTCTCTAAACTAAACAGGTTTAAGCTTGTTAGTCTTTCCTCATAACTTAACCCTTCCATTCCCCTTATTAATTTAGTTGCCCGTCTCTGCACTTTTTCTAGCGCTATAATATCTTTTTTTAAGACAGGTGCCCAAAATTGCACGGCATATTCAAGGTGCGGCCTGACCATTGATTTATACAGAGGCAAAATTATGTTTTCATCCCGTGAGTGAACTCCCCTTTTAATGCATGCCAATACCTTGCTGGCCTTGGCGGCTGCTGTTTGACATTGCACATTGTTACTTAGTTTGAAGTCTATGATTATTCCCAAATCCTTCTCCTGCTTGGATTTCCCTAACTCCGAACCATTTAGGGTATAAATTACTTGTGTGTTCTTCACTCCAAAGTGCATAACTTTGCATTTATCTAGATTAAATCTCATCTGCCATTTAAGTGCCCAGTCCCCCAATCTATCTAAATCCCTCTGCAGCGAAGTAACATCCTGCTCACATTGTAATACTTTTCCTAGTTTTGTGTCATCTGCAAACACTGATACGTGACTTTCAATGCCTATCTCAAGGTCATTTATAAATAAATTGAATAGTATTGGTCCTATAACAGACCCCTGAGGGACACCGCTTACCACTGGTGTCCATCTTGAAAATGTACCATTTATGACCACTCTCTGTACCCTATCTTTTAGCCAGTTTTCTATCAAAGAACAACATCATCTAACTATCTCAATATTTATCTCTATTACATCTATCTATTGATCTCATATCTTTCTATTGTTCTCATATCTATCTATCCATTGGTCTATCTCAACATTTATCTCTATTATCATCTATCTATCCATTGATCACATAAATCTATCTTATATATATTATCTATCCATTGATCTCATATCTTTCTATTGATCACAAATCTATCTATCTCAATATTTATCTCTATTACATCTAAATATCCATTGATTATTATATATATATATATATATATATAATCTACATATCCAATGATCTCATATGTATATATCATCTAGCTCAATATTTATCTATATTACCATCTATCCATTGATCACATATCTATCTATCCATTGACCTCATATCTACCCATGCCAATATTTATCTCTATTACCATCTTTCTATCCATTGATCTCATATCTATCAATCTATCCATCCATTGATCACCTATATATCTAATATCTATCTTTATCAATATTTATCTCTATTACCATCTATCTATCCATTGATCACATATATCTATCGCATATCCATCCATCAATCTCATATCTATCCACCCATCTAACTATCTCAATATGTATCTCTATTAATATCTATCCATCGATCTCATATCTATCTATCCATCTATCTCAATATTTATCTTTATTATCACATACAGTATCTATCCATTGATCTCATATATATTTTATTTTTATTTTATTTATAAAAGGATTTTACCAGGAAGGATACAATGAGATTTCTCTAGTTTTCATGTATGTCCTGGGTTCAAGAACATTGAGTGGTTACAGAAATACAAAATAGTAAAATGCAAGATATTAACACAAGACCAAATATACAGATTAACAGAAAAAATAAATATGTAGGAAATAAAGTCATTATGTTACATGTTTACAGGTGCATTTCGTATTGAGGTATGTTAATAGGGTAGTCTTAAGGGACTTTAGACTGGGGGACGATTTGATGGCGTCTGGGAGGTTATTCCATAATTGTGGTGCTCTGTAGGAAAATGAGGATCGAGACACTTTCTTTTTGTATTGTGGTATTGCAAGTAAGGTGCTGGTCCTGGATCTGAGGTTATAGGATGAGGGAACTGCTGGGGGAAGCAGCATATTCAGGTAGGGTGGTAGCTTCCCAGAAAAGCTCTTAAACACCAGGTTGGAAAGGTGAAGGGTGCGTCTAGATTCCAGTGATGGCCAGTTTAGTTCTTTTAACATGTCACAATGGTGGGTCATGTAGTTACATTGTAGTACAAAGCGACAGAATGAGTTATACAATGTAGTAAGTTTCTGGAGGTGTGTTTGAGGGGCAGCTTCATACACTACATCTCCGTATTCAATGGCTGGCATAAGCATTTGTTGTACAATCTGCTTTCTTACCGCGGGGCTCAGGTAGGATTTGTTTCTGTACAGGGCACCTAGTTTGGGGTAGAGTTTAGATGAGAGTTTTTCGATGTGGGGCCAAAGGATAGATTTGGGTCTAACCACATACCTAGATATTTGAGAGAATCTATCTCAGTTTTTATCTATATTACCATCTATCCATCCATTGATCACCTATATATCTAATATATATCTATCCATTGATCTCATATCTATCTATCTATATCAACATTTATCTCTATTACCATCTATCTATCCATTGATCTCATATCTATCGGTCTAGCTATCTCAATATTTATCTCTATTACCATCTATCTATCCATTGATCACCTATATATCTAATATCTAACTATCCATTGATCTCATATCTATCTAATCGATTTTTCCATCGTAATTTATTATCTCTATTACCATCTATCTATCCATTGATCACATATCTATCTATTCTTACATCTAACTAGCAGTCTGTCTGTACAGCTATTTATCCATCCACCCAATTCATCCATCAAACATATGTTGAATAATATTTAACCATGTAAAGCTCATACTGACAGGAGGTACGCCTGAACATCGAGGGATGGACTAGCACGTCCCGCATCTCTCCAGCTACTCCCCTGCTCCGCCTTCCTTGTTGCAGCCGATAATTGGCTGCCGCCGACTGCTCACGTTCAGGTGATTGGTCGCAGGGAAAGGAGGCAGACCTGGGAAGTTGCCAGAGATGCTATACCGCCCTGCGGTATTCAGTCCCTCCTGCCTCCCACGCTGCACCGACCTTAAGGTGTTAGGATTAAAACACGGTATGGTTTTTTTAAGAACATTTTCAAGATGGAGAAATAGTTTTTTTCGCTGTTGGTTTCTTATTAAAGATTGATATTATTGGTCCATTATGTGGCATAAAAAAATAATCTGAAAAACATTAACTTCAGTAAGAGCTAATATATAAATTGCATTTAGCAAATATTTCAACATTTTTAAATGTTTTTTTAAATAACAACAACTATTCAAAATTTATTTTTTAGAAGAATGGTAGTGAGAAATCTAACTAATGAGCTTTATACCTGTCCGTGCTTCAGGGAATGGTATTAGCATCACAAAAGCATACGCATTAGGTAAAAAAATAAAGAATTTTGATGGTATTGATTTTTTTTATTTCTTTTTAAATATGTTTTGGCTTTGGAAGCAGTTGTTAATGTTGCAATCGACTCCTGGGTCAGAAAGGGTTAATGTGTTTCTCCAAGAAAACAAACAGATTACAAATCATAGAACTTGCGGTACATCGTCCCAATTAAAATGAATGTGAACGAGGTTTGGGAACATATTAATGAGACGTGTCCAATTTTATGAATACATAATCCAAATAAATATGTAAATATTCTCTTTACATAAAGAGGAAAAAAAAAGAATGATGAGATGTATGCTCACGAACTTAAACCCCTGAATGCGCTGTACCATGAAACACAATAAACCCATAAACCCATTTATTTATTAGCTTTTAAAATTCAGCTTCATATTACAGACCAGTGATTAATTTAATTCTTCTGTTTCTATATATATCAGATATACGAGAATTTGATGATAAACTCTGTGCTGTGAGTGATTTTGTGCTTCAACACATAGCATACACATACTTTAAGAATGGGTTCTTGCTGGTTAATTCATGTGTAGTTTAAATATCAATTGCTTTTACTTGAAAAAAATTCAATTATCGTAACTTTAATACAACCGCCGGATGTTCTAAACTCTAGATGATGTCCTGTATCTTGCACAGTTCAAGAAGGGAGTATTTGTTATAGATAGAATCGTGGTTTGTGCAGTTAACACTTAAATGTAGGGTAAAATAGCAAATTTGTTTTTATAAAAATGTTTATTCTGAGATAGTTAAAACTATAAAATATATATTTTTTATCTTTTACAGAAATATTGCTGGGAATGACATGTTCTAAACTATAGATGGTGTCTCTTATCCAGCACAATTTCACACACGGTCTGTATTATCTGCATACAGGCAGAAATGACATTTGTGTCAAATACTGTAAATATAATAAAGGCATATAATAAAAATAGTAGTAATATCCGATTTGTGAGTGGGTGCTGTTCCTTGCAGCTTCCTTACAGTATTTAAAGGCTGACAAGAGCGAGATTTGTTGTTTTCCCCAGGAAAGACACTACTCTTGCATTAACACAGCATGCAAATAGGGTTTTATTTTACTGTTTTTCAATGCAAAATTGTGACTAAATGTTTTTGGTAGTGAAGTGGTTAGAAGACAGAAGAATCATCCACTCCTAAAGCAGTCGTCATCCTGTAAAATGTTTTTATGAAAGGAAGGATAAAGTCTGAACTTACAAGAACATATTATGTTGATTTTTTGGTGACTATGGAGCAAACACCATCAGGGTTATTCAAAGAGAGGTGAAAACCTGGAGAATTGCCAGGAGAATAAACAATCTAGACCAAATAGCCGATTTGGAAAGTGAGATGAATGGGAGAATTTTTCTGGTTTGGCTATTTTGACCTAGAATTTTCACTTCTCCAGTCATTCTCCTGATTTTCACCTCTCTCTGAATAACCCTGCATAAGACTGTGTTTAACCCTTTCACCACCACGATCGAGTATACTTGACCTTCAAAACTTCTTGCACAAACCCAAGATCGTGAAAACTCATATGGGTCTTATTCTCGAGCAATGCCAAAGCAATTTTTGCAAAATGAGTCCCAGAACATGTCCCTAAAGTTTCAATACATTAGACACGACAGCCGTTGTGTGCAAATAGTTTGAAAATCTTTGAGATAATTTTTTCCTTCAAGGTAACGCAGAGTCCAAGCTGCAATAGCACTTTTTTGCCAACAGAGGGACCGTCAAATCGGGATTACTGACAGCGAATATATAAGTTAGAGGCTCTTCTCTATATTTACTGTGTGGGTAATGGAAAGTAGAGATGTGCATTCATTTCGTAAAAATTTGAAATTCGGAACGAAATTTGATAATTCGTATTCGGAAGTACTTCCGAATAATGAATCGATTCAATACAAATGTGAAACAAAACAAAAAGGTATATAACAAATTTATTCAGTTTCACACTTTGTCATCATCATAAAAGATGAATTTGAATAATTGATATCAACTATCGAATTTGAAATGAACTATCAAATTGATATCAACAACTATCGAATCGATTAAAAATTTCAAGTCAATCCAAAACGAAACGAAGTACGAAACAAAATTAGTTATGAAATTCCGAAAACTAAATTATTTAAAAACTTAATGAAACGAAACTAAACGAAACTAATTTTTCAGCCATGCACATCCCTATTGATTTCCCATGGAACCACTGGGTCTTGCCAGTGATTTTATGCAAAATCACTTGGCAGTGAAGGGGATAAGGAGTATGATCCAAACCGATAGCCGATTGGTGATGATGGAAATGTCAATTACTTTGGGTATAAAAGGGGTTGAGGATCAACTCTGGTTATGGGCTGTGGCTTTGCAGCAAAGTGTTAAAGAAAAAAAAAGTTGAACGGGTAAATAATCTTTATGGATAAAGACATCATTAATATTTTGAGCTAATTGTATTGTTATGCTCTGAAACATTAAGTCGATTTTTATACTTCATGTGTTTCTTTGCTTGTTTTACCCATTGAAACATTAGATACGGAGATGATATTTTAGATCATTGTTTACTATGTCTTTATCTCTAAGCTCTTAATTCCTAATCAAACCAGAAAGTTACACCAAAGGCCAGATTTTAATATTTATAATTTGTTGTCAACTTCATCCTCTTGCTGAACTAATTTATTTTATGATAAAGGCTTATCAAATCAAAACATGCAAGAATGCGCAGTTGACATTTACCACTTTAATTTGTTCTATAATGTTGCGTAACTCTTTCTCTTCCAAGTGCTTTTTATTGAAAACACAGCATCATAACATTTGTCTTAAAGATTGAATTTGCATTTAACGCTTAACCCCTGCACTGCCATGTCATTTCCCCAAAAAAGAACACTGTCAGTAACCAGTGGTGTTTTCATGGAAAAATAATTTAACCCTTTCGCTGCTGAGGCTTTTCCCGCCTCTGTGCTGAGCTCATTTTTACCGATTTTGCTCATCATGTTTAAACGTGTTTTGAAGGCTTATTTTAGTATATGACCCAGACATATTATATATCGTTCTTTCCGTCAGACTCGGCAGATTCATAATATGTCATTATTATATGTATACGTCATGACCTGTCTGTTTATTATAACAAAAAATGCAATAAAATATGAATTTTCAATAATTTACAACGTGTAAAGTGTTTTTTTTTCACATTTTAAGATGCGAGCAATTGCGGTTATATTTTGTATGGGGTGCGCTTGTTAAAAAAATTAGAGATGGGGACTTATTACATTTTTTTTGGGGGAAAATTACGCGATTTTTAACAAACGCACCGCATACAAAAATCGTTAGTGCAGCATCATTGTTCACATAATTGAAATGGGAACAATATTGCTGCATTAACAAACCAAAAAAAAGAAAAAAAAAACGTGTTTATTTTTTTTTTAAAATATTTTTTATTTTTTATTTTTTATTTTATTTTTATTTTATTTTTCCTTAGAACTTTTTTTATACTCATGTTTGGTATTGTTGGAACGGCCATGCTCTGGCCGATCCAACAATACCAAACATTAACCCCTAACTGCCACGGATCAGGAGATAGGGGGTTCCAATGAACCCCCTATCTCCACCATTGGTGGCAGTTAGGGGTTAACTCTAGGACTGGCGCACGATGACGCCAGTCCTCAGGGGGCATTTCCGGAAGCTTGGCCAACATCCAAGATGTCGGCCAGCTCTGGGAAAGGATCACGAACCGGCGCTTTTCGGCGCCGATTCGTGATCGGCCCCATGGGGTTAATGCCAGGTACCATTTGGAAGGGCAGGCTGTGCCCTTCCAAACGGTGCCTGGGTTAACCCCCTGCACGCCGCCGATCGGGAGGGAGAGAGGTACGAAGGACCTCGCCCCCTCCCTTTCAGGCGCCTCCTCCGCACATGCGGGGGGGGGCACCTGAATTAGGTGTCATCGCGCCCCCGCGATGACACCTAATTACTCTGGTGGCGGTTCCGGGTGCTGGGCTGACATCGAGGATGTCAGCCCGCACCGGGGGGGCCAGCGATCGGCCGGAACCCGGTCGAACATTGGCCCCAAAGGGAGGACGCACTCAGCACGTCCACCGCATGGAACGCTACCTGCGGTTGGACGCGCTGAGCGCGTCCACCGCAGCGAAGTGGTTAAAATTAATTATACAGTAAGAAATATTTGGCATTATTCCCAAATTATGGGATTAAGGATTTTTACTGTAATAACCTATTTGGCAGGCAAATGTCACCATCTGCTGGCCAAAAGGAGTTCCTGCAGTTCAGGGCTCTTTGCAGGATCAACAGGGAAAAAGTACGTTAGTCTGAGCATCTCGGACATTTTGCCCATGCTGCTACAAACTTTGGGGACACCTTCTGGAGTCCAAATACAAGTGGTGTGTCACGTTCAGCCACTATGGCGGTACCCGGCATGCGCCAAGTAGGGCCCAGGTATGAGGAAAATCCGCTATATGCAGAGATGCGTGATACAATGATCTAGGATATGTGAATAAACCACAGGAGACACTGGGGACCTCTGCACGGCTATACCGAAGGAGCCCTATACTGATAGATCGGTCCTTAGAGTGGCCGAATCTGCACTAATAGAAAAAGGTTACCTTTGTAGCCGTGCAGAGTCCTGGGGAAAACACAGACACCTGAAGGAGTGTACTCAACAACTTGCAGGGAAGGACTTCAATATACAAAAGCCGTGGTCTACAGGGATACACAACATATAATACAATATGCACAGAACAGCTAGGGATTTCCAGAAGAGTCGTTAATAAATAAATAAGCCAGGGGTCAAAACCAAAACGTATACCTTGAGCCAAAGCGGGGATATAGCACCAGAGAAAATCCGTCAGCCAGGCCAGAGGGTCAATACCAGGAAGTCAATCAGAACATAAAACTCAGACAAGGGGGAAACACTGAAATAGAACTAGGACGGAATAACAGGGAGCTCTCAGGAACAAATCTGTAGCTGAAGTGAACCAGGATGCAAGAGCATGGTGATATGGGCCCATGGCTTTAAATAGGGGAGTAATCAGCCCATATCACCAGCAGAAGCTCAACGAGCAAAGAACTTAACCCCTGAGCTGCATGTCAGGGAAAGCAGCACAGGGAAACACAGACATAAGGAATACAGAGGGCAGGGAGACAGGGTTGGAACGTGGGAACGTGACATGGTGTTTTCTTTCTAAAATCATTTCAATCAATTATACAGTAAGAAATATTTGAGAATATCCCCAATTTATGGAAATAAAGAATCTTACTGTAATAACCTATTTGGCAGGCAAATGTCACCATCTGCTGGCCAAAAGGAGTTCCTGCAGTTCAGGATCAACAGGGAAAAAATATAATTAGAGACATTCCCCAGTTGTTTTTAAACAGTGTGAGCATCTCAGGCATCATGTTCACGCTTCTAAAACTTTGGAGACACCTTCTGGAGCCCAAATGCAAATTAAATCTATTTGTCAACACATAAATTTCATTGCCAATGATACAGCATATCTCCAGCACAACCACGGGTTACTGTGTCTGGTACTGCTGATCGTACACAGTAATGAAGGGGTGAATTGTAGAATTAAATAGCTCATTTCAAAACAGATTATTATTCTGATACACATTAAATTCTAAAATAATGTACACTTGCTCACTTTTAATTTTTCTTATGTTTGTTTGTCCTTTACAAACATTTTGCTGGAATGAAAGGTTCTAAACTCTAGATGGTGTCCCTTATTGTGCACAATTTAATAAAAGGGTCTTTGTCAGCACTTTAACATCACTAGTACAGTTTAAAATACAGTTGAGGTAAATCAGAAGTTGCTGAACAGATATAATATTGCAACTTTATTGTGTTAGAGAGGTTTCATTGATGCATAAAAGTCAAAAAATGCTTCACAAACATCAATGTGTTTCGGAATGAACAGATATGAAAAATATAGCATTTGTAACATTTCTCATATTTTTATTAATCTTACCTGTAGGTCCCTTCTTTGGAGAAGTAGATTGTGTATGTCTGTATGTTTCCTCTTGTCTCCACCGGGGAGCGCCAACTGAGACGAACAAATCGACTGGAAACCAAAACAGGGGCCACATCACGGGGAGCGGAGGGAAGGAGACTGGAGCTGGGTATAGCTGGAGGGGAAGGTGTGGATTCAGTCAGAGAGGAGTTTGAGGAAGTATTCGGTGACATAGAGGTTAGGTTTACAGTAATGGAAAAAGTTGTAGGAGGTACATCTACTTTTGAAAAAGAATACAAAAAAAAGAAGGTGGGTAACATGAAGCAAGAATACAGGAAGATTAAAAAGGTGTCTGATAGCTTGATAGAATACATTATATACACTGTGTATAATAAACAAATGTGATAAATATTTACACAATGAGAAATGTAGCGACCCCATTGGTTTACTCACAATCTCAGGTTTTGTGCCCAGTCATCGTGTAATTAAAAAATGAAAACTAGCATCTATTAGGAATATATTTATCTATGTGTGATTTATTATTATATTTTATTTTTTTAATCTAAGGAAAAGTAGAACTTGTTATTACATAGTTTTGCTTTTCCGATATTCTCTCTCAGTGGTAAATGGTTTGGTTGTAAGTTTAAGGCTAGGGTCAGACGAAAGCATTTTCCCCCGCGAACGTGAAGAAGTGCGTCCGAACGCATTGACGTATTTTTTCACGGAATGCGCAAAAACGGTCAGACGACGCGCATTTTCGGGCGTGATTTTGTACGGATCGTCAATAAAACTCTTTTTGCGTCTGGACGTTATGTTGGCTGGACATTAGCAGCGTCTGACGTCTCCTAATCACGCACACACGCCGCTATGCCGCAGCTGCGCACTCAGTACGTCAGTACTAGCGGTTCAGCGTTCTCAGAAAAATGCGTTCAAATTCCACTTGCGTTGCGCAGCCGGACTTTTGTGCGATCGTACATCGTATATTGGCCGTCATTGCCCGTAATCTGCTGCTAGTGCGGCCGTAATTATGCGCCAGAACGCACGTTAAAAGTGCGCTGGTCTGACCCCAGCCTTAGATATCATCATAATGGTGGTAAATCACAGACCATTTTTTTAATAAACTGACAATGAGCTAAATTCATTGATCGTCATATTTGGGTTGGTGGGTTGGTGGGTTGGTGGGTTGGGTTGGTCAAGTTCCCACGAGAAATTTGGTGCTCAAAACTCCAAATGTCACTAAAACGGAAACAGCATGGCGGAGCTGCGATATCTCCGCCAATATATAAAGAGGAATCTGCACTAGGCAGCGAGTGCGAGTTTATGTACACGCCAGGCAAAATAGAGTTTTGGTCAAAATTTAAAATTAAATTAACCAAACACAGCAGAAACTTAAGTAATAAGGCAAGAAAAAATAACTATATGTCTCCAACACAACTACAAACAAAGAAAATATCAAAAGTACAGAAAAACAATATACAAGTGACAATGTCAACACGGACGTGCTGGGCGTCAACTGTGAGGCCGGCCCCATCACAAGCCAAATGCAGACTTATGAATATTAAACAAATTGAATGGGGGGGGGGGAGATGCACCCTATGGGGAATTTCAGCCAATTGCTAGAATTTAATAAAAACATTAACTTGCAATTAACAAAAGGAGGAGAAATCACATTGCAAAGCTCAGTTTTGCTACAGAAAGGAAAACCATATTTTTATTTTATATTATTATTATAATTATTCTGCTACTACTATTAGTACTAGAACTAATAATAATAATAATAAAATAATGTAGCATTGTTATTATTTTTTTGACATACTTAACATGCTGGTAGTACTATTACTACAAGAACAAATAATAATAATAATAATAATAATAATAATAATAATAATAATAAACCATTATTATTACTGCTACTATCAGAACTAATAATAATATTATTTATAATAAATTCATGTGCAATTATTATTAGACTTCTACTACTATAACTACTAGGACTAACAATAATATTATTTATAATAAAATAATGTGCAGTTATCAGTAAACTTCTATTATTACTACTAGAACTAAAAATATTTATAACAAAATAATGTGCAATCATTAGACTTCTACTATTATTACTACTAGAACTAATAATATTACTTAAAATAAAATAAAGTGCAATTATCATTAAACTTCTATTTTTACTACTAGAACTAATATTATTTATAATAAAATAAAGTGCAATTATCATTAAACTTCTATTTTTACTACTAGAACTAATAATATTATTTATAATAAAATAACGTGCAATTATTTTTAGACTTCTACTACTACGTATAACTACTAGGACTAATAATAATATTTATAATAAAATAATGTACAATTATCATTAGACTTCTACTATTATTACTACTAGAACTAATAATATTATTTATAACAAATAATGTGCAATTATTATTAGACTTCTACTACTACTATAACTACTAGGACTTAATAATAATATTAAATCATTATTTTTGGTATTATTATTATTGTTACTGCTATTATAGACATTATATTCTACTAGCTAAAATGTGTTCGTTGTTTTAAAGCATGTCACGAATTCAGAGTCAGCATTCCTTATCTTCGCTGCCCTCGTGGTAAAGTATTATTTTCACTGAGTAGATTAACTCTTCTTTATAAAGGTCACAGTGGATGAACTTATATTTTTAGGAAGCTTTTATCATATCTCTATCTCAGCTATTGTAATCTTTACATTTCATTAAAAAAATATATTTTACAATGTGGGCTGAAATTGCCAAATAGTTATTTATTGACTTTTTTCATCGGTTCTTCAAGGTGTGCGATTTGCAATGTGCTGATACGGTCCCATTGTGCTTTCCTGAAGTGGCCTATATTTTAAAAACATTAATACATTTCATAAAATCTCTCTAAAATATTTTATTTGATACTGTGTACAATAAATATCCTGCCATTTAATATTTTATTTATTAATTATTATTATTATTATAAAAAAATAATTAAAATCAAATTGTTTTTAGGTAAAATCAAAATCATTATTAATCGGCCTCTGGGATTTCTCCTAGCTCGATCATGCGTACTCGTGCACCGATTTAATCTTGGAATCGGTGACTGGCATCTCTTAGCTTGCAAGGCTTAGACTTGTGGCTGTTTCCATGACCACAGATCCCGTATCTGTTGTCACGGGAAATCTAAGAAATAAATATGTATCAGCTGAAAAGTGCAATCCGAGTCACAATATTGTTATTATATTAATGGTTTGCCTCTGTCTGTCCAAGCAAACTGTATCTGTAATTATCCACATCCTGCATAACGGAAGCCTTCTTCAGTCTGAGAATCCTCCACATGCTTCGGGCTTTGACATCATTATTGTAAATGAAGTGAAATTGATCCAGGAGACAATCTTTGCGATCTCATAATTTGCTGTGCATCAGATAAACAATAGTATTACTGCCCTGTTGTAACCCTCAATGGGAATTATAATCCACTCCTACATTCACCCACTCCCATCTACCACAAAACCTGGCAGAAGTAAAATAAATTGGCGTAATTTCTGTATTTTTTTGAGCTTTGCCGAAGTCTTCCCTTATTCTAAAGACACCCATGATAGAATTAAAAGAACGTTGGATTTTCAAAGAGACTTTATTTCAGTCTTAACCCCTTCACTACCAAGTGTTTTTTGTAAAAAATAAAATAAAAAAAATATTATACCATTCATTTGACATATGGGATGCTTAGGTTACAAAACATATAGGGTCATTTGGCAAATATTAAAATATGTAAATGTGCTCATTATTAATTGTTCATGTCTTTGTTTATCATGTACAGAACTATTGCTGGGATGAAAGGTTCCAAACTCCAGATGGCATCCCTTATCTTATGAATATACTTTAACCACTTGGCTACGAGGGACGCACTCAGCACGTCGTCTCGATCGTCATCTCAATCGCCCGTCATTTCGGCAGAACGCTGTGGTCTCCCGGTGAGGGATGACATCTTTGATGATGCCTGTTTCAGGCACACCCCCGCCAGTGCAGGGAGAGTGCCTTAAGGGAGGGGTGTGGGTCCTTTGGACCCCTCTCTCTCCCTATCACTAATGGCCACAGAAGAAAGAGAGGCACTGCTGGAAAGGGCACAGTTTGCCCTTTCCATTGGTGTTTCTCTTTAAATCCTTAGGGGCTGGATTGCAATTTGGCAACATGACGTATACATATAATAATGATATTTTATTAATCTGTCGAGTCAGCAGTAAAAAAGGATATATCATTTGTATGGGTCCTACAATAAAATATGACTTCAAATTGTGATGCGTAAAACCAGTAAAAATGAGCTCAGCACACAGAGGTGAAATGGCTCAGTAGTGAAGGGGTTAAAGGATAGAGATTTGGCTTTCATGTGAGCTACAAAAGATGTGGATAAATACGCTCCGGCATTGGACAGGCGCGGTGCCTGCTACTCGTATAACCTTTAAGTGCTCTGGATAATAATGCGTAGTTCTATCGGCACGGAAGGGAGCAAAGGTCTATTTCCTCGAGGATCAGCAGCTTGTACATTGAATCCGGTTCCTTCTCATTTGGTTTGTGCTGCGGCTAAAGAGATCCAAGCTCTTAAATAACATTACTATCGGACCGGTATTGAAGTGTACTGTTACAAAACACCACGGACACAAACTAAACTAATTAGACAAAGTCAATCCTTCGGGTTAAGTATGCCTGAATTATTAATCAGCGTTTTCTTCTTCTTGCGTTACAATGCGGCAAATTGGCACCATTCGAAGGTCTGCACGCAACTTGCAATTATCAAGGTATCTTGTGTAGTTTGTAATTATCTATGCGGCTTATCTTGGGAAACATTGGCTTTGTTTAAACATTTTTGTTACTCCAAACCTTAAATGGAACATAGGGTCCACCGTAAAGAAAAAGATATCATTTTAGCCAAGTATAGATTTTCAATTGTACTTAACCCCTTCACTACCAAGTGATTTTCCATAAATCCACTGTCAGGAACCAGTGTTTTTTTTTCCTTTGGAAAAACATTTTTAATTAACTGTACAGTAAGAAATATTTGGGAATATTTCCAATGTATTCTTTACTATAATAACCTATTTGGCAGAGACATCTGCTGGTCAAATGGAGTTACTGCAAGTGTGATTCTCTGCTGGGGAAAGCTCGATGAAGGGCATTCCCTAGCCAATTGTAGGGAACCCCAGGGGTACATGTGCACCTTCAACACAGTCCTGATATAAACAATAAGTCTTTTTCCTCTTGGTTTTGGTTTTATTGCATCCAGCAGCAACAGAACAAAACAGCTTTCTTTAGCAAACAGTAAAGTAAACAGCATTTCTCAGCAATCCATCAACATAAAGCAAAAGTCCTTAAATTAACGTTGCACTGCGTAGTGCAATTAGGTAGTCTCACCCAGGTAAGGTCCAACTGCTCCAGAGCAGCCCCACACACACAGAGCTTTCTATGGGACTCAGCTTCTCCTCCCTCTCTTACACCTGTGTTACCTTTTTAACAGGAAGGGCTGTAGGGGAAGTACCTGCCTTCCCAAGTTAACCCCTTCTTTGCTCTCAGCCCTGCTGACTCTGCACACAATATTAAAACGTTTTAACACCTTGGGCATTATGCCCACAGGGCTAAAACATTGGGGGCATCTTCTGTAGCCCAAAAAGAAATTAAATTAATTTGCAATGATACAGCATGGTACCAGATCATGTTAACACAATCTCTGGCTGCTGTGTCTGCTATCGTTGAATGTGTATACATGATCACAGTAGTGAAGGGGTTAATTGATTTGTATAAAAGGCAATCCAGAGAAATTTAACCCTCTCATGATTGAGAATACTCGAGTTTCATAATCTCCTGCAGGATCCAAATATGGTTTAAACTCGATCTGGTCACTCCATAATCCCTTTATAATTTCATGCTCCATCTTCCCACCCAGGCAACATGCACCACACTACTTCTTGTACTCTATTCAGCCTCACCTACTGTGCCACCTCTCTCCTCTTAGATTGTAAGCTCTCAAGCAGGGTCCTCTCTCCTACGATTCTGTGTGTGTAATGTGTATGTATATTTGTTATTCTGTCTCTGCCATTGTACAGGGCAACGAAACTTGTTGACGCTTTATAAATACTTGTAACTGTAACTTTTTCTGCAACAATGCAAAAGGAATTTTGTATATCGCAAATGAAATTATTTTGCATGTGGACTCCAGAGCATGTTCCTTAATATGCAGCATGCTGGACATTGCAGGCGATGTGCTGCAGTTCACAGGACCACTTTCTGTGTTTGCATATGCATCCGTGCCTCCTCTACACTTGCTTCAGTAGCGATTCGAAACAAGACCAACGGGGGAGCCTGGAAAGTGATCTTCCATGTAACCAATGAGACTTGTAGGTGGTTTATAGAAACTACATGGTAGTGAAGAGGTTAAAGCAAGAAAAAAAATGGACATGGAAGTGTTTTTTGGCCTTTCACTGATTCAGTTTAGCATGTTCTATTTAAACAAAAGAATGTTCGGACTTCTCCCTCATGATTTAAATCAATGGGCTTCACTTATCATCCCTGTACTGATTGCAAGACCTGTCACGCACGACTATGGGACTTGCTTTATTTCTGAGGTGTTCTAGAAGACTCGTTTGTTGCCAAATGTGGATCAAGGATATGATCAAATTAAATGAAATATTTAACTTTTTATATTATAGTTTTATATTATTATTATTATTATTCTTTATTTATAAAGCGCCGGCATATTCCACAGCGCTGTACAATGGGCACAGTATAGACAGGGTTACAATACATTGAACAACATTTTGACAAACCAATACAGGAGGAAAAGAGGGCCCTATTCCCGTGGGAACTCACAATCTAGACGGGTTGGGGGTGGAAACAGGAGGAGAGGACGGCAAGATGAGAGTGATGGACTGCAAGGTGAGAGTGATGGACTACAAGGCAAGAGTGATGGGCTGGTTGCGTTAGTTAGTTGTGTGGTATTACATACATATTGGCAAAAAAAAAATATTATATATATATATGTACATATTTTGACAGTGTGATTAGGGGCAGGGTGATTGACCATTGGTTTATTAGCAGGTGAATGGAGAACAAAATTTTCCCCCATAGAGTTAACTCACAGCTAATGCCTGATTAATTCTGCCCTGCCCTTATAGGAGAGGTGGTCCACTCTGAGAGGTCAGACTTTGTGCTGAGTACAGCAGGGAAAGAAGCAAAAACCTTGAAAACAAAAGTCGATTTAATTTTGTTTCGCTTGTTGGTAAGTGGCTTAGCCGCCCAATATTTCAGTCAGGAAATCCTGAATGTTTAGTTAGACTCCGCATAAAGGAGTAGGTGTTTGATTTGTATTCATTTTTGTTTTGGTGTTTATGGTGTATCCTGCAAGTACCGGGGCTGCCTAATAAAGGAACGTGTGAAACACTGATCCCTGTGTCCAGTGGCTTTATCACAATATATGTATCTTGCCAACATGTATGTATGATATAAAAAGTTAAATATTTCATATACAGTATAAATAGTTGTAGGAGGCAAGATGCCAGAATGAGAAGCAATGGGATTTAAATAACTATAATTTCATGCCTGGGACTTTTTCTCCATTCCTGATAATGTCAGTATAACCGGCTTTTTTCCTATTTTGCATCTGAGCTCCAAGAACACCTGGCAAACATCTACATCGAACATTCTTAATTGCTCCAATCTTGTCTTGAACACTAAGCACTACAATTATCTTCCTATTACATTAAAACCAGGTAGTGTTACACGTTTATTACATTTTTTGTTTGTTTTTCTTTCCTTGGGAAAAAAACACCACAAACATATCACATCACTGCCTTCCCACTCTTGCTTCACAGTTAGGTTGTTTTCTAAACTTTATTCTTAAAGGAACATCCAAGTGCAGTGATGGTGAACCTTGGAATGCCAGATGTTTCCAAACTGCATGTCCCATGATGCTCAATCTGTCTTGAGGGTGGCTAAGCATCATGGGGAATGTGGTTCTGAAACATCTGGGGTGTCTTCCCCACCATACTGGACCCAGGGCCGGTGCTAGACTATTTTGCGCCCTAGGTAAAACCAGCTAATTGCACCTCCTCAAAAAAAAGAAAGCTCACATGGGTATATTTGCCCCCAGCTCTCACATGGATATATTGCCCCAGCTCTCACATGGATATGTTGCCCCAGCTCTCACATGGATATATTTGCCCCAACTCTCACATGGGTATATTTGCCCCCAGCTCTCATATGGATATATTGCCCCAGCTCTCACATGGGTATATTTGCCCCCAGCTCACACATGGATATATTGCCCCAGCTCTCACATGGGTTTATTTGCCCCCAGCTCACACATGGATATATTGCCCCAGCTCTCACATGGGTAGATTTGCCCCCCCGCTCACACATGGATATATTGCCCCAGCTCTTACATGGGTATACTTGCCACAGCTCACGCATAGATATATTGCCCCAGCTCTTACATGGGTATATTTGCCCCAGCTCACGCATGGATATATTGCCCCAGCTCACGCATGGGTATATTTGCCCCAGCTCACGCATGGATGTCTTGCCCCAGCTCTTACATGGGTATATTTGCTCCCAGCTCCGTCTCTCTCCCTCGGCACGGGCACCTCGTCTGCTCCAGCTCTTTCACGCCAGCGACTGACATGAGGGCGCGCGTGTTGCAGCCAGCCCACCCCAATACGTGCCGGCGACCGGCGTCAAGGAGATGGAGGCGTGGTCTTAGTGCTGGCTGCGGCTGGTGTAGCGAGCGTGACGGCGGTGCCGCGCGAGTATCGCACGGCACCGCTGGCACACTCGCTACGCCAGACGCAGCCAGCACCAAGTCCACGCCTCCATTTCCTTGACGCTGGTGGCGACACCGGCACGTATTGGTGCTTGCTGCAGCAGGCGGCCGCACCAGGCTGCCCCGCAATTTTTTTTTTTTTAAGTGGTTGGGCCCAGCTGCGCCCTAGGCTGGCACTGCGCTCTAGGCACCTGCCTAGCTCGCCTAGCAACAGTGCCGGCCCTGACTGGACCACACGTCCTGAACCGACCAGCTACATCGCTGCAATTTGTCCAGTGGCGCACATCAGCATCAGAAATGTTACCATTAATGCTACAAGGTATTTGTCATACTCTGCTTGACTCGCATGTCACATTTCAATCTTTACATAGGGAACTCTTCAGATGGGATGTATGAAACGTTGATTTCCCGCAATGGGGGTCAACTGCCTCGCGAGCTGACATGCCACTATTTACTACGATGGCATTCTTTGTGTAGAAATTCGGGGAAATTGCTAGAGGGTGGAGCCACAAAAAAATGAGGTATGCTTTTAACCCCTTCACTAGCAAGTGTTATTCCAAAAACAGGAACCTTTCAGGGTTATTCAAAGAGAATCGAAATGTCACCGTACGTTCGGTGACTTTTCATGCGCTTTAGGTGCGATTTGGCGATCCTATTTCGGCGACCCTGCAGTGTATTCAGCAAGCACCACAGGGTCCCCGAAGTGCAAGGAAAACCCACCGCAAACCGAACGAACACTCACCGCCAACCCGCCGAACACTCACCACAAAACCCGCCGAACGCTCCCTAAAACCCACAAAACAGCTGTATTAACCCCGCCAAATACGCGGAGAAACCCGAGCAGCTGCCGATCACAGCGCAGAGCAGCCTCCGCAAAAACCTGACGTCGCAGACAAATGGAGTGAAAAAAAACAAAAACAGACGCTTGAATGTTTGAGAAGTGAAAGGCTGTTTGCAAAGAAACTACAGAACGAAAATGTCTGAAATTTACATATAAGATCCAATGAATGATAATAAAAAGGGCTGTTATAGAAAAAAGAAAAAACTATTTAAAAAAGACAAAACAGAAAATTTTTCGCAAAAAATGCCTAAAAGAGCCTAAAAAATCTATAAGTAAAGCGACTTTTTACTGCAGAATAAAATAATAGTTAATTAGATATTGAATTAAAACGGGAATATTTTTAACATTGAAGCCTATGGGATTCTCCTGAATAAACCTGCCGCATGAAACCACCGAACAGCAGGGCAATTCGGCAACTTTTCACTGCTGATTTTTGTTCTCTGAATAGACGAAGCATTGCTTCTCTATGGGGAATTCTCAAACAGGCACCGAACAGGCACCGTTCATTTGGCAAACTGCCTGCTCTCTGGATAGCCGAATGGCCACGAAAGGTAACCGTTGTCATGGTTCCCAGATCCCACCACGCATTACTTAACACCCCACACTCCACAGAGCCCAGAAGCTACCAACAGAGTAGCCGTGAAAGATCTCTAACTGTCTGGTCCTTAGAATTGGCCAGGTAAACTAGCTAGACAGAAAGGGTTAACAACACGGGGAGTAGTCAGCCGAGCCAGAATCAGGAATACAGAGTTCAGAATGGTCAAATGGAATAGCCGGGTCGATATCAGAGCAGTGGCGTAGTACAAGAAAAAGGTCTAGGGCAACAGAAGGCAGAATAGTCAGAAACAAGCAGAGGTCAACAACGGGTTAATTCAATATAGCAGTCAGGTACAAGGAGCTCAGGTATGGATAACCACGATCTGGCAATTGCTGATAATACACTGAGGGTTTTTAAAGACCTTCACCAGACCACGCCCCCCACTCAAGCCGCGCCTCATGCAACCACCTCCCTGCCTGTCTCCATTTAAACCGGGCATTGGTCAGTGAGCAGCATCAGACATTCTGCCCTCAAGCACACAGGTAGGGCTGGAAGCTCCCAACGTTACAACCGTACGCTGAATGTCACTGTTCGGTTACCTTTCGGACACAATTCAGATCTCTTTGAATAACCCTGAGTCATGTTTTTTTATTTCTTTGGAAAATTATTTCATTAACTATACATTAAGAAATATTTGTGAATATTTCCAGTGTATTCCATACTGTAAATATCTATTTGGCAGGGAGATGTCACCATCTAGTGGGCAAATGGAGTTACTGCAGTTAGAACTGCAGCTCGTGGCTCCGTGCATCAGTTGATGAAAGTCCGATAAGGACATTCCTTAGATTATTTTTATCCAGTTTTAGCACCTTGGGCATTATGCCCACAGGGCTACAACTTTAGGGGTCCCTTCTGGAGCACAAAAGCAAATGAAATGTGTTTGCAGCAATGAATTTGATTTGCTTTTGTCTGCTCAGCTGCAGATCGAGAAAACTTGTTATTGAGCACCTGATGGTGTCTTTGAAGACCTGAGTTATCTCGATCTTGGGAGTGAAGTTGTACATGTAAAAATGCAACATATAATGTAACACGCAGACTTTACTGTAAAACGCAAGGTATGTGTTTGATGTAAATTTGCGAGTTGCAATGTAAAATGCGAGTTAGAATGTAAAATGCAGACTTTACGGTACAGACACGGCTGTTTGCGTGTATACTGTAGAATAGTGGATTTCACAGTAGGGGCATTGAGAATTTCCGGGTTTACATTAACCCCTTAAGGACCAAGGGTCTTTAAAGTCAATGCATTTATGACGTAACAGTTCTGTCATTGGTCCTTAAGGGGTTAAAATTACAGGTTATATAATATGAACATTGCGAGTAAGTGGTATTTTTCACTGGTGCAAACCGACAAAAGTATCTCTAAGATCAATAATAGAAATGACTGGTCAGTCTTATATTTAGTCAATCAATAATATTTTGCTGTCTCGACAAGAAGACGCAGCGACGACAGCCTTATTTATTCCCACCCCCCCCCCCGCTAGAAATGACACCTGTCATAATCCATTAGTGATTCGAAAAAACAAGAAAGTATGAATAGTCTACTGGTAATAAGCAAATAAATCCTTTTTATGAATGTTCTCAGGCGACAATCATGTCGGTACAGCAAGCGAGACTGGGTTGCAGAAGAAAAAAAGAGAAAAAAAATAAAAAAGCAAATAAACACATTAAAGCTTTCTTTATCTGACAGCCAGAAAAATGTATTTATGAATCATTATTCAATACATTTTTACTAATGCAGTTACTGTTCCATACTGCCTCCAAAAACTTTGCTTTAAATGTCAATATAGAATTTTTAACCCCTTCACTACCAACATTGACTATACTCGATCTGCAAGGCACCTCCTGGTACCGCGATATTGACTGTAGTCGATATGTTCTTCCACAGGAGCAATGAAAAGGAACTTTCCTTTGCATTTAGACTCCAGAATACGCTCCTAAAATTTTAGCACGCTGGGCGTGATTCTCGAGGTGCTAACACTTTTTAAAACCAGCTGGGAATATATGTCAATAACATCTCCCCAGCTGATCCAGCACGGCGGCCAGAACTGCAGTAACTCTTTTTGGCCAGCAGATGGCAACAACTCCCTGCCAAATAGGTTATTACAGTAAGGAATACATTACACAGTGAATATCCCCGGGACATACTTCAAAACGAGAGAAATCTCAATGTATATGGTAAAATCCTTTCTCAAAACAAAAAAATATATATTTCTTACTGTATATATTAACTAAAAATGATTTTCCAAAAAAAACACTGGTTCCTGGGGCGGTGCTTTGTGTGTGATCGTATATGGAATAGTTTGGTTTGTATAATATTTTGCATGTCATTTTTTGTTGTCAGGGGTTCGATTTTCTGTTAATTTGTCCTGGCTTGGCTTAATATATAGAATGCTTTGTCTGTGTTTGTAAAGCCTCCCTTTGGATCAGTTATGTTTTACAAGGGATGCTTTGCGGTGACTTTAACATTTCAGATACATTCTTTGGCTTTGATATAATATGTCCGGAAAGCATATTTTAGGTTGTAACAGATCATAGGACAGGAGTTATTAAGCATTCGATATAGGTGTGATCATAGGCGTGCGCAGGGGTGTAACTTCCAAGGGTGCAGAGGGTGAGACCGCACCTGGGCCCTTGAGTCCGGGGGGCCCACACTCGCCTGCCTGGGGGCTTGCCTATAATATATAATTCTTCTTTTAATTTATTTTATACTTATTTGTGAGCTATACTTTGGAGCTCTGTGATTTACACTGATACACAAGGCACATTACTGTGATTTTTATTGCTGTGGAGCTCTGTGAGATACACACAGTGCAAATTACATTAAAAATGGGATGGACTGAAGAGGTCATAGTGAACCTCGAAAAAACTGTGATACTGTCTGGAGTCAACATTGAGGACCAGGAGGGGACCAATGCACGTTAACAGGAGGGGGTATGTTTTTGCCTAGGGTGGGGGGGCTCAGTCATAGTTCCTGCAGATTCTTGCTGTGGATTATGTGCCTGCTCAAACACCCCATCACTGTGAGATATATTGCTGTGGATCATGTGCCTGCTCATACACCCCAGTGCTTCCTGTGAGTTATATTGCTGTGGATTCTGTACCTGCTCATACACCCCAGTGCTTCCTGTAAGTTTTATTGCTGTGGAGCTCTGTGATATGCTCATACACACCGCACATTACAGCGAGTTTTATTGCTGCGGAGCTGTAAAATGCAGTGTGTCAGGATTACCGGAGGGGGGGTGCTTTCAATATAGTGGTGACCTATTTAATGACCTAATTAAAGTAAGTTGAACTAATTAATATAAATGGCGCACTCAATTTTATATTTCAGGGAAAAAAAAAAGGTAAAATATGGATCTTCTTTGGGGGGTGAGGGGGGCCCTTCATGGATTCTCGCACCGGGGCCCTCAGGTTTCTAGTTACGCCACTGGGCGTGCGCAGGGGGTGTGCCTTGTGTCACCAAGCAAACCCTGATGTTTGGTGAAAAGGTCATCCTTCACCTCTGACAGTGACATTTTAGGCCCGTGTCAGACGAACGCAGTGATCACGTGTTGCCGCACAGTTTAACGTCCGTCGTAGCATAGAATCATGATCAATAGAGACCCACACACGAAGTACGTGCGCACCAAACTGCGCACGCACAACGCACGTGGCAAACAGACGCAAGTTAGGCGAGACCGTAAAGCTGCTAGACGGACGCGCAGAGTGCGCCACATCCGCGTGGTGTTCTGTGTGAGTGATGAAATGTCAGACGCAGCACATTTGCGTCGTCCAGCACCTTGACGCACACAATGGCTTTTCATATCCTTTTAAAATTTTTTATCATTTTTCATATTAATTTTATTTCCCATAATTCCCTTTTTTTCTGCGTCCGTCAACAAAAATGGATCGTGTGGTGTCTACAGTATCTTCCGTCAGTGACGTCAGTGACGTCATCTCGAAACTGGGGCCCATAAAAACGTTGTGCAGACTTTACCAAAGTCATTGCAGCGTGGTACCACGTTTACACATATTTTGGTAAATGTTGCATCCTGGGCAAAATCCACAAAAAGGAAACAGGAGATAAAAAACTAAATTTGTTTTTCATTTTTACATGCAATTATTTCCAACAAAGATATAAAAAAGCAGCTTGTGTTTTTATAAGGGTTATTCAGAGAGCACCAAAATTTCAGCGACATTTTGGTGCTCTCTTGTTCCCCACATTTCTGGGAATCAAAGTATTCACTGCAGGGTCCCCGGAGTGCAGGGAAAACCAGCCGCAAACCTGCCAAGCACCACCAAACACCTGCCGGAGCTACCGCAAGAAACACGCTGATCATATCTGAAAAAGCCGACGAGCCGTCAATCACAGCGCAGACCAGTCCAGGTCAGGTGATTGACTTGGCCATTGCATAATATTCCACTTCTGTCCCTTGAAAAACTCTTTGGTTGCTTTTGCAGTATGCTTTGGGTCATTGTCCATCTGTACTGTGAAGCGCCGTCCAATGAGTTCTGCAGCATTTGGCTGAATGTGAGCAGATAATATTGCCCAAAACACTTCAGAATTCATCCTGCTGCTTTTGTCAGCAGTCACATCATCAATAAATACAAGAGAACCAGTTCCATTGGCAGCCATACATGCCCACGCCATGACACTACCACCACCATGCTTCACTGATGAGGTGGTATGCTTAGGATCATGAGCAGTTCCTTTCCTTCTCCATACTCTTCTCTTCCCATCACTCTGGTACAAGTTGATCTTGGTCTCCTCTGTCCATAGGATCTTGTTCCAGAAATGTGAAGGCTTTGTTAGGTGTTGTTTGGCAAACTCTAATCTGGCCTTCCTGTTTTTGAGGCTCACCAATGGTTTACATCTTGTGGTGAACCCTCTGTATTCACTCTGGTGAAGTCTTCTCTTGATTGTTGACTTTGACACACATACACATACCTCCTGGAGAGTGTTCTTGCTCTGGCCAACTGTTATGAAGGGTTTTTTCTTCACAGGGAGAGAATTCTTCGGTCATCCACCACAGTTGTTTTCCGTGGTCTCCCGGGTCTTTTGGTGTTGCTGATCTCATCGGTGCGTTCCTTCTTTTTGAGAATGTTCCAAACAGTTGTTTTGGCCACACCTAATGTTCTTGCTATCTCTCTGATGGGTTTGTTTTGTTTCTTCAGCCTAATGATGGTTTGCTTCACTGATAGTGACAGCTCTTTGGATCTCATCTTGAGAGTTGACAGCAACAGATTCCAAATGCAAATAGCACACTTGAAATGAACTCTGGGCCTTTTATCTGCACATTGTAATTGGGGTAATGAGGGAATATCACACACCTGGCCATGGAACAGCTGAGAAGCCAATTGTCCCATTACCTTTGGTCCCTTAACAAGTGGGAGGCACATCTGCAAACTGCTGTAAGTCCTACATCGCTCACCTGAGTTGGATGTACATACCCTCAACTTAAAGCTGACAGTCTGCAGTTAAAGCACATTGTGTTTGTTTCATTCCAACTCCATTGTGGTGGTGTATAGAGCCAAAGATGTTAGAATTGTGTCAATGTCCCAATATTTCTGGACCTGACTGTATATACACTATATTGCCAAAAGTATTCGCTCACCCATCCAAATAATCAGAATCAGGTGTTCCAATCACTTCCATGGCCACAGGTATATAAAATCAAGCACCTAGGCATGCAGACTGTTTTTACAAACATTTGTGAAAGAATGGGTCGCTCTAAGGAGCTCAGTGAATTCCAGCATGGAACTGTGATAGGATGCCACCTGTGCAACAAATCCAGTCATGAAATCTCCTTGCTCCTAAATATTCCACAGTCAACTGTCAGCTGTATTATAAGAACGTGGAAGTGTTTGGGAACGACAGCAACTAAGCCACGAAGTGATAGGCCATGTAAACTGACGGAGCGGGGTCAGTGGATGCTGAGGCGCATAGTGTGAAGATGTCGCCAACTTTCTACAGAGTCAATCGCTACAGACCTCCAAACTTCATGTGGCCTTCAGATTAGCTCAAGAACAGTGCGCAGAGAGCTTCATGGAATGGGTTTCCATGGCCGAGTAGCTGCATCCAAGCCATACATCACCAAGTGCAATGCAAAGCATCGGATGCAGTGGTGTAAAGCAGGCTGCCACTGGACTCTAGCGCATTGGAGATGCATTCTCTGGAGTGACGAATCGTGCTTCTCCATCTGGCAATCTGATGGATGAGTTTGGGTTTGGCGGTTGCCAGGAGAATGGTACTTGTCTGACTGCATTGTGCCAAGTGTAAAGTTTGGTGGAGGGGGGATTATGGTGTGGGGTTGTTTTTCAGAAGCTGGGCTTGGCCCCTTAGTTCCAGTGAAAGGAACTCTGAATGCTTCAGCATACCAAGAAATTTTGGACAATTCCATGCTCCCAACTTTGTGGGAACAGTTTGGAGCTGGCCCCTTCCTCTTCCAACATGACTGTGCACCAGTGCACAAAGCAAGGTCCATAAAGACATGGATGACAGAGTCTGGTGTGGATGGACTTGACTGGCCTGCACAGATTCCTGACCTCAACCCGATAGAACACCTTTGGGGTGAACTAGAGCGGAGACTGAGAGCCAGGCCTTCTCGTCCAACATCAGTGTGTGACCTCACAAATGCACTTCTGGAAGAACGGTCAAAAATTCCCATAAACACACTCCTAAATCTTGTGGACAGCCTTCCCAGAAGAGTTGAAGCTGTTATAGCTGCAAAGGGTGAACCGACGTCATATTGAACCCTATGGATTAGGATTTGGATGTCACTTAAATTCACATGCAAGTCAAGGCAGGTGAGCGAATACTTTTGGCGATATAGTGTATATATCCAATTAGTTTCTGATGGCCGTTACTATTTATATTTCTTTGGATTCTATTCCATAAGCTAATGCAGCCACGCATTAGAAGCCATCAAGACGGACTACGTCCAAAAGTGCACTGACAGCTCCTGGGGACTTTAAGCTTTTTTTTATGAAAAAATTTGCAGTGAGTTTGACCTTCAAAATAAATTGGAATGATTTTGAAGATAAAAGCTTGGATGGAAGTCAGTTTTTTTTAAAGATACTACTTTAGACTGGATGACTTTTATGTGCTATGCACAGATTGTTAAAGTTCTGGTCGGAACGCGCAATATCAAATGTCATGTGTTATTTGGTTAGAAATCTGTTCTATTTTTTTTTATTGGGTAAATGTATCACAGAATATTCATACAGAGAAACGTAAAATAACAAAGATAAAGGCAATAATTAGAAACCCTTAATCCTCACAGATTGTGTGCTAAAATAATCCATTAACTCCTACTCATGCTGCCGCTTTGTTTAAAGCTACATTTTATAATCATCACTTAAGTGAGGATACTTCTCAGATCTAGAACTTCTAAGGGAAGAAAGAGCAATGTCTACTTCTACTATGGACAGACAGACACATAAATGAATAGAAAGATAAGGACAGATGGATGGATCACAGTATGATGCACTGAGAGAGAGAGAGAGAGAGAGAGAGAGAGAGAGAGAGATAGATATGGATAGATAGAGATAGATAGATATGGATAGAGATATATAAATAGATATAGATAGATAGATAAAAAGATATGGATAGAGATAGATAGATAGATAGATATAGATAGGGATAGATATATAGAATGATGGATAGATATAGATTAGATAGATAGATATTAGATAGATATATAGAATGATGGATAGATATGGATAGATATAGATTAGATAGATATATAGAATGATAGATAGATATGTATGGATAGATATAGATTAGATAGATATATAGAATGATGGATAGATATGTATAGATAGATAGATATTAGATAGATATATAGAATGATGGATAGATATGTATAGATAGATAGATATTAGATAGATATATAGAATGATGGATAGATATGTATAGATAGATAGATATTAGATAGATATATAGAATGATGGATAGATATGTATAGATATAGATTAGATAGATATATAGAATGATGGATAGATATGTATAGATAGATAGATATTAGATAGATATATAGAATGATGGATAGATATGGATAGATATAGATTAGATAGATATATAGAATGATGGATAGATATGTATAGATAGATAGATATTAGATAGATATATAGAATGATGGATAGATATGTATAGATATAGATTAGATAGATATATAGAATGATGGATAGATATAGATTAGATATATATATATATAGAATGATGGATAGATATGGATAGATATAGATAGATTAGATAGATTAGATACACAGATAGATATACTGTAGCTATATAGATAGATATTGGGCTATATTACATTCTCTGCGCAATTGCGCTCGCGCAGCACAATTTTTTTTGCGCACAAAAAAAACGCAATCGCGCAAAAATTTACGTGGTATTTCGATCCGAGCGCATTTTTCCATTCGTCAAAAATTTTTGTGCGTAAAAATGACGCGCAAAACTGTGTGCAAAGTACGTTGCACGCAGAAATCTGTGTTCGGACTGTTTTTTTCATGGGATTCAGCCAATCAGAATTAAGAACCACCATTTTCTAACATTAGGTTGTTGCGCCTGTCAAAGTCAATCTGAGTATATATGCTGCAGCAAAAAAATAAATAAAGCAATTTATTAATATTATTGTTTGGGTATGTGTAGAATGTGTAACTGTACTGCGCTGTATTTATTTATTTCGTGCTGGTGTATTTCGTTTCGGCCAGGACGATCAAATTTACAGTTACCACCTGCTTTTCAAAGACGTTACGAAAATTTGCGCAAACCATTGTTGCGCGCAGATTGTAATATCATCCGCGTACCAGCGCACTAACAAATTTGCGCTGACAATGTTAAGTATAGGATGCACGCACGAATTTTCATTTGCGCAGGTTCACCCTCAGTAGACTTTTATGTGTGTTCGTTGCGCATAGATAGGAATACGACGTTGCGCGCAAATGGTTTTTCCCCTCGCGCAAATGCGCATTTGCACACGCAAAACCACTTGCGCGAAGAATGTAATAGGGCCCATAGACGGATAGATAGATATGGATAGATAGATGGATAGACAGATACAGATAGATACGGATAAATAGATGGATAGATAGATAGATGTAGAGGATAGATGGATAGATAGATACAGTCAGATCCAGAAATATTGGGACATCGACACAATTCTAACATCTTTGGCTCTATACACCACCACAATGGAGTTGGAATGAAACAAACACAATGTGCTTTAACTGCAGACTGTCAGCTTTAATTTGAGGCTATGTACATCCAACTCAGGTGACCGGTGTAGGACTTACAGCAGTTTGCAGATGTGCCTCCCACTTGTTAAGGGACCAAAAGTAATGGGACAGAATAATAATCATACATCAAACTTTCCCTTCTTAATACTTGGTTGCAAATCCTTTGCAGTCAATCACAGCCTGAAGTCTGGAACGCATAGACATCACCAGACGCTGGGTTTCATCACTGGTGATGCTCTGCCTGGCCTCTACTGCAACTGTCTTCAGTTCCTGCTTGTTCTTGGGGCATTTTCCCTTCAGTTTTGTCTTCAGCAAGTGAAATGCATGCTCAATGGGATTGAGGTCAGGTGATTGACTTGGCCATTGCATAACATTCAACTTCTGTCCCTTGAAAAACTCTTTGGTTGCTTTTGGTCATTGTCCATCTGCACTGTGAAGCGCCGTCCAATGAGTTCTGCAGCATTTGGCTGAACGTGAGCAGATAATATTGCCCGAAACACTTCAGAATTCATCCTCCTGCTTTTGTCAGCAGTCACATCATCAATAAATACAAGAGAACCAGTTCTATTGGCAGCCATACATGCCCACGCCATGACACTACCACCACCATGCTTCACTGATGAGGTGGTATGCTTAGGATCATGAGCAGTTCCTTTCCTTCTCCATACTCTTCTCTTCCCATCACTCTAGTACAAGTTGATCTTGGTCTCATCTGTCCATAGGATCTTGTTCCAGAACTGTGAAGGCTTTGTTAGGTGTTGTTTGGCAAACTCTAATCTGATCTGGCCAACTGTTGTGAAGGGTGTTTTCTTCACAGGGAGAGAATTCTTCGGTCATCCACCACAGTTGTTTTCCGTGGTCTCCCAGGTCTTTTGGTGTTGCTGAGCTCACCGGTGCGTTCCTTCTTTTTGAGAATGTTCCAAACAGTTGTTTTGGTCACGCCTAATGTTCTTGCTATCTCTCTGATGGGTTTGTTTTGTTTCTTCAGCCTAATGATGGTTTGCTTCACTGATAGTGACAGCTCTTTGGATCACATCTTGAGAGTTGACAGCAACAGATTCCAATGCAAATAGCACACTTGAAATGAACTCTGGGCCTTTTATCTGCACATTGTAATTGGGGTAATGAGGGAATATCACACACCTGGCCATGGAACAGCTGAGAAGCCAATTGTCCCATTACCTTTGGTCCCTTAACAAGTGGGAGGCACATCTGCAAACTGCTGTAAGTCCTACATCGTTCACCTGAGTTGGATGTACATACCCTCAAATTAAAGCTGACAGTCTGCAGTTAAAGCACATTGTGTTTGTTTCATTCCAACTCCATTGTGGTGGTGTATAGAGCCAAAGATGTTAGAATTGTGTCGATGTCCCAATATTTCTGCACCTGACTGTAGATATGGATATATAGAATGATAGATATGGTTAGATAGATAGAGAGGATAGATACTCATTTTATTTGATCTCTTTCTTAAGCCAGGCATTGATTTTTGGTTCTCTATAACAGAGACTCTTGAAAGCTTTCAATCAGGGAATAGCGAGTCAGATAACTGCAGTCCTGAATGACTCCTGCTTCTCTATAGCGATCACAAATCCTGAGGAGTTGAAAGGTTCAGAAGTGACCCGTGATGGTCTTTAGAGGCTGCGGATCAATACGTGCGAGTGATTTAAGAATTGGACTGAAATGATCACGCTGCCTTCACCCTGAGAGCATTAACCACAGGGAGACCTGGAGAGTGAGCTGTGCCAGTGTTGATTATCCCATCTTGCTGTTCAAAGGGTAACATTTCTGAAGGAGAGTATAAATTCAGGTGGCTAGTAACCGATCATCACACGAGCAGAAATCTCTCCATTTTAACAATTTTAATAAGGCTGCTTTTATAATACAAACATCTATTGGAATATTGACAAAACAGGAAAAATATCTAAAAAAAAAAAGGAGCTGAATGAATTAAAGCATATTAGGACAAAGTGGAAATGATTTTCATCCTCAACAGGTTCTCTTAGTACGATGAGCGAATATTTTTTAGACCTGGGCTTCAAAGATATTAAATGGATAGTGATAGTTAAATAGATCGATATGGTTGAATGGATAGATATGTACTTAAATGTTATAGTTAAATAGATCGATAAACATAGATAGATATCTAGATAAAGATGTAGGGAAAGAAAGCAAGAAAGCGAGCGAGAAAGAACAAAAGAAAGCAAGAAAGAAAGCGAGTGAGAAAGAACAAAAGAAAGCGAGAAAGAAAGCAAGAAAGAATGAAAGAAAGCGAGAAAGAAAGAGAAAGAGGAAAAAAGAAAGAAAGCAAGAAAGAATGAAAGAAAGCGAGAAAGAAAGAGAAAGAGGAAAAAAGAAAGAAAGCGAGAAAGAAAGCAAGAAAGAATGAAAAAAGCAAGAAAGAAAGAGAGAGAGAAAAAAAGAAAGAAAGCGAGAAAGAAAGAAAGCGAGAAAGAAAGCAAGAAAGGAAGAAAGAAAGCAAGAAAGAAAGCAAGAAAGAAAGAGTAGAAGAAAGAAAGAAAATGAGTCAGAAAAAAGTAAGAAAGACAAAGAAATACAGCAAGAAAAAAAGAAATAAAGAAAGTGAGAAAGACAGAAAGAAAGAAAGCGAGAAAGACAGAAAGTGAGAATGAAAGATTGCGAGAAAGAAAGAAAGCAAGAAAGCGAGAAAGAAAGAAAGAAAAGAAAGAAAGAAAGAAAAAACGAAAGAAAGCAAGAACGAAAGAGAAAGAAAGAGAGAAAGAAAGAGAGAAAAAAGAGAGAAAGAAAGAGAGAAAGAAAGAAATGAGTCAGAAAGAAATATAGAAAGAAAGACAGCAAGAAAAAAAGAAAGCAAGAAAGGAAGAAAGAAAGAAAGCGAGAAAGAAAGAAAGAAAAAATTAGAAAGAAAGCAAGAAAGATAGAAAAAGAAAGAAAGAAAGAGAAAGAAAGAAAGAAAGAAAGAAAGTGAGAAAGAAAGAAAGAAAGAAAGACAGCAAGAAAGAAAGAAAGCAAGAAAGAAAGAAAGAAAGAAAGACAGCAAGAAAGAAAGAAAGCAAGAAAGGAAGAAAGAAAGCGAGAAAGAAAGAAAGAAAAAATTAGAAAGAAAGCAAGAAAGATAGAAAAAGAAAGAAAGAGAGAAAGAAAGATAGAAAGAAAGAAAGAAAGCAAGAAAGATAGAAAAAGAAAGAAAACGAGAAAGAAAGAAATAAAAAATGAGAAAGCAAGAAAGATAGAAAGAAAGACAGCAAGAAAAAAGAAATAAAGAAAGCGAGAAAGACAGAAAGAAAGTGAGAAAGAAAGAAAGACAGCGAGAAAGAAAGAAAGAAAGAAAGAAAGAGAAAGAAAGAAAGAGAAAAAATGAGAAAGAAAGCAAGAAAGAAAGAAAGAAAGAAAGAGAAAGAAAGAAAGAGAGAAAGAAAGAAAGCAAGAAAGGAAGAAAGAAAGAAAGAGAAGAAAGAGAAAGAAAGAAGTAAGAAAGAAAAAACGAAAGAAAGCAAGAAGGAAGAAAGAAGAAAGCAAGAAAGATAGAAAGAAAAAGAAAGAAAGAAAGAGAAAGAAAGAAAGAGAGAAAGAAAGAAAGCAAGAAAGGAAGAAAGAAAGAAAGCGAGAAAGAAAGAAAGTAAGAAAGAAAAAACGAGAAAGCAAGAAAGATAGAAAAAGAAAGAAAGAAAGAGAAAGAAAGAAAATGAGTCAGAAAGAAAGACAGAAAGAAAGACAGAAAGAAAAAAAGAAATAAAGAAAAAGTGAAAGAAAGACAGAAAGAAAGACAGCAAGAAAAAAAGAAATAAAGAAAGCGAGAAAGAAAGAAAGCAAGGAAGAAAGAAAGAAAGAAAGAAAGAAAACATGAGACAGAAAGCAATAAAGATAGAAAGAGAAAGAAAGAAAATGAGTCAGAAAGAAAGACAGAAAGACAGACAGACAGACAGACAGACAGAAAGAAAAAAGAAATAGAGAGAAAGAAAGAAAGAAAATGAGTTATAAAGAAAGACAGCAAGAAAAAAAGAAATAAAGAAAGCGAGAAAGACAGAAAGAAAGACAGTGAGAAAGAAAGAAAGAAAGCAAGCAAGAAAGCAAGCAAGGAAAAGAAAGCAAGAAAGCAAGAAAGCAAGAAAGAAAAAAAAAGAAAGAGAAATAAAGAAAGAAAGAAATTGAGTCAGAGAGAAAGACAGCAAGAAAAAAAGAAATAAAAAAAGACAGAAAGACAGAAAGAAAGACAGCGAGAAAGAAAGAGACTGCGAGAGAGAGAGAAAGAAAGAAAAATAAAGCAAGAATGAAAGAAAGAAAGAAAGAAAGAAAAAACAAGAAAGAAAGAGAAAGAAAGAAAGAAAGAACGAAATACAGCAAGAAAAAAAGAAAGAAAGAAAGAAAAAATGAGAAAGAAAGCAAGAAAGATAGAAAAAGAAAGAAAGAGAAAGAAAGAAAGATAGAAAGAAAGAAAGCAAGAAAGGAAGAAAGAAAGAAAGCGAGAAAGAAAGAAAGAAAAAGAAAGAAAGAAAGAAAGAAAGAAAGAAAGAAAGAAAGAAAGAAAGAAAAAATTTGAAAAAGAAAGAAAGAAAGAGAAAGAAAGAAAATGAGTCAGAAAGAAAGACAGAAAGAAAGACAGAAAGAAAAAAAGAAATAAAGAAAAAGAGAAAGAAAGAAAGCAAGGAAGAAAGAAAGAAAGAAATAAAGAGAACAAAAGAAAGAAAGAAATTGAGTCAGAGAGAAAGACAGCAAGAAAAAAAGAAATAAAAAAAGACAGAAAGACAGAAAGAAAAACAGCGAGAAAGAAAGAGACTGCGAGAGAGAAAGAAAGAAAGAAAAAGAAAGCAAGAATGAAAGAAAGAAAGAAAGAAAGAAAAAACAAGAAAGAAAGAGAAAGAAAGAACGAAATACAGCAAGAAAAAAAGAAAGAAAGCAAGAAAGACAGAAAGAAAGCGAGAAAGACAGTGAGAAAGAAAGAGAGACAGCGAGAAAGAAAGAGAGACAGCAAGAAAGAAAGCAAGAAAGGAAGAAAGAAAGCAAGAAAAAGAAAGCAAGAAAGAAAGAAAAAGAAAGCAAGAAAGAAAGAGAAAGAAAGAAAATTAGTCACAAAGACAGAAAGAAATAAAGACAGCAAGAAAAAAAGAAATAAAGACAGCGAGAAAGAAAGCAAGAAAGAATGATAGATGTAGAGATAGATAGATAGATAGATAGATAGATAGATATGGATATATATTGATTGACAGAACTATAGATACATTTATACATAGTTTTAAATTAAATATTCAGCCACATTGATGTTCTATTGGATTGAGTGATAGAAAGACAGATGATGGCTGTACATTGTTATGAATTGATAGTTATGTATGCATCATCCCCAGCACAAAGCTTGTATGGGAGGCCTATGGATATTGCTACCTTAAGGGGCCACCAAAAAAGAAAATGTCCATATTGAGTTTATTTGATGTTGCTGATACCTTAACCCCTTACTTGACTCTTGACTCTTAGTCACCAGGCAGTTTCATTACTGTCAGTCCGAAAGTACCCAGTTCTGTTTTTATGTTTCTGCGCGGTTTGTGTTTAGCTCTAATTTTCCTCTTACTCGTTTATGGAACCCACACATATTATATACATAGGGTTATTCAAAGAGATCTGAATGGCTGCCGAAAGGGAACCGAACGCTGAAATTCGGCTATCCAGAGAGCAGGCAATTGCCCAAATCCTGACCAATTGCCTGCACATACGGTGCCTGTTCGGTGCCTGTTCGAGGGCAGTGAATCCCCATAGAGAAGCAATGCTTCGGCTATTCAGAGAACACAACCCAGCAGTGAAAAGTTGCCGAATTGCCCTGTCATTCGGTCGCTTAATGCGGCAGATTTATTCAGGCGAATCCCATAGGCTTCAATGTTAAAAATATTTCTAATTTTAATTCAATATCTAATAAACCATTGATTATAATATTCTGCAGTAAAAAGTCTCTTTATTTATAGATTTTGTGGGATATTTTAAGCATTTTTCGGGATTTTTTTGCCAAAAATGTCTTCCCAATTTTTTTTTTTTTAAAATGTAAACGTTTGTTCTTTTTTCTGTAACAGCCCTTTTTATTATCATTCCTTGGACCTCATGTAAATTTCAGACATTTTCGTTCTGTAGTTTCTTTGCAAACAGCGTTTCACTTTTCAAACATTCAAGCGTACTTGTTTTTTTTTTCACTCCATTCGTCTGCGGTGTCGGGTTTTTCCGGCGGCTGCTCTGCGCTGTGATCAGCTCCTATTCGGGTTTCTCCGGTGTGTTCAGCGGGGTTAATCCAGATGTTTTTCGCAGGTTTTCGGTGTGCCTTCCCCGGGTTTTGCGGTGAGTTGTCGGCGGGTTTTCGAATCTCTTTGAATAACCCTGACAGTTTTTCTCGCCATTAAATGGACTTTCTAAAGATACCATTATTTTCTTCATATTGTATAATTTACTATAAAAAAAATATGAAATATGATGAAAAAAATGGGGAAAAAAAACACCTTTTTGAACTTTAATCCCCAGAATCTACAACCGCAAAAAAAGACCACGGCTAAATGGTTCCTAAATTTTGTCCTGAAATTAGAAATACCCATTTTTTACATGGTTTTGCTTTTTAACCCCTTCACTGCTGAGCCATTTCACCTCTGTGCGCTGAGCTCATTTTGACCGTTTTATGCTCATCATGTTTAAACGTCAATTGAAGTCCTATTTTATGTCGGCGACATTTCGGTGCTGTGTGAATAACCCCTATAGTAGAATTCTTTTTTTTTATTGGAAAAAAAATAATTGGTACATTGCCCCATCTGCCCCTATGGACGAGCCTCCACTGACTAATAGCACAAAGGATGTCACTGCTCACACCATGGTTTTACGAGGTGGAGAAGACAATACCCGGTTACAGCTGCACAACTAGCAATGTCTGCCGGTTTGCCACCGCTTCTGATGAGTTAACGCTGCCCTGCATTTGGAGTTACCCTGGAGCATAGTTTAAAATAGTAACGATAGCATTTTGCATTGCGCAGACATGCCTGCGGTACTTTTTTTTCTTCCTGAAATCTTAATTAACTTATTGGAGGTAATGCATCAATAAAAATCCATCAAAGCAGCATTTGCTTCCCAGACAGCGTACCTAATTGACATGACAGGAGAGCAAAACGACTGCTCTGACTGAATTAACTACGATTCGGGTTTTCCAAATCTCAAGGATAAAACTCTGTGTGTTGCACAAGTTAAAGCTTTGAAAGTTAAAAAAGAAAAGATTGACATCGGGTGAGAAGAAGACATTGTCATGGGCAAAAATAGTTTCGGTTGGAAATATGTCCATCGATAGAGAAATCCAAATATATTCGGATCTGGTCGATCGTGATCCGATCCTTTCGGATCAATTTAGGATATTTTATTCGAAGAACGATTCTGTTCATATTTCAGCAATTTAAAATTCAGATTGGATCCATACCATTTACCAAATTGGTGATAAATCAACCTAATATCGATTTGGACTAAACCGAATCGTACATGTCTAGTGGTGAGTTATTTGAGATACTGTTTTCTTCCTCCATATATTTTCTGTCTCTGAAACCTCATATCCGGATCGTTTCTGAAGGTGTACAACACCCATCATGTTCTTCTTTCGAGTTATTGATCATCATGCTTCTTGACTACATGTCGATTTCTGATATGAAGGACTTGGCTCCCCATGTCCCTAATGATGTGTTTGGCCCGTTTCTATGTCCTGATGTTGGTTCTGTTCCTGACTCTTAGGGGAAGATTTATTAAACGGTCTTGTAACTGACCGGAATAGTGAGTCACTTTTATTTTTTCAATATGTGTGATCTGAAGACTGACGGAAAATTCAGTTCGGTTCGGAATATGTGCATCAATAGAGACATGGAACATTCTGAATTAGTCGTAATATATCTGATTTTAATCAGATCTCGCCGATTATAGTCAGATCGTTTCAACTCAATTTGGGATATTTCTATTTGGAGAGTGATTTGATTCGTATATCGGTAATTCGGTATTAAAATCGGATCCATTCAAATTGCCGAATAAGTGATAACTGAATATTCGTACATGTCTAGTGGTGAGTAGTTTGAGATATTTGTTTGCTCCGCCATGCATTTTCTGTGTCAGAAACCTCATATCCGGGTCATATCTGAAGGTGCGCGCCACACGTCATATTCTTCTATCGTGTTATCAATCAAGATGTTCACTGCATGTCCAGTACTGATTGAAGAACCTGGCTCTCCATGTCCCAAATGATGTGTTTGGCCTGAACGTTTCTATATCCTCATGTTGATTCTGTTCCTGACTCTTAGGGGAAGATTTATCAAGAACAGTCTTGTAACAATGTGACACTTTTCTTTTTTTACTATGTGTGATCTGAAGACTGATGGAAAATATGGTTTGGTTTGGAATATGTATGTCAAAAGAGACATGGAACATTCTGAACTAATCCAATCTAGATCTGGTTATATTTAGATATGGTTGAGTCTAATCAGATCGTTTTGGATCAATTCAGAATATTTTATTTGGAGAGTGATTAGGTTAGTATACCGGCAATTCGGAATTCCAGTCCATTAAAACCGCACTGCCGATTTGGTGATAATTCAACCGAATATCGTTTTGGACCGAACCGAAACGTACAAGTCTAGTTTTGAGTAATATGAGATCTTTTTGTTCCTCCATGTATTCCCTGTGTCTGGGTACTGATGAGTTGAAACCGCATATCCGAAACGTTTCTAAAAGTGTACACCACTCATCATGTTCTTCTATGGTGTTCTTCATCATCATGCTTCTTGACTGCATGTCCAGTCCTGATATGAAGGACCTGGCTCTCCATGTCCCTAATGAAGTGTTTGGCCTGTCCGTTTCTATATCCCGATGATGGTTCTGTTCCTGAATCTTAGGGGAAGGTTTATCAAAACTAACTATTACTGGAATAATGTGTCAATTTTCTTATTTACTGTGTGTGATCTGAAGACTGATGGAAAATTTGGTTCTGTTTGGTTTGGAATATGTACGTCAATAGAGACAGGGAGCATTCTCATTCTGAATTAGTCTGAATATATCTGATTATATTCAGATCTGATCTCTTATAATTTAATCCTTTCAAATCAATTCAGGATATTTTGATTCAGAGAGCTATTTGGTTTGCATACTGCCAATTCGGGATTCCAATCCCAACCATTTGAATTGACAAATTGGTGATTATTCAAATGAATATATTATTATCCTTTATTTATATAGCGTCACATATTCTGCGGAGCTTTACAAGATTAGTGTACAAGGTGTTGATACATTAGAATACCACACATTTATTTATTTATTTATAAAGGATTTTACCAGGAAGGATACATTGAGATTGAGATATGGCCTGATGGTAAGGGAATTTACAATCTATATGAAAAGCACAAGTATTTTGTGAGGTAGGCGCATCCATTTCGTTAGGTGTCTTGCCCAAGGACACTCGCTTGTGACGTCTTCTGAGTGGGATTGAGTCGTCTTTCCATGATTGTAGAGCAGCGACCTGGTGGATAGGTTGAACCTGCTTCTCGTAAAGTCGAGACTTGCTTATCCACAACTGTATTGGTGGGATGTGCTGAACGTTCCCCATGGTCAAAGAGCAGAGATGGTTCCACAGCCGACATTGTGTGGTAGGCAAATATGTGCCATTAGGTGTCTTGCCCAAGGACACTTACAGGACAGGACCTCTTGCCAGGATTCAAATCTGTTTCCCGGTTATAGACCAGTGATGTTACCTCTACTCTATCCAGCCAGAATACCAATTTGGTTTGAGCCAAATAGTCTAATGGAAATTTCAAATTTTTTGTGTTTCTCTATCATAGACCTGATAAGTCTAAAGGCGAAACTCAGTAGAATTGGCAGGAGAAGTGAAAATTCTAGGTTAAAATAGCCAAACCAAAAATATCCTCCCTTTTATCTCACTTTCCAAATTGGCTATTTGGTCTAGATTGCCCTCTTCTCCTGCCAATTCTCCTGAGTCTCACCTTTTAGTGAAATAGTATTTTCTTTGTCTGAGCCCTGATGAGCTGAAACCTCAGATCTGGGTCTTTTTGAAGGTGTACACTTCTCGTTCTGTTCTCCTATCATGTAATTTATCAAAGAGAATTTATCAAAGAGAAACCTATAACAGGAGACATGCAATTCATTAATAAAAACTTACTAATACAAAGTGACTGGTTGACTCAGGACAAGGTTTTGCAGAAATTAAATAATGTGAATGTGAATAAAGCCCCAGGGCCAGATGGAATTCACCCGTGAGTACTGAGAGAGCTATGTGTTGAAATATGTAAACCTCTGTTCTTAATCTTTCAAGATTCTTTTCTTTCAGGAATCGTACCAGAGGATTGGAGAAAAGCTGACGTGGTCCCTATATTTAAGAAAGGTTTAAAATTTGTGCCTGGGAATTATAGACCTGTGAGCTTAACATCTGTGGCTGGGAAAGTATTTGAGGGGTTACTAAGGGATAATATTCAGGAATTTATTGGGAGGTATAATGTAATTGGCAAAAATCAGCATGGTTTCATGAAACACAGATCATGTCAGACTAACCTAATTACGTTCTATGAGGAAGTAAGTAGAAGTATAGATCAGGGGGTCGCAGTGGATGTGATTTACTTAGATTTTGCCAAAGCTTTCGACACAGTTCCACACAAAAGGTTACTATTTAAATTGAGAAAAATTGGTCTAGATGAAAATACTTGTTCTTGGATAGAAAACTGGATAAAAGATAGGGTACAGAGAGTGGTCATAAATGGTACATTTTCAAGATGGACACCAGTGGTAAGCGGTGTCCCTCAGGGGTCTGTTATAGGACCAATACTATTCAATTTATTTATAAATGACCTTGAGATAGGCATTGAAAGCCATGTATCAGTGTTTGCAGATGACACAAAACTAGGAAAAGTAATACAATGTGAGCAGGATGTTACTTCGCTGCAGAGGGATTTAGATAAATTGGGGGACTGGGCACTTAAATGGCAGAGATTTAATCTAGATAAATGCAAAGTTATGCACTTTGGAGTGAAGAACACACAAGTAACTTATACCCTAAATGGTACGGAGTTAGGGAAATCCAAGCAGGAGAAGGATTTGGGAATAATCATAGACTTCAAACTAAGTAACAATGTGCAATGTCAAACAGCAGCCGCCAAGGCCAGCAAAGTATTGGCATGCATTAAAAGGGGAGTTCACTCACGGGATGAAAACATAATTTTGCCTCTGTATAAATCAATGGTCAGGCCGCACCTTGAATATGCCATGCAATTTTGGGCACCTGTCTTAAAAAAAGATATTATAGCGTTAGAAAAAGTGCAGAGACGGGCAACTAAATTAATAAGGGGAATGGAAGGGTTAAGTTATGAGGAAAGACTAACAAGCTTAAACCTGTTTAGTTTAGAGAAACGGCGCCTTAGAGGGGATCTGATAACCTTATATAAATATATACGGGGCCATTATCAACCATTGTCTGATAACCTATTCATTAACAGGACTATACACAGGACAAGGGGTCATCCATTTAGACTGGAAGAAAGAAAATTTAGCTTAAAGCATAGGAAGGGTTATTTTACGTTGAGAACAATAAAGCTGGGAATTCTCTGCCTGTTGAGGTGGTTGGGTCAGAGTCTGTACAGACTTTTAAAAAAACGATTGGATGACTTCCTGCAGACACAGAATATTAAGGGTTATAATATTTAATATGTGGGTAAAAGCTTCTTGATCCAAGGAGAAATCTGACTGCCATTCTGGGGTCAAGAAGGATTTTTTTCCCAGTATGTTGCATATTTCAGACTGGGTTTTTTGCCTTCTTTTGGATCAACAGCAGTAGGTTATGTGGGAGAGGCTGAACCCGATGGACGCATGTCTTTTTTCAGCCTATATAACTATGTAATCGACCAAAATGCTCATTGGCTGCATGTCCATTTCTTATATAAAAGGAGATGGTTCTCCATGTCCCTAAAGTTATGCGTTTTGCCTGTTTCCATATCCTGATGTTGAAGCTGTTACTGACTCTTTTTTTTTACAGCCGCCTCGAATAGTCAATGGATGATTCACAAGCAGAAAACAGTCAAGTACACTGAGACGCAAAATAACAGATGAAAATCTGACAGGAACAGAGGTTGGTGCGTTTGGTAAACTCACGATGCCTGGTAGAAACTGACTGAAACATATAGACGTCAGGGAAGGTTGAAACAGATTAAAAGGCCCATGTAACCACCACCAGCTGTGACAAATCATATAAATTGACAAAAGAATATCTGACTAGTAGTTGACGGCGCATGATAAATCATCCCCGCTTAGTTTTGGCCAGCTTGTGTCCTGCCTTTCAAGCTCTGTTTCTGCTCTTACTCTTCAGGCAGCCAAACCCACCTCTATTCTTGACTACACCATAAAGGTTAACTTTGATTGGCCAAGCTATCGATGATAGACTTGAAAGTTCAAGTCAGTCATGGAAACACTGTTCCAGGACCAGTGTTCAAAGGTGACAGAAAAAGGGTCTAACAAATCGATCGTCTCTGGAATGTCAGATATCATGCCATGTCAATCACAAAAACCTATCTTGATTCCTATTGACTCAGTTTTGGTCACAACAAAATATTTTACAGCTGTGCCACTTTGCCATAGTATTGTCACGGTCCACCCCGGGTGCCTGCTGTTGTACCTGTCTTGCACACCTGGATCTAAGAACTTTGCCCTGGATCTCTTTCTTGGATTCCATTCCAGGTTTTGCCCAGGCTCAGCACCTTGACCAGGCTCATGGAGATCCAGCCTGGGTCTTCCTTTTCTAGCCCTGGACTTCCAGCTGAGGTCCATCCATGATTAAGCCTCCATAAAAGGCAGAGAGACCCAGCCAGCAGTGGTTCTGCATTGTTCTCCCTGACTGAGGTCACTTGGCTGTGTGCAAACCTGCGCTTTCTGTACCAGTGTATCCTGCGTATCCAGTACCCATCTGTCTACCTTATTGTTCCTGGATACATCTCCATCTGTGCAAGGGACTCTCAGCGATCTCCACCTGCGCTGTATCCATGGTCTGTGGTCAAGATTCCAGGTCACTGCTCAAGTGGGTACTCTCAACCGCGTAGCCCACTATCCCCTGTGTCTGGAAACCTACTTGTGGATTACAGTTGTTCGTCACCGTCTCTGACCTTTGATCCAGGTACCACTGCCAGCTGTCCAGACTTATTCTTGGTGGGCCCTGTCTGCAGTCTGGGACTGCATTGCCCACAATCCACTGACTCTCCAAGAACTCTCCCTGGACTTTATTGCAATCCCCAATGCTTTCTAGTGCCTTCTGCCAAGGCCTATTTCTGTTAAATTAAAGTTATTTCGTTGCTTGATTCCTGTCTGGCCTCCCCTCTGTGTCGCCGCCTGCTGGGCTCTCACCTGACCCGTACACGCCTCGTGACATGTATACTGTATCATATTTTCCTTTAAGTAAAATGCCTATGAACCCAACATATAGGTATGTGCATGGTACCCTTGAGCTACAATGTTTGTATTGGCAACTTCATTCTGAGTGACATGCGGTAAGGCGTTCCAACCCCCGAAAGCCAGGATCAGCCCAGTCGTGGAGCAGGGGTCGTGTTACATGGTGGTGAATAACATAGTCGTGATTGACTCGCAAAACTCAGTCCAGGATATCAATGCGTCAGGTTGATGACCTGAGGGGGGACCGAGAACATGTTGTTAAGTTCCCAAAATGGTCTTAAGTGATTTTGCACAAGTAAAATCCCTTAACACAATAAAATAAAGCAATCCAAAAATCTCTTACATCTCATCCCACGATATCCTTCCACGATTCCTCCATAGCTCCTGCACAATCCCGCTATTACGAGGTCGCGTAGAGCTTGCAGCATGGGCGTGCTGGGCTCCAAAACCTGTGGCAGCGAGTGGCGCAGTTGCCAGTATCACTCTGCACTTCCATTTCATCCCGAGCACAGGTGATAATGAAGCAGCAGGACCAGAATACATGTGGCAACAGCAAACCAGTAAGGAAAACCAGCTTGCAACATTTTTTTCCCCCTTTACTGCCACACGGGTATTGAATCCCGACTAGAGATGGGCTGCAGGTTCGAATTGGTTCGAAGATTGATTCGAACATCGGCTGTTAAAAAAATTCGCAAACTTTGAAATTTTCGGGATGTTCGCGGAAAGTTCTAAAGAAAGAAAATTTAAAAAAATTTAAAAAAATGCTTAAAAGAACCTAAAAAAATCTAAAAATAAAGATACTCTTTACTGCAGAATATAAACGGTTTATTAGATATTGAATTAAAACGGGAATATTTCCCACTCATTGTTGGTCAAACATTTCCCACTCATTGTTGGTCAAATATTTCCCACTCATTGTTGATCAAACATTTCCCACTCGTTGGTGATAAAACATTTCCCATGGCTTCAAATCGCGTTTAAACATGAGCAAAAGTGGTAAAAATGAGTTCAGCGCACAGCAGTGAAATGGCTCAGCACTCAGCAGTGAAAGGGTTAATTATTTTTTTTTCATTGTTTCCTGTCCCCCAGGGCGGTACCCGGACCCCCATAGACCTTTTATGGCCAATATCTTGCATATATGGCCTCTTGGAGGGGACCTTAATTTTCAAACGTTCGAGCCCCATTGACTTGAATTGTGTTGGCATTTTGTTCGAGTTCGTGGTCGAACTTTTTCGGATGTTCGAGTTCGAATGCCAACCGAACAAGGGGGTGTTCGACCCATCACTAATCCGACAAGAGCACCTCTGCAGTAAGTGTCCTTGGGCAAGACACCTAACGGTACACACTCGCCATCCAGGACATACTTGACAACGAGAGAAATCTCAATGTATCCTTCCTGGTAAAATCCTTTATAAATAAATAAATAAATAAACAATGGAATAGAGCTTTAGAATGGGTCAGATAGGGGATTTAAAAATATTCATATAAAAATACAAATTTCTCAATTGTAAACATCATCTTCGCGTCTTACTTTAAGGATCTAAAAGCAACAAAAAAAACAACACCAAAAACAGAAACCCCCCCGAATCAGCTGTGTTCTATTCCGCAACTTTCTTTTAATAACTTATTTATATGTAGAAATATCCCATAACGGGGATTTGTACAAAGCATCCATAGATTTGGCTCTTGAAATGGTATGGTAATTACACAAACACTGTTTTCTTTCACGGATGCAATATTTTTTTCATCTATATCCCATTTGGTCTCAGATAAATGAGTTTGCATGTTTTTTTTTTCATGCATTTGTGAATCCGAGCATGAATATAATCATGCACACAAGCCTCGGAAACCTGGCCTATTCTGCTCCAATAGAAGCCCTGAGTTATCCAATGTTAGCGATTCAGATTTGGGTAAATTACCTTCATGCAAATAAAAACAATGACTAATCTTAAAAGGGGGCTCCTCTGTCGCTCGGAGGATGGGGTTTTTACATAAACACGGTCCGTCGGGAGATACCTGTGCCAGGTTTGTTTTTTTCTGTCTACAAATGTTTCCTAATTGTCATTTTTTTTAGCATAATCAGCAAAAAACACAATTCGAAACGAATGTATAAAGTGATCTTCAGAAACAAAAAGGCTTTTTGTGTGCTTGGTTGGAATCTAGTGAGGAACTCAAGGGAAAGTATTATGTATCTGGCAGAGCCTTGTGTTCCTATTGAAACGTTAGCAATCATATGCAGAGTAGCAACCGACCATTTAAATCTCATTTTTGTTCCTGTTTATATGTTGGCTCTTCCAGAACAAGCAGAGGAAAATTAAAATCCTGTTGATTTTGGCTCTCAAATGCAAAATGATGCACTTATGGTATTTTAACATCAGGTTTAGTGGGTTAAGGACTAAATAAAACAAGTACAGGTATTAAAAACATCTCAGTACGGTCAAACACGGACTATATTGTTTTCGCCTAAAAATACATGGACGCCAAGGTATGAATTCATGTATCACATGGCTAAAGATAAATTATCAGGGTCATGGAATCTGGATCATTATTGGGCAAAGCATGCCAGTAGATATTTGTGGTTGAGGGTAGAGTTGAGAAGTCAAAGGATCTTCCCAACAAGCCTTTGAGAGTTGGCCATGGCCATCGTCCAAAGGAGGAAATGGAAAAGTACAAATTATGCCTCTGATTGGCCCAGTTTCCCCTTACTGATGCTATACAATGGCTCCTGAGCATATTTTTTTAAGGAGAAAGTATTTTACCAGGAAGAAAGAGATGGAGATTTCTCTCGTTTTCAAGTATGTCCTATTAGACCAGGGATGTCCAAACTCCAGCCCCCCCCAGATGTCCCTGAACTACGACTCCCATGCTTCTCCATCCATTTAATGCAGTCAGAGATTTCTGGGATTTGTAGTTCAGGAACATCTGGTGGGCTGGAGTTTGGACATCCATGTATTAGGCTGATGCTGTTTGGTTTTTCAGGCAATGTTTTGACAGAGGGTGCAATGGTCCTGTTTTGCATCCATCATTGGCGCTAAAGTCTTTCTATGAAAATTATACCACCATGATTAGCCCAATTCCCTTGGACTGATCCACTGCCATGGCTGGTTGGGGTCCCATGCCCAACATAGATGTTATAGAAGCATTAGGCTGATGGAGGAATATTACTATAGAGAACATTAAATTAGTTTAAAGAGTCAACTACGAACTTACAAAATTCAACTGAAAATAGAAGAATCATAAAAATCCTTTGCCTCATAAACTTATGGCATCGTTATTGTACGAGGAGCTGAACTTACTGCATATCAACAGGAGCCACGGTTGGGATATCTTTAGGATAACTTTGGAAAACATGGCTATCCAAAATATTGAGGTGCTCTATGGGTAATCCTAGGAGCAAAATGTCCCATATTTTTACAATATGCCTTCGAATACTTGCGAGAAATGTATCCAGGGGTTGACAGCAGTCATAACACATCAGCAACAATGACAAGCTAAGATAGCAACGGTGAACAATTCTGATCAACCGTACCACCGCTATCCTTCTGTAAAATGAGTAAACTGCATCTGTTCTCCCTTGAGCATTGTTCCTCCATGGCTTGTAACATTGGTGAATATACTTTGAGAGATTTTAGTGACAATCTCCATTGAAGTATGAGGAATACAATGGTAAATCAACGCTGGACAACATCAGCTGACATTATAGAAACAATGGTGGACAACTACGAATAGCAGTATAAAAACAACAATGGACAAGATCGGCTGACACTACAAAAAACAATGTTGGACAACTTCAACTAATACTATAGCTGCAACACTGGAAAACGTAGTTGCCACCATATTGTCAGTTGATGTTGAAATCTATGCTATGTGGGAAGAACCGTATGGGAAAGTCCCACAGAAAACTAGGCTGAGGACTTCACAAGAAAACTTTGGCTGAAACTACAATAGAAAGAACGAGACAAGTATGTCATATGGTTGAGTTGCCTTTTGCCGTGATTCCGGCACACATTCGCCATGGCATCATTTTGATTTTTGATAAGCTCATGCAATGTCACAACGTTTATTTCCATCCAGTGTGGCATTAACTTGTGGCCAAGTTCTTGTATTGATGATGGGAGAGTCACAGCGCTGCGTAAAGTCTTCACCGCATTATCCCAAAGATTCTCAATGGGGTTAAGGTCTGGACTGTGCGGTGGCCAAACCATGAGTGAAAATGATGTCTCATTCTCCCTCGACCACTCTTTCACAATTTGAGCCCCATGAATCCTTGCATTGCCACCTTGGTATATGCCCGCTGTGCCGTTATGAAAGAAAAAACCCATTGATGGAAAAACCAGTATATTCAGAGAGTGACATCTTGCCTGCTGGACTGCATCTAAAAAAACCGAATTGTCCGGCACCCGGATCTTCATGTCCCAGGCGTCGGGCGATACAATTCCCACACCTCTGGAGTCACATGACCTCATTCAGTAATTATCCAGTGGAAGGCTTGTGCCTATTGGCTTTGTTAAATCCATTTGGTCACTTTTTTTGGCCAGGAAGTGGTCATACACCAGCATACGCATATATCTACTCCATACGGTCCATGTTTGGCATTCTGCACAGACAATTTCATATTTAGATGTTACGCAACCTCACAGCAGGCCGGTTAATCTCTTACACTGTGGACCATAAAGACAGATGAAGCACCACAGAAATATATTTACCTGGGCTTTCCTGCTGCCCAGATAACTGCAAGATCCTATCCCCTCCGGCGACCCAGACAAATACAATCCATGAACTAAAAGGAAAACATAAATCTATGACAAAACGAGCACACAAAAACACACACTCGCACACGCTGCTCGCGTACAACAGCTGAACATTTTATGCTTTTGTTGCCGGGTCATCTGGGTAATGTTGAGAAGAGATAGCTAGCAGACAGGCAGCCCACGGCAAAAAATAAAGCGTAAATCCACCATTCAAACACAGGTCACACTGGGATCATTTCGAAGTCGGCCTCGATGGCGGAACATAAAGATTTTGGAATATAACTTGTCAGAATGATAAAGAAATCATCTATCATCCATAAAACCCCCTCTAAATTTCCATAGCGGAATAAATTCATGTTTGGAAAAAATAACACGGTGACAACGCGGTAATATTATCTAAAAGAAGGGAAACCACATACTGCAGAACATAACGTACAATCACAAACTAATGTTTAAAAAGAACTCCAGCTATTACAGTATTTTTCTTAAAATATGGTTATCTTAGCACTTAGTGATGAATTTTTTTTTTTTTTTTTAAAAAAAATCTCATTTTGGAATGTGTTGAAATAAATTCTCAGCGCCCAGTCTGAATGTATTTGCTCAATCATAAGGAAATTCTGGTAATTATGGCCACATTCATTACTGGAGACGCCTTGCTAATGCAGTTCAAATCAATTAGTTGGCATTTAGCGTTACGAATACCGGTGAATTTGCATAAATTACATTCAGCACAGGAAGTATTCCCACTGCCGGGACACGTATGTACTTTTATATGTTCTTAAATGAGTCAGTCGAAGTTTAAGAATGGCATTATTAAGTAGAAGCTCCCTCCATACTGGTGGATGATGTCACAAAGGTCCATTAAGGTGTTCTTACTATTAACAATGGTGTCTATTTAACACATGGATTTTTTTATTGTTACATTATTTCAGCTTGTAGTCATGGGAAGGATTTGGGACTATTATTTGGCAAATCACCGCTTAACATTGAGGTCCAACACTCAGAGATGGTGTTACAGTATGTTCTGAATTACAACCATGGAGAGCCACGTTTGAATCTTGGTCAGAGAAATCCTCCAGTATGTGTCCCTGGGCAAGACAGCAAACAGTACATGCTTGCCTACACGCAACATCGTAAGCATAGTCAAGTGGTAACATCTTTGCTCTTCAGCTGTAGAGAAGCAAGCTCAAATCCCAATCGGAACCACTGACCAGCACATCCCTCCTCTACAAGCATGGTGAACCAAGCCTTGACTTTACAACCATGGAGAACCAAGCCTTGACTTTACAACCATGGAGAAGGGGGCTCAGATCCCATTTGGAAGACCTCACCAGCAAGTGTCCTTGACCAAGACACCTAACGATGTGATACCCCACAATACCTATAAAAAAATCTCATATGAGGGGTTATTCAGAAAGTACTGAAATTTCAAAGCGAACCTAAACAAAATTTTGGTCTGTGCAGTGTGCACATGTATAGTCAAAACCCAAGAAACAGTCATCCTGTATGTTACAGATTGGCTATGCCTTATCCGAAATGCTCGAGCCTAGACGGGTTTCAGATTTGGGATTTTTTTTAACTTTTGAACATTTGTATATAATAATGAGGTATCTTGGGGATGGGATACATGTCTAAACACCAAATCCATTTATGTTTCATAATCACCTTATACTCACAGCCCGATGGGCATTTTATACAATGGTTTCAATTCACGTTGTGCATGAAACAAAGTTGGTGTCTATTGAACCATCCACTCGTGGAGTCATGTCGCCGCTCAGTACGTTTTCTGATTTTGGAGCATTTCGGGCTTTCAGATTTTGGGACGCTCAACCTGTGGTCAGAGCCAATTCCTAAAATGTGTCTTTGGGCGTCTTTAGTCTACACCAGTGATGGTGAACCTTGACACCACAGATGTCTCGGAACTACACGTTCCATGATGCATAGTCACACAGTAGGCTGACTGAGCATTATGGGACATGCAGATCTGAAACATCTGGCTGCCATGGTTTGCCGTCGCTGGTCGACCCTAGTAATCTAGAAAACAGAGGCAGAAATCCGACACAACAAAAGAAATACAACAAACGGATACAAAACGCTACTACGAGCCAATAATTCTTCGATCTTAAAGCATCTTCAATGGTCTAGTCGTCATTTATAGAGGAGCTTAACGGCGTCCAGCGCGGATGTAAAACAAACAAAATGACAAGCGAAACAAAAAAAGGGAAAATGTATTTAACATACATCATACGAACAATCCTCCTAGGCCGGCTGGTTTAGTCTTGGTTTCCAAAGCAACAGACAGCCGGCATGAGTTAAGCAGAATCCTTCATCTGGGAAGTGGATGATGGGAATGGATGAAGCGGTATGAGCAAGGTCAGACATTTACCGCTGAATACAAATCTGTCACGCCTAATAGATGAAACTCTTTAGTTTCTGAGCTACTCAGCCTGCACTCAGCAGCCAAGGAGAAAATAAAAAGACATTCAGGCATGAATGCCAATCAGTTTATGCAGGCAACAGTGATGTATCTAACACGCGCCACGGCGGTTTTACCAGTGTGCAACAGCCGGGGATTAAAATAAATGCCAATATGTATGTGTAGCCAGGAAAGTTCTATTCTACGCAATATAGTTCCTTTTGTTTTTGTTTTTTTATTGGCATGATATTGAACACTGATGATGTTACAAGTTAAATAAGATGCTTTGATATTTCTTTCTGTAAAATACATTGTAACCACCAAGGGTGTAGTTTGGGAAAGTCGCCAGTCACCACCTTGAGTTTTATCCACGCCCACAAGGTGGCACCATATTGGTATTAATCCGCCAGCAAGGTGTGGCCCCCATTCAGTTAATACTCCTGATTGCCTGAAAGAATAATCAATAGTAAACACTGACTAGTAAGTAAACCCCTCCTCCCCTGCATAGAACAGCAGAAACTCCCACCCCCTACTCTGAACAAGGAAGATAAGGAGCAGAAAGCAGAGTCCGCAGTATCCTGAAACCTGTGGAGTACCTAGGACTTATTCCATGCAGGCAGAGATTCATTTTAATTGTTTACGTTTACATTTGCTTGTTTTACAAGACTCGAGCCCCTGATCTTGCTCAGCCGGAGTAAAGATCAGCTCATTTACAAGCAATACTAACAGCTCACCTCGTAATTTCAAGGAGTTGTTAATGAATATCGGCAGGTACTGGTAGATAGCTAGAAACGGAGATCGATAAATAGATATGAGCTAGGTCGATACCGATAGATAAGTAGATAGATATTGAGAAACATAGATATTGAGAAACAAAGATATTGAGAAACATGGATAGATAGAAATATATTGAGATAGATAGAGACATACATACATAGATACACTCATAGGTATTGAGAAACAAAGATATTGAGAAACAAAGTTAGATATTGACAAAGATAGATAAATAGATAGATATTGATAAACATAGATTGATTGATTGAGAAATAGACACTGCGATCAAGATAGATATTGAGAAACATGGATAGAAAGAAATATATTGAGATAGATAGAGACATACATACATAGATACCTACATAGATATTGAGATATATACATAGATACATACATAGATATTGAGATACATACATAGATACATACAAGGATCTTGAGATAGATATTGACAAACAAAGTTAGATATTGACAAAGATTGATAAATAGATAGATATTGATAAACACAGATTGATAGAAAGCTATTGACAAAGATAGACAGATATTGACAAACAAAGATAGATGGATATAGGGAAACATAGAATGATAGATAGATAGCTACTGAGATCAAGATAGATATATATAGACAGATATTGACAATCATAGATCGATAGATATTGAGATAGATAGATATTGACAAAGAGAGATAAATAGATAGATATTGAGAAACATGGATAGAGACATAGATACATACATACATAGATATATACATAGATATTGAGATAGATACATAGATAGATATTGTGATAGATAGATAGACATATGCATACATAGATACAGTATATACATAGATGTTGAGATAGATACATACATACATACATATATACATAGATATTGAGATGCATAGATAGATATTGCGATAGATAGATATGAATAGATAGATAGATAGATAGATATGGATAGATATGGATAGATAGATAGATATGAATAGATAGATAGATAGATAGATATTGCGATAGATAGATAGATAGATAGATAGATAGATAGATAGATAGATAGATAGATAGACATACGCATACATATGCATACATAGATACAGTATATGCATAGATATTGAGATAGATAGATAGACATATGCATACATAGATACAGTATATTTATTTATTTATTTATAAAGGATTTTACCAGGAAGGATACATTGAGATTTCTCTCGTTTTCAAGTATGTCCTTAGTATGTACATAGATATTGAGATATATACATATATAGATAGATAGATATGGATAGATATTGAGATAGATAGATAGATATGGATAGATATTGAGATAGATAGATAGATAGATAGATAGATAGATAGATAGATATGGATAGACATATGCATACATAGATACAGTATATACATAGATATTGAGATAGATACATATATAGATAGATAGATATGGATAGACATATGCATACATAGATACAGTATATACATAGATATTGAGATAGATATGGATAGACATATGCATACATAGATACAGTATATACATAGATATTGAGATAGATACATATATATATATATATACAGTATATATAGATGGATAGATAGATATTGAGATAGATATATACATAGATAGACTTAATATAATTTTCTATGAAAGAATCCGTATGAGAAGAAAGGAACAAGTAAAGTGTAAAAGGTGATAAGATAAATCAGATAAACATAATCAAGAAAGAAAGAAAGGCAGAGTTTGTGTGTATATACAGCCTGCACAATCAGTGGCATCCCACAGCACAGTGTCAGGGCTTCTATTATTTATGGAAAGACTCTGAGCTTTTATAGAAATACAAAGTACAGCCGAGCAGGGGAAGCAGACAAGTTAAATTCATCAGGTGAGGCTGATTGCCGGGTCCCGCTCGCTTTACTCCCATTCCATAACATACATTTTAAATGTAAATGATCCCGGATCTAATGATCACTTGGCTTTTGAAGACGTCTCTAGTGGTCCCAGGGGAGGTTATAAACAACCCGCACTGTAAATTCACTTCATAAAAGGCTGCTCTCCTACCTTTACACAACCATTAAAAAAACACAGAAAATAATATGTTAGTGCTACGCGCGGAGAAGGAGGTAATTTCCATGGGGATGAGAGCCGTGTTGTGTTTAACTGCGGAGACATGACTCATAGATGGCAATAATAACACGGCATCTTACTTCAATAATTTTGGATATATATTATTTATGTATTATCAGGATCAAATGGAACGTTTAGAAGATGTAATAGCATCATTGCCGTGCCGGTGTGTTCAGACTGTGCAGATATTTCTGCAAATGTGTTTTATGTTTATTCCACTTTGAGGCTTATTCTAATTTATTATTTCTTTGTATCTTTATTGTCAGACAACCTCCATATCCCGTGTTGGCTTCACCGCGTTCCATATTCACACAGTTTTTCCCGCTACATACTTGCTATGATAAGCTATAGGGTCACCATCAAGGGGTGAGAGTCCACGATACGTTCAAGGGCCCTGTGAATCCATTGCGCCCCTGTCCTTGCTAAACCCATCCAGCTTGTCTATGTGATACAGATGTAAGGGCTCGTCGGAGTCACTAAGATGGGACAGGAGGTCTGAAAACATCCAGGACAGTAACAGGTAAACAAATAACAATGCAAGAAACACAACAAGGCAAAGATCCATACACACCTGAATATAAATACTGCTAGGAGGTAGTGTCATAAAATGGCGCCAAAACGAGTGACCGTTGGTCAGCAAAAATAAGGTGTGGTCTTGTGTGTCACCTGAATGGCACAGACATCAACTAACATAAATTTGAGAGCAGTAGCTGTGACTGGTATAGTAAAGTATCCATGTAATTGGGCAGACTAGATGGGCCGAAAGGTTCTTATCTGCCGACATTTTTTCTATGTTTCTATGGTATCAGAACTGCCGGTCATCAAAAAAGATATAAGGCCAGGATTCCTTGACACCAAATCAGTAATTGGGAAGACAAGAATGACTTGTTTGCCACTGACATGATTTGTAAAGACGGGTAAATGACTTCGAGACCTCACACTGGGACATTGAATCAGCCCTAGGAGGGGATGGAATGAGTATGAGACCAAAGGAATGTCTCACATAGGCAATGTTAGTGGTCAGTTGATTGGGGTCTAGCTTCTCTTTGGAAGTATATTAATATTTTGATGGGTCGGCAGACTGAGAACCTACATTATTGCTGGGAATGGCCAGTATTGAAGGTCTTTATCTCTATTATACTGTTGCCGCAATGTAGTCCGTGTACTGGCATCATATGTTTGACGCAGATCGGCATTGCTGGGTTCTACAGGGCTCGTCTTTTAATGCCCAATCAAAGCTGCCAGAAGCAGTTGTAGTAGGAGTAAACAGAAGACCATGCTCTCAGCCACAAAATATTATAACCTTCGGAATTTGGGTTCGAACTGGAACTACGAGGGGCCAACCTCAGGATATATTTGAATAACAGAAGAATGGGTCCAGGCACTCCAACAAAGTTCTTAAATTGAGCATCAAGGTAACATTTCGACTGCTAAACAGCCTTTGGCAGACAAAGCATTGTCTTGATGCTCCATTAAAGAACCTTGAACTTGTGTTGGAGTTCCTGATCCATTCTTCCTTTATTCAACATGCAACTGTATTCACATGACCACTTCTGACTTTGCAAACAGTGATCAGCACAATAAAATCCCAACAAAGTCAATGGGTCAGTACATTACAAGACTGTTCCATATAATTTGTTTACTGTTTTCAGCCCAGTAAGTGCATTGAACCTCTATGGTTGTTGTCCTTCATGGCTAGCTGAAAAAATGGTGGCTTAACTTCGGTAGTTTTTAATGGGAGGTCATGGAGATCGCCTTAAAATCAAGGAGGTACATCAAATGCTGCTTCAAGCACTGGTGAGACACAATGGTAAAGGAAGAATAACCACAGTTTTTGCTTTTTATAGAAAAACAACACTTCAGCATTGGACACCATTGTGGGATGAAGCTTGATGGAAGGTGGATACATGGAACAGTCTTCCAGTAGAAGTGGTAGAGGCCAAAACAGTAATTGAATTTAAGCAAGCATGGGATAGGCATAAGGCTATCCTAAACAAAAGATAAATCCAGGTAAAGTATCCATGTAATTGGGCAGACTAGATGGGCCGAAAGGTTCTTATCTGCCGACATTTTCTATGTTTCTATGTTTCTAAGCTTCAGCTGCCAGTGGTTGGATTTCTTTTGCTCGCCAAAGCTCGTCATAAATGCAAGAACAGAGAATAAGCAAAAAAAATACTCTGGCAAAATTCTGACGAATTTCAAAAACAACATGCAAATTCCCAGACAAGATTTCAGAAATTTAGTATTTTCCCAATTTAATAGCGAATGAACCCATTTTGATGAACGATAGAATGCTCTATCCCCTTCCAAAGGACAATTTATTTTTTGCCACAGAGGCAAACTCTGAATACAGCACTCGTCCACCACTAACCTGAGAGGAACTCTACGTTACTAATCGCGTCGACGAGGACACGGCTTAAATTTACAGCTAAGGTCTGTGCATCGGTAGTTCTCGACTTGCCATCTTGGTCTGCAATATGTTTTGAAACATTGAATGAATCCTAAAAAGGTTGTTTTGTTACTGCGAGGCCATCAGAGATTCCTGGGTGAATGATGGAGAGGGGAAACATAGGAAGGTTTCTGAATTTAAATCGAGCAGAAGCTCATTATAATTATAGATCCTAAATTCAATATGCAACAAAGCATCTTTCTATTCCCACCCTAATATCTTCACTGTCGTTGATTCTTCATCGCTCAACACCGCGTACAAGATGGGATGAATGGGGGTCGTGTATTGGAGTTGACATTTTTCCCTGGCTCATTCTCCAGTTTCCGATGAAACTAATTTCACTGAGATCAACTTGACTACGACTGCTTAATAATTAATGGTGATGAGGAATCCTGCCAAACAAATCAAATGAGGGGGTGTTCACCATCCAATTCCATAAATGAAGGGGAAAATCGAAACAATTAAAACAAATACAAAATTAAAAGTTACACATTGCGGGCTCAATTACGCTCTTAGCGTTAAAACGCGGGCGCAAGGTAGGAAAAACTGTGCCCGCAGTTTTCCCCCTGGCACCCGCGTTTTAGCGCTGGATCACAATGCAAGCGCAAAAAATGCTGCCTGTATTGTTATCGAGCATAAAATCTTGGATGCTCGCGGCAGCGCTGAGCGCAGCCGCAAGCATCCACTCGATGTCATCCATAGGACTCCATTGAGTTCCTCCCTGCCGGTCACGTGACCAGTCGGATCTCGCCTGGCGAGATCCGGACGGTCGGCGTAGAGATATGCAGGGAGAGGCTGGGGGGACAAATAGGTCACATTTTCCTCTTACGCGTTTATGCAACCCACACATATTATATACTGTTTTTCCCGCCATTAAATGGACTTTCTAAAAATACATTTATTTCCATCATATACTATAATTTACTATTAAAATTTTAAAAAAAATTGGTAAAAACAACTTTTTCATAATTTAATCCCCAAAATCTACAACCGCCAAAAAAGACTCCAGCTAAATAGTTTCAAAATTTTGCCACGTGTATAGAAATACCCAATTTTTTACATGTGTTTACTTCTTAACTTCTTCACTACTGAGCCGGTTCACCTATGTGCGCTGAGCTCCTTACGACCGTTTTATGCTCATAATTTATAGATGACAGCCTAGGTCCTATTTAATTAAACCCCTCCCAGACAATTTTGTTTTCAAAGAAACATTTTATTATTATTTATTTATATATTTATTTTAAACCAAACCTGATCATGTTTGGTATAATTGAAAAGGACATGATCAGGCCTTTCCAATAGGCTTGTGCACCGATTTTTTTTTCGGTTCGATTCGGTTCGTTCGGATTTTGTAAATTTTCGTTTCGACTCGTTTCGGCCGATTTTCGTTTCGGTTCGGTTCGTTTCGTTTTTCGTATTGACTTTTTTTTTCGTGATTTCGGAAATTTTCGTGTTTTTCGGGAACGTCTGTTCTCCTCATTTCAAAGTGTCTATTCGTTTTGACATAAACTAATGGTTTTTCAGATACGATAATTATACGATACGATAATTCTGCTGATACGATAATTCTGCCATTGAGATTTCTCATGTTTTACAAGAAGGATACATTGAGATTTCTCATGTTTTACAAGAAGGATACATTGAGATTTCTCATTTTTTACAAAAAGGATACATTGAGATTTCTCTGGTTTTACAAGAAGGATACATTGAGATTTCTCATTTTTTACAAAAAGGATACATTGAGATTTCTCTGGATTTCCAGGAAGGATACATTGAGATTTCTCATGTTTTACAAGAAGGATACATTGAGATTTCGCTGGTTTTACAAGAAGGATACATTGAGATTTCTCTGGTTTTACAAGAAGGATACATTGAGATTTCTCTGGTTTTACAAGAAGGATACATTGAGATTTCTCTGGTTTTCCAGGAAGGATACATTGAGATGGGAATGATACAAAATTTAATTACAGAATCAGCGATATAAATACGATGTCCGAAATTACTGAAATGGAACCGAAATCAGGAATGGAGCCAAAATTCCGAATGGAACGAAAATGAATTTCGACTTTACACATTTCTAGTCCATTCGAAAATTCCGAAAAGTTTTTGTTTCGGCATGAAAATTTGTTCGGATCTGCCATTCTCGGATCTGAAAATTCTCGGAAAATCGTCCGAATCCGAATGCACGAATCGAGAAATCGAGAAATTTCGTGAAAATTACGAAATTCCGAAACCCGAAACGCACATCCCTACTTTCCAATGATGTCAAACATGACCCTCTAGCTGCCAGTTATCGGGAGATAAGGGGGTCCTTTGGATCCCCCTATCTCCACTTAGCAGCCCACTGACATCCTTAACTGGCCCACTGACATCCTCACACATATTATGAGGATGTCAGTGGGTGGTTGGTGACCTGGAGGCTTGCCTCACATCCAAGATGTCAGCCACCTACAGGTTTGAAATGCGATTCAGCAGCAAAACAGTTAATGAGTCTTCCCTTTTCAGCGGTGTACAGCATTAACTGTTTAACTGACGAATCGTGATTCAAACCTGGAGGTGGCTGACATCTCGGATGTCAGCAAAGCCTCCAGGTCACCCCCCACCCACTGACATCCTCACCATATGTGTGAGGAGGTGAGTGGGCCAGTTAACCCGCTAGATGCCAAGTGGAGATAGGGTGATCCGTGGAGCTAGAGGGTCATGATTGACATCATTAGAAAGGCCTGATCATGGTCTTTCCAATGATACCAAACTTGACCAGGTTTCGTGTAAAAATAAATTTTAAAAAAATTGTTTGGGGGGGGGTTAATTAAATAGGACCTAGGCTGTCTTCTAAAAATTATGAGCATAAAGCCGTCATAAGGAGCTCAGCACACATAGGTGAACTGGCTCAGCAGTGAAGGGGTTAAAAAGCAAGAACATGTAAAAATTGGGTATTTCTATTCACGGTACAACATTTTGAGACTATTTAGCCGTGGTCCTTTTTGGTGGTTGTAGATTTTAGGAATTAAATTAAGAAAAAGTGTGTTTTTACCATTTGTTTTCATCATATTTCATATTTTTTTTATAGTAGATTGTAGGATATGAAGGAAATAATGGTATTTTTAGAAAGTCTATTTAATGGCGGGAAAAACGGTGTATAATATGTGTGGGTTGCTTAAACGAGTAAGAGGAAAATTTGACCTAAACACTAACAGCGCAGAATTGTAAAAACAGCAGCGGGCACTAAGGCTAATGTCAGATGAATGCAGTCTGAGCGCACTCTGCATGCGTGCATAACGGACGTACGTACTGACGGAAGATTCTGTAGACGACATTTTTTAACGGATGTAGAAAAAAAAAGGGAAATATGGGAAACAAAATTAATAAAAATTAAAAGACAGGTAAAGTCAACCTGACCAAAAAAACTTCTGAGTGTCAACGTGATGGACATCGCAAACGCACTGTGTCTGATGTCCCGTCATCACACACACAGGACACTACACTCTGTACGTCCGTCCTAGCGCTTTAACGTCTAGGCCTATATTGCGTCTGTAGCCACCTGTGTGGTGCGTGCGCACTTCGGTGCGCACGTACATCGTGTGTTGGTCTCTATTGATCACAAAACAATGCTACAATGGACGTGAAACAGTGCGGCGACACGGACGTGATTATTGCGTTTGTCTGGCGCTAGTCTAAAGGACGGATTTGCATAAAACCGCCCGTCACTAAGGGGTTAAATAGATATCAGAGAAAAAGCACACTCAGGAGGCTGGCTTCAGAATTTTGCAGTGGATATTTATTCCATCAGTCAAAGTTGACGATTCAGTCCTTGACAGGACTTTTATCAAGACAATCAATGCCATGCCATACTAGATGGCTTTTTCTTAGCAGAGATCAGGTTTATGCAGCTGGTCAAAGCCACTTCTGGACAACTCTGTTTTGGGTTTATGGGACCGTCTGCATAAACCAGATCTCTGCTAAAAAAAAAAAACATCCAGTATGGCATGGCATCAATGTAATGGTTCTGTGTGAATACAGTCCCAAGATGCAAAAAAGTGAGACAGATGTCATTTGCATGTCTTACCCAGAGTTCTGTGCTGCATATGGGGAATGTAGCACAGGAGCTCTGGGATGCAGTTCTTTGAATTACTGTGATGTGCAAATGGCTTCTACAATAATAATCTTTATTAATTATAGTGTGGTGGCTTTTTTCAAATTATATACGTATATAAATATATATATATACACACATCACAACTTAAATGCATATTGATCTACCCTAAGGGTTAATTAAGCATCAATAGCAACCTGTCACAGTGACCTGCGCCTAGTTTCTCCCCGCATCACCTCTTCCCATGATAGACTGCAGGATTTCTCAAGCGCAGCCCCCATCCTCTGGAATGCTCTCCCTCGTATGGTCAGACTTTCCCCTAGTTTCCCTTCCTTCAAATGCTCCCTTAAGACATACCTATTTAGGGAAGAAACATAGAAACATAGAAAAATGTCGGCAGATAAGAACCTTTCGGCCCATCTAGTCTGCCCAATTACATGGATACTTTACCTGGATTTATCTTTTGTTTAGGATAGCCTTATGCCTATCCCATGCTTGCTTAAATTCAATTACTGTTTTGGCCTCTACCACTTCAACTGGAAGACTGTTCCATGTATCCACCACCCTCTCAGTAAAATAATGCTTCCTGATGTTACTTTTAAACCTTTGCCCCTCTAATCTAAGACTATGTCCTCTTGTTTTGCTACTTTGTTTCCTTTTAAATATACTCCCTTCCTCTACCTTGTGGATTCCCTTTACGTATTTAAATGTTTCTATCATATCTCCTCTGTCTCGTCTTTTTTCCAAGCTGTACATGTTAAGATCATTAAGCCTTTCCTGGTAACTTTTCTCCTTCAAGCCGTACACCATTTTAGTAGCCCTTCTCTGAACTCTCTCTAAGATGTCTATATCCTTCTGGAGATACGGTATCCAGTACTGCACACAGTACTCCAAGTGAGGTCTCACCAGTGCTCTGTACAGTGGCATGAGCACTTCCCTTTTCCTACTGCTAATACCTCTCCCTACACAACCAAGCATTCTGCCAGCATTTCCTGCTGCTCTATTACATTGACTACTTACACCTACCACCCGACTCTCCGACGCAACCATTAATCACTCTCACCTAGCAGTCCATCACTCTCACCTTGCAGTCCATCACTCTCACCTAGCAGTCCATCACTCTCACCTTGCAGTCCATCACTCTCACCCTGCAGTCCATCACTGTCACCTTGCAGTCCATCATTCTCCCCTTGCAGTCCATCATTCTCCCCTTGCAGTCCTCTCTTCCTGTTTCCACTCCCAACCTTTCGAGATTGTAAATTTCCACAGGAATAGGGCCCTCGTTTCCTCCTGTACTGGTTTATCAAAATGTTGTTCAATGTATTGTAACCCTGTCTATATTGTGCCCATTGTACAGCGCTGCGGAATATGCTGGTGCTATATAAATAAATAATAGCACAGTCTATCTCCTGCTGATGAGGGCAAATGAGCCTAAAACAGCTGTACAGGAGTGAGTGTGACTGGTTGCATAACCTGACCTTTGCTAAAAAAAAGCCATCTAGTATGGCATGGCATGGCATGGCATGGCATGGGGCAAGGCGGGTTCTGTGTTATTACAGACCCTAGATGCAAAAAAAGTAAGGAGTTGTAGACTTAATTTGCATGTCCTACCCAGAGTTCTTTGCTGCATATGGGGAATGTAGTACATGAGCTCTGTTAGCGGTTCTCTGAATTGCTGGGATGTGTGAATGACTTCTTCAACTATAAACTTTAAATTACATACAGAGTGCATCAATAGAAAAATAATAGTAAAATATGGGCTTGTTACCGGGGAAAATCATTATTTGGTCATGGAAAATTGTTGCATTTCGTAACACTCGCGTAGAAGAACATAAAGGCAAACGAACAGATCTTTGTAAGAAAGACCTTAATCTCTGGGAAACTATTTGCGCTTTCACTTATCAGCGCGAGGAAGCCAGGGTGACTTTGCAAAAGTGTAGGAGAATATGAAACATTTATTTCCGTCTTTTTTCCTTGGCTTTCAAGTATGTTGCACTGTATAAACGGCGATGCAAATGTGAATGCCTTGTTCGTCTCAATCGAAGCATGCTCGGAGTGAATAAAAAGCTTGAGGAGGACTTCATTTTGGTTTTGATGTTATTGGTAATTTTAAAAAAAGTAATAAAAAAAATGTTTAAAATGTATTTTGTGTCCTCGGAGTCCGCTTCGAGAGTTTTAGCAATAAACACGAGGAAACCAAATTATTTCATATAATCTTCTGTACTGTAGCATTTTCCAATTCCTCCCATTTCTATTTTCTTTTAAATGTACTCCTTAGAAACATTTTGTTATATTTCTGTTTAACGTGGTGACTTACGTTTTTCAAATATAGGATTTCAAAGTGTTTACAAAACGATATTCACTTGTTTTTCAAAACGCTGGTTTGTTTTCCCAAGTGTCCTAGCAGGGAGCTTTGTAATTTAACCCTTTCACCCGCGTGATCGAGATAACTCAGGTCTTCAAAGGCACCATCAGGTCCCGATACCGAGCTAACTCGATCTGCAGCAGAGCAGGACAAAAGCAAATGAAATTAGTTTGTTGCAGACAAATTGAATTTGCTTTTGTGGCTCCAGACGTTGCCCCCCCCCCAAAGTTTTAGCCCACGGTGCTAAAACTGTTTTAAATCGGCTAGGGAAAGTCCTGGTATATCGGGTTTTCCCCAGTCGTTGTACAGAATCCTGATTCGCAGTTCTAGCTAGGGATGTGCGTTTCGGGTTTCGGAATTTCGGAATTTTCACGAAATTTCCCGATTCGTGTTTTCGGATGCGGCAGAATTTCCGAAAAATTTTTGATCCGAAAATGGCAGATCCGAAAAGTTTTCCGAGCCGAAACGAAATATTTTCGGAATTTTCGAATGGACTTGAAATGTGTCAAATCGAAATTTATTGGTTTGAAACGAGGAGAACAGACGTTCCGAAAAAACGAAAATTTCCGAAATTACGAAAAGTCGATACAAAAACGAGCAAAGTGACACGAAAATAGGAAAAATGGTCGATATTCCGAAAAAAAATGTACACGAAAAACGAATCGAGCCGAACCGAATCGAAACAGAAATCGGTCGAAACGAGCCGAATCGAAAAGTTTAAAAATCCGAAAAATCAAACCGAATCGAACCGAAAAAAAAAATCGGTGCACAAGTCTAGTTCTAGCTGCAGTAACTCCATGTGGCCAGTAGATGGTGGCATCTGCCTGCCAAAGAAGTTGTTACAGTAAGAAATACATTGGGAATATTCCTCAATCTTTCTTACTTATTAATTAAGATGATTTCCCCCCCAAAAAAAACAACTGGTTCCTGACAGTGATTTATTGGTAAATCACTTGGCATTGAAAGGGATAAACAAGAGATAAAATAAGGATGAAAATATCACAGAATGATGTATTAAAGCTTAATTGTTAGTGGGTTTTGAACTTAAATCAATTAAACATCCTACAATAAGCATTTTCCTAATTTACGTCTATTATTTAAGTAATTACTTTAGCAAATTCTTTCTATATATGAGAAGAGCCTGTAGTCCCACACAGCACAGGAGTTGTGTCAGGGACGTAGCTGGATGTGAATTAGAAAAACGCTGGTCTTAACCCAACTACTTTATTTAGGGGTCAAGTCTTAAAACAATTAGTAACTTCTTTCCTGAGTCCTACTACTTTTCTGTGCAAACATCTGTACTATACAGCTAAGGCAACATAAACAAATTGCTTAATTTCAGTGAAAACAGGTAAAATTAAAAAAATAAAGTGAAATCAGAATACAAGCTGATCATCCTTTATCCGGAATGATTGGGACCCGGAGCATTCGTGCTTTCAGATTCTTCTGGATTTCAGAATCCATTGTCGGAGAAGAAGGAAGATGCGGCAGGGTACCCGCGACTCCCTTCCTACTGCAGCAGAAGCATTTATACACTTTGGAAGAGCTGAGCAGCCCTTTTTTGAGGGACATGCTACGTGTCTCTGTCCGGCGCCTTCTGGCTCGCTGGGTCCCAACTTCAGTGCGGGTCGATCCCATCTGCAGTGTCTCACGAGAGATGTGGTCAGCACCCAGTTGGCAGCACACGGACGTTCGCGGCATCCTGACTCCGGCAGCAGGTCCCTCCCCTGCGGTGGCTTCCAGGTGCAGGGACTGGCGTCCTGCCAGCGGGGTGTGTTCCTCTTGGGGGGGCCTGGCGATCAGGTCCCTGATCCAGGCACTGATCCTGGGACATGGACCAAGTATGCCACCCGAGGCTCAGTGACCTCACTATGCAACTCCTTTATTTGAGGTGTGACCCTGCAGGGAGACTGGAAAAGTGGGTGGTGACAAGCACCCATTGCTACCAGTCCAGGACCGACCTTGGCTTTGCTTTCCGCCTAACGATTCGGATACCATGGTCTCTCCAACTGATCAAGGTACTACACACCGGGATCCACCATCATCCGGAGCAACAGGGAGGTAAGTGTAAATAAGTTTGGAAGGCTCCAAAAAATTCTATATGTCAGATTGTTCTTGTTTTTAGAATTCCGGATATGGGGTGGCCAATTTGTATATAATTTGTATTTAAATAATGGATTTTGTTTCGATCTACAAATATAAATGATTTATCCCATTGATGATTACCCAGCCGATGCTAGACGGTATCCAGAAGGAAAAGCATGAAGTGCTCCATGTCTTTCAGAAGTGCCAAAAATCAAGGTTGTCATTGTCAAAGCATACCTGTTCAAAATAAGCCTCAGATATTCATAAGGATCGTCTATCACATGACCTATGTGACCCCTATAACGATTTTTAGGAGCTTCAGCAATTCATCGAGCCAGCCTCGGGGACTGACGGACTCGGACTGCTGCTATAGTTAGCCATCTGTCTAAGGACATGCCTGCGCTGAACAGATGTACAGTACAGAGCTCACACCGCGCGTGAAATATACAATGACTATTTATCGACGATGTTTATACGGAATGAGCCGTTTTCCCACCCAAGCTCGGCATATTACTTAATTTATATTTATAGCATACTTCCCTGCCATCTGTACGTATTGGCCTTTTCAGCATCGCTTGGGAATTGGAAAGGCATTGTTTGAAGATCTGATTAAATAGCAGGGAAAAAAAGCTAATCCATCATTTATAAGGGTCAGTATAGACAGTTTGAAAGGTGACCTGGAGATATCAAAGTCCCAAGCCTAGCGTTTCTTCCTCAAATTATAGTATTTTCTTTCTTATTTCAACCCACGACCAACTGTCAGTTGGAAAGGATGCTGTTAATATATTATCGGGGCTCCTTGGAGACGACCCAAGTGAGAAGAAGTTGAAGTAAAAATGGAATGAGACGACAAGCAGTTGTTTCATGTCTCAGATTTATGTATCCGCGTATGGATCGAGATAACCGGCAGGGAGATGGAGAGGGGACGGAGGGTGCTTGAGAATTTAGCCAGGATGCCAAACCTTTGAAGAAGCCAAACTGCTGAAATTGCACAGTTGGATCGAGTCTGTAAATAAGGCATCATGTGCGCAGATCCTTTACGACAGGGGTCTCAAACTCCAGCCCCTCAGAGTGCATTGCCTACAAATCTCAAAAGTCTTTGATTGCAACAAACGGCCATGGAATCATGGGAGTTGTAGTTCAGGAACATCTGGTGGGGCGCAGTTTGACAAGCCTGTCTTAAATTATCTGTAATGTTGTGTCGCAAGTTGAGTCTTCTTGGTCCTTGTTTGGTATGTTCCAATCTTAGAACTTAGAATTTTAGAAAATAAATTTCCCGGGAGTTTTTTTATGGTTTAATTGTAGAAGAAGTCAACCGGATTTTTTATTATCATCAATATTAACCCATTCTCTACCCTGATCAAGTATACTCGATCTTCAGGTGCCCTGAGATTGCATGGCATGATTAAGGCCTTATGGGCCGAAACGTTGCCTTTATTTTATCCCCATCTCAATAAAGATCCCTGTACACTACAAAAGGAGTGCCTTCCATCTTCTTGGTAGTGCTCTGAGATCGAGTATACTCAATCTGGTCTTATTCAGAGCAAGGCAAAGGAATTTTGTTGCAAATGAGGTTCAGCATGTGCCCCTAAAGTGTCATTGCATCAGGCATGTCAGCTGAGGTATTAAAATTGCTTTGACGGCTTTGATTATGGTTCAAGGAAACATTGGGCGCAACCTGTAATATACACGCAGTAGCACTTTTTGTCCAGTAGAGGGAGCCCTCTACCTATCACATAGGGCTTACCTACAGTGAACATATACAGTGAAGACATTTCTGTATATTTTTAATGTGTGTGATAGAAAATCGTTTCCCATAAAACCACTGGGTCCGGCAGGTGGTTTTATGGAAAACGCCTGGTAGTGAATGGGTTAAGACTATCCCCTTTTGATTGATTGACACATCAGTCAAGTAGAAAATGACAAAATGAGCAGGACATGCAGAAAGGTCATATATGGAAAAGTCTGTGGCTTATATATATTAAAAAAGGGATCATAGTGAATCGAGAAGGAAATGGAAATGCTTGACCGAAGAATCCAAACCGGATAAGAAGCTAAGCCGGATAATATTTCCCACTTTGTGTACTTTAATCTAAAAATTACAAATGCCCTGTCACTTCTGCACTATTCCCAGCATTTAGCAAATAAATCCTGTACAGGGGACATTGCATGATCACACCGTATTAACGTGATCAGTTGATTAATAACACCTCTCATAAATCACATTTTTTCCATAACCTTTACCTGTGACAGGCCGTGATTAACAGAGCTATTAAAGTGTCACAGAACTATGTTTGTAAATTGTAACAAAGTGACTTTGCTTTCGGCGACTCTTCGTTTTTGTTTGCTTTTACCCCCTTTAGCTTATTCTTAGCGTGTATACTGTAGCAGGGGTTGGCCACCTTGGCCCTCCACATGTTTGGCAGCTACGTTTCCCATGAGACTGAGTCAATCCAAAGAGTACGCGAGAATGATGGGAGATGCGGATCCAATAGAGCTGGAGGACCAAGGGTGCTGATCCCTGGTGTTAGGACTCATGTGCAAAAAAAAGGTAAGTGTGGGAACTCTACAAGATTACCGGAGAAATAACGGGAAGGTGTACCAGCTGTGGTGCTTCTTTATGGAAATGACAATTTTCTGGCAAACATAGAAAAACTGTTATTTCTGTGCATTGGTGATATAGCCAAGTCAATGAAAGACCCTTAAATATAAACTTTGTAAACATTTGTCTGAATGGAAATTATTGCAGCTTTCCATTGTATCAACCAAATGGGAGGAACTCCCTTCCTGCTGCTAAAATAGTGGAGGAATTGCGTTCCTCTACATTCCTGTTCGATCTGACCCCTGCCTTATGTCCAGATTTTTTTTGGGGGGGGTTGGTAATGTGCAAAGTAGGAATTGCAAACCACTTGCAAGTCAATATTTTTTCCAGTTTATGGGGTATAATGGGGTAACCATTGTAATAGACCCAGAAACACTGCAGGTTTTAATCGTAGAGCATTGGTGTTTGCTCATGTTGCAAACGCTAGGACAACAGCAACGTTTCACAGTTACAATCCAAACAGCCATGGGAGAAGCTACTTCTATCGCAGTTTGGATTTCTCTTTTGAGAAGCGCTGACATTTGTAAAATCGGTCAACACTGGCACTCTAATTATAACCACTGTGATCTAGCCACTGGACGCAGGGATCAGTGCTTCTGCTTTTCTTTATTGTGCCGGCATGAAATTTGCAAGTTGCAGCATAAACAGCAAATAAGCAAATATGAAACAAACAGCTACACCTTCATGCTGGAGGCTAAATAAACATTCAGAATCCCTCTCTGAAGTATTAGGCGGCTAAGTCGTTTACCAATCAGTGAAAACAAAAATCAAATATACTTCCCTTCTGTATACAAGATTGCTCTTCCTTCCCTCCTGCACCAAGACTGCCCTCTTAGAGGGAACCACATCTACTATAAGAGCAGGACAGTCCTAATTAGGCATCGACTATGGGTTAACCTTATGGGGAAAAAATGGAGTCCTCCATCTGCCTGCTGATAAATTTGTGGTCTACCACTCTGCCCTTAATCGCACTGTCACACTCCTTAAATGTTATATACATTATTGTGTCCATTGTAATTACCACCAACATCCAGATTTATTGGAACTTTATGGACGTGTTTTTGACTCCAAGCTTTCTACTTTTCCGAGATGAGTAAGGATAATTTTTTTAAAAAATTTATATTATAGAAAACAACAATCACCACTTATAAAATAAAACTAATGTGACGGTATAAAAAAACATGCACCCTATAAAATGACTATTTATGCTACTAATTTGAAGAGTGCTAATACAATAAAGGTTGTTTATCTTTAGTATGCTCAATTTTGAGTTTCTAAATGAAAAAGGAGGTAAATTATGCCAAATTAATATAAAGAATTCCACCTTACACATAATGGTTTATTCTGTAGTCATTTTTTTTTACGTAACAAACTACATAGAAAACATAAACCAAATGGTGAAAAAAGGTGATAAATTAAACCAAACTACACGCTCCAAAAAACCCACATTTAAATTTTTTACCATACACATTATGGTTTATTCTGCAATCATTATTTTAAACAAACAATCTACATAGAAAATATAAACAAAAAAAACACGTAAGAAAGGAGAGAAATCAAATTTTACCTCCCAAAAAAAAAATCAATAAAAAACTATCAGTGTTATTCAAAGAGAATCGAAAAGTCCCCGCACGTTCGATTACTTTTCGTTCTCTTGAATTCGGAGTAATTTGGCGATCCCATTTCGGCGACCCTGCAGTGTATTCAGCAAGCACCACAGGGTCCCCGAATTGCAGGGAAAAGCCGTTGCAAACCTGCCGAACACTCAGCGCAAAACCCGGCGAACGCTCACCGAAACCCGCAAAACATGTGGATTAACCCCGCCGAACACGCCGGAGAAACCCAAGCAGCCACCGATCACAGTGCAGAGCAGCTGCCGGAAAAACCTGACACCGCAGACGAATGGAGTGAAAAAACAAAACAGTACGCTTGAATGTTTGAAAAGTGAAACGCTGTTTGAAAAGAAACTACATAACAAAAATGTCTGAAATTTACATATAAGATCCAATAAATGATAATAAAAAGGGCTGTTACAGAAAAAAGAAAGAAAGATTAAACAGAAAAAAAAATTCGCAAAAAACATTTGGCAAACTGCCTGCTCTCTGAATAGCCGAATGACCAGGAAAGGTAACCGTACACTGAATTCCATTATTCGGTTAACTTTCGGCCACAATTCGGATCTCTTTGAATAACCCTGTATATCTTACACATAATGGTTTATTCTGTAATCATTTTTTTTTTATGTAACAAACTACATAGAAAACATAAACCGTTTGAGGAAAAAAAGGAGATATATTAAACCAAATTACACCCTCCAAAAAAAAACCACATTTAATTATTTTACTATACACATAACGGTTTATTCTGCAATCATTATTTTAACCATTCAATCTACATAGAAAATATTTTTAAAAAAACTTAAGTAAGGAGGTAAATTAAACCAAATTCTACCCCCGAAAAAACAATTAAAAAACTACACTTTAAACAGTATTTTTAGCTAACATACCTCTTAAAAAATATAAACCGAATGGTGAAAAAAGGAAATAAATCACACCAATTTAAAGGGTCACAGAACGTGTGCCGACGTCCTCCTCTGAGACCAATCCCTGCAGTGAGAGGCAGCCAATGGATTGGATCTGTGCATGCGCGCAACTCTGATCGATCGTTCTGCACAGGTGCGTACATAAAGTGTACGTACGTAAAGTGGGCAGGTCATGTTCCACTGTGCAATTTGTGGTTCCTACTCTACACAAGGGCCGGGAGTCCCTGAGCCGAAGAGGTGGAGCGGCAAGTGGTGGGGGAAGGAAGGTATCAATAAATCACCAAAAAAAAATTTAAAAAAATTATTGTGCAGACACTGTCAGCAGCACCTGCCCAATTATTTAGGTCAAAAAAAGGAACTCTATTTTTATAATAGAGTGTCCCTTTAATTCTACCTTACATATATTGGTTTATTGTGTAATCATTATTTTCCCCTAACAAACCACATAGAAAATATAAACCGAATATTAAGGACAGCATTTTCATCCTATTTTTTTACTTTTTGCTTCATTTATATTATTTATTATTAAAAAAGTCAATATAATTGAATTAGTTCCCAGCATTTTCATGTTTCCTGGAGTTCTAAAGTTCTTTTCATGTGCTGATATTCTTACATATATATATTTAAAGGCTGTGACATGATATTCAGAGGGAAAATCACTGACTTGTAACCGCTAAGCGCGTTTGTGAATATATGAGTGGGCGGTTTATTATCTTAAGCCTTAAGGACCTTATACAGTAATTGATTTGTTGGGGGGTGGGGGGGACACTAATGAATTACAAGACTGCCAATGAGATGGCAGACACGAGTGAGTGTCTATAGGAAGCAAAAGATGAATAAGCCATAAGATATTAATATATAAAGATAAAAATAATAAAAAATAATAATAAATATAGGACCCTATAAACTCATTAAAACATGCTTAAGGCATTTAAAAGATTCCTGGTAAAGCTGAGCATAACAAACACAAAATAGTGAGTGCAACCAAGTGGGGCAACATATTGTCACCTAAAGCTATGATTGGACCAGAGGTCACACATAATTAATTATAATTAGGATTAAAGTGCAGTATAATATCATTTTTCAAGGACATAAATTATACAAGGTGATGCATACAGCCCCCAACTCAAGGTTTTTAACATTTTCGTTATGAATTTTAAATGAGTGAAAGGAAATGAATGAGTGTTTCAGGACATGTACCTCCTCTTATGTTGAGCACATCCCATCACAGGCGTGCTGGAAGTGGCTGGCATTTTCTGTTAGGCACATGTTGACACATGTTGTTGCTAACATGTCTCAATATTGCATTGTCAATGTTTTGGATCTAATGTTTTGGATTCCTAATGTTACCCGATACGGCGTTAGTCGTGCGGGGCTCGTTACGATGCGCTTGCTCCTTCACATGGCCCCACTAAAAGGATTCCGGACTGGCAATATCGAGAAACCAGGATGGCCACAGATTCTAGAAAACGGTGCGGTCCTCAAAATAACGAAGGCTTGTCGCCATTGACTCACATGATGTGTGGCATGTCGCGCCATCTTGGTGGATGTAACCCTGTGCTTTTCCAAAGAGTAAGCCGTTGTGTTCCACGGGATTGCTATTCTTCTAGCTGTGCTGTTGTTATGGCTGTGCTTCCTTTTAGCAAAAGCTTCCTGCTATTGCTGTTATTGGATGTGCTCAACATAAGGCTGGTCATCCACTGTGTTCGTATTGGTACGACCTAGGGTTGTCCACTGCAAGAGTCTATGAACGACCCAGGTCGGACATTTCTGGTCATTACATTAATGTATTTATCTTTGGGAAAATGCAGTAACCCATAGAATATATCAGAGTAGAATCATAGAATATATAAGAATACCCCGTAGTCTGCCATAGTCTTCCGAAGTCGTCCGATCGAGGGAGTGGACGAGGGTTGAATCTCTTCTGTGCTGTGGGATTAGTCGTCCGACTTGTTATTCGGATGACTACGGACCCAGTGGACCTTAGAGGAGGTACCTTTTCTGAAACTCTGAATAATTTCCTTTCATTATTTTACAATCTATAACTCAAAATGTAGTTCTGGGTATATATATGAATCACCCTGTGTATGCACATATACAATCTATTTCTAGAATATATAGATATATTTGTCATTGAAACACATGTGAAAATATCCTTAGAGTCTTATGATAAATGGAAGAAGGAGGATGTGCTGTGCAAGGGCAATACATGTTACATAAATGCAATATATCTGCATAACGCCCTATATAAGTGCTACTCACCGGGCTGGGGGACAAGCAGCTGTGCATACGTCTGAATATTGCCGACCTCATTCTCTGCGACGCATTGATAATATCCTTCATCAGACTTGACAAGCCCCAATATACGGAGATTCCTCCCTCCCTAAAAAGTGAACGCGGAGAAATTAAAATCAATATGTTATGTATTCTATTGGCATTAAAAGCCAATATTTTACACAAGCGCTTATGAACTCTCGACATGTAATAAATGATGACAACATAGAAAAACTGTTATGGACAGGAGGTAAGATGAGAGAGATATATATGGGATGATGAACATTCCAATAAAGAACGCATATTTTATATCATCATATGACTCTATTTCCATGTCACCCTCCATAGATATAAACACACATGCACATATGTACAAAGGATAGGCACTCAGTATGTAAGAAGTCAAATATCAGTCATCCAGTCTTCATGTATAGGAGTCACCAAGGACCCTAGAAAAGGAGAGACAGTGGACGAGGGTTGAATCTTTTCTGTGTTGTGGGATTAGTCGTACGACTACGTCCGACTTGTTAGTTCAAAACGTTTTAGTACGGACGTAGTCCGGACCCAGTGGATGATTATTATATATATTATACCATATATTATAACTATATTATACCAGAAAAAACAACAACAAAAGTACAGATCCTCTAAACATGTATCACTTTATTTTAGACCAAAAAATGATGACAAGGACATTTAAAACACAACATTGTTTGATTTAGTATAACCATCTGTACACTTGGGTCGAAAACAGCTAATGATGATAATCATTACGTGTTGCAAGTAAGAAGACCCTTACTAATAGCTAAAAATTGGGGGCAATTATGCCCAAAATAAAATCGTACTAGAGGGAAATACAGTAGCTGGATGTAAGCTCCTATAAGGGCAATGGGTAATTGATAACAAAAATACAATAGTCAGGGGACAATCAACCCTCATTTTCTCATATCCAGTACAAATACATGGCTAGTACCTCAGCAGTTTGAGCTGCCTACTATACCCAGGTAAGTCATATCATATAAAAGCGACAGACTGAATATCAGCGTTTACCATAACCATCCGCTCAAGACCACAAGGGCCAGTAATAAAGCCATAGCAGTTAAAAAGGCGAGCAACACATGCCTCAACGCGTTTCACCGCACTAGCGGCTTTCTCAAGTCTTCTCAATGCCCTAATGCTCTTATAATTCACAATGATATATAGCAGGCACCTTTTTTCCAAAATTCAAACATGGCGTCAATGTTTCAGCTCCACCGAGCCTCTATCAAGACCTTGATAAAGATATTTAACAATACTTTGACAAAGGTTCGGCGGAGTCAAAATGTTGACACCATGTTTGAATTTTGAAATGAAGGTGAAACCAGGAAACATTTAAGGAGTTATTCAGAGAGCAGTGAAATCTCAGCGAAATTCGGCACACTTCGGCGATTTCAATTCGCCAACCCTGCTTTGAATTCTTTATTTACCGCAGGATCCACTAAGTGCGCCGAATGCTGCCGAAAATAGCAGATGATCCGAACGCTGAACTGACCGCTGGAAACCGCTGATGATGCGCCGTACTGACTGCCATCGGAAAAAGACGATTAGCTGCCGATTGTCGCCAAACTGGTAAACAAAAAAAAACTCTGCTATATAAAAAAAAAGGTGTTTAAACCAATAAAAATGCATTAAAATGTGTGGAAATAATAAAAAAAAGATCCTTTAAAAAATAATAAAAACGGTCTGTTACAGAATTAAAAAACGCCCTAAAAAAGAAATAAAAAGCAAAAAATTCTCCTTAAAAGATCTAGAATAATACCTATAAAAAACATAAAAAAATAAAAAACTATTTGCTCAACTTGAAAAGAATAAACGGTTAAATAAAACAGAGAAACTCTCATCTAAACTCTACCCCAAACTAGGTGCCCTGTACAGAAACAAATCCTGCCTGAGCCCCGCGGTAAGAAAGCAGATTGTACAACAAATGTTATGCCGGGTATTGAATATGGAGATGTAGTGTATGCAGCCGCCCCGCAAACACACCTCCAGAAACTTACTACATTGTATAACTCATTCTGCCGCTTTGTGCTACAATGTAACTAAATGACCCACCATTGTGACATGTTAAAAGAGCTAAACTGGCCATCGCTGGAATCTAGACGCACCCTTCACCTTTCCAACCTGGTGTTTATGAGCTTTTCAGGGAAGCTGCCACCCTACCTGAATAGACTGCTTCCCCCAGCAGTTCCCTAATCCTATAACCTCAGATCCAGGACCTGCACCTTACTTGCAATACCACAATACAAAAAGAAAGTGTCTTGATCCTCATTTACCTACAGAGCACCGCAGTTATGGAATAATAAATCTTCCCCCAGTCTTAAGTCACTCAAGAGCTCCTTACTAACATACCTCAATACAGAATGCACCTGTAAACATGTAACATAGTGACTATATACAGAATGCACCTGTATACATGTAACCTAGTGACTAGATTTCCTACATATTTATTTTCTGTGTTAATCTGTATATTTGTGTTTTGTTCTTAATATCTTGCATTTATTACTTTGTATTTCTGTAACGACTGTAAAATTTCAATGTTCTCGAACCCAGGACATACTGAAAACGAGAGAAATCTCAATGTATCCTTCCTGGTTAAGTACTGTATAAATAAATAAATACATTTTTTAAAAAACTGTAATTTATTGTTTTTTACATTGAATCCTACGGGCTTCGCCCGTTTAAACCAATCGAACTGGACTACGAAAATCAGGGCATTTCACTGTCATTTCGGGGCAGTTCGCCGTTCTCTGAATCGATTAACCATTACTTCTCTATGGGAAATTTTCGCTGCCCGCTGTAGGTTGACGAATTGCGGCGATCTGGACCATATTTCGCTGGCACAATATTTGGAGAATTGCCAGCCTTCTAAATAGCCTAACTGCTGAATTGCACTGTATGTTTCGGTGGCAAGTTCTGCTCTTATTGAATAACCCTTTTAGTGAAGACCTGTGAGCGCCTGCTATTTACAGAATTGTGGAATATATATACTCACTTGTATTACAGTGTTTTTTTTTAGAGAAAAGATTTTACCAGGAAGGATACATTGAGATTTCTCTCATTTTCAAGTATGTCCTGGGTGGCGAGTATGTACCGTTAGGTGTCTTGCCCAAGGACACTTACTGGAGAGGTGCTCTGGCTGGGATTCGAAACTGAGCCTCTATAGAGCAGTGATGTTACCTCTACTCCATCCAGCCGGTACAAATATCAAATTACAAACCAAAACATGAATATTGGGTCCCATCATACGACCATGCAATGCCAAGCCCCCACCTTAGCAAAGGACCCCAATGCCAGAGCAGTCTACACTCAATGTGGGAGGTAACGGCAACGAGTAGCAAATCTATGCTGAATGCACTGGAAGGGGATGCTCTGTTGAGAGATGTACTATGATAAATGGACTATTTTAGGGCCTGGAACGGTTGTAAGTGTTTATGATTATTAATATATTTTATCACCAATGGTGTAATCGTTCAGCAAAGCTTCTGGCACAGAAAGGGTTAGAAGGGTAATATCTCCTGAGACCATCCCTTGTTACATCTTTGATAGAAATCGTATCTGCTAGCGATGTGAAATATGAACTTGTCAACGGGTCGGAGGAGCAGTTTAGACGCGCGTCGTGCAACGGCACCAGAGGGAAAATCTGCGGCGAGAAAGTTTAATGGAAAATACTTTGCTGATGGGCAGATCGGTGAAACGAATGTCTTCAATTCAAGTCTACGCTGCGTTGTTATGTTGAAACACTTGAACCCATATCCAAGATTAGTTTGATAAAGAAATCAAATGAGAGAGAGCATGTATGAGAGGGATAGAGTGTGAGAGAGAGCCTGTATGAGAGGGATAGAGTGTGAGAGAGAGCCTGTATGAGAGGGATAGAGTGTGAGAGAGAGCCTGTATGAGAGGGATAGAGTGTGAGAGAGAGCATGTATGAGAGGGATAGAGTGTGAGAGAGAGCATGTATGAGAGGGATAGAGTGTGAGAGAGAGCCTGTATGAGAGGGATAGAGTGTGAGAGAGAGCATGTATGAGAGGGATAGAGTGTGAGAGAAAGCATGCATGAGAGGGATAGAGTGTGAGAGAGATCATGTATGAGAGGTACAGAGTGTGAGAGAGAGCATGTATGAGAGGGATAGAGTGTGAGAGAGAGCATGTATGAGAGGGATAGAGTGTGAGAGAGATCATGTATGAGAGGGATAGAGTGTGAGAGAGAGCATGTATGAGAGGGATAGAGTGTGAGAGAGATCATGTATGAGAGGGATAGAGTGTGAGAGAGATCATGTATGATAGCGACAGAGTGTGAGAGAGAGCATGTATGAGAGGGATAGAGTGTGAGAGAGATCATGCACGAGAGGGATAGAGTGTGAGAGAGAGCATGTATGAGAGGGATAGAGTGTGAGAGAGATCATGTATGAGAGGGATAGAGTGTGAGAGAGAGCCTGTATGAGAGGGATAGAGTGTGAGAGAGAGCCTGTATGAGAGGGATAGAGTGTGAGAGAGAGCCTGTATGAGAGGGATAGAGTGTGAGAGAGAGCCTGTATGAGAGGGATAGAGTGTGAGAGAGAGCCTGTATGAGAGGGATAGAGTGTGAGAGAGAGCCTGTATGAGAGGGATAGAGTGTGAGAGAGAGCCTGTATGAGAGGGATAGAGGATTCGCTGCAAAATGTGTTTAAGGATTAGAAAAAACAAGTAGTCATAGCGTAATATGCCTTATTTTCCCCCCATTCTTTATATACTGTATGTAAGGTTGCTACCTGTAAGAGCAAACCAAGGAACTTCTATCCATTCTTTTCATGCTGACACAATGTGTAGTCTACATTCCTCCGTTAACTTATCGTGTTTCTGTTTTGTATTTGGCCTGAGAGCAGAAATTTCGTGTATTTTCTCGATTTCCGTGCAGGGAGAGATATGATAGCTACGCGACTGCGGCAAGAATTTCTATTAAAACTTCCACGTAGGTTTCCTCATAAATGAAACATTTCCTCATCACTTTCCAGCTTTCATCTCGACAGGCGGGTGATCATTAGCTATCAAAGATGATAACGGGGTCAGATTTTCATACACAAAGCTGTCTCTCTTCACTTTATACGAGAACGAGTATTTAATCTTTAACAGTTATCAAACACGTGTAAATTGATCCGCGGGGGGCTACTTTGCTACATTATAAACACATTAAAGCCTATTCCATGTGTTCCGGATAAAATAAAACGTATCACTTCCCGTGTCTGTGGTTGGAGTTTGTAAACTGTGGATAGATCTTTCATTTTTGTATTTAATAAGAATTAAAAGGATGCGCTATTAAATAACTGATTTACGTTTTTTTTGCCCTTAACTTAGCCTCTGCCTGATATCTCCCCCTTTTTCTGGTGATTTTACTCACCCTTTGTCCCTCGTCATGCGCGGCTCCTCCTCTTCGGCTCAGGGACTTCCTAACCTGGAATTCCCTTGAGCTTTCTAATGCAATTTGTGCTCTGCATGTACCCAAGTTTCGCAGTGCCTACACAGAGCGATGGATCGGAGTTGTGCTCACGTGTAGATCCAATCTGTCAAAATGCTGGCTGCTGGTGACGCTGAGTGGCGTGGAGGAAGTGTTTTCTCCAGATCGGGGTGCTGGAGGGGAGAGGGCGTCTTCACATTAGGCTTGTGCACCGATTTTTTTTTTCGGTTCGATTCGGTTCGATTTGTTCGGATGTTTAAACTTTTCGATTCGGCTCGTTTCGACCGATTTCTGTTTCGATTCAGTTCGATTCGGTTCGTTTTTCATGTACATTTTTTTTATGAATATCGACCATTTTTCGTATGACTTTGCTCGTTTTTTGTATCGACTTTTCGAAAATTTTTCGTTTTTTCGGAACTTCTGTTCTCCTCGTTTCAAAGTGTCTACGTTAATTCTGGCGATTCTATCGTGTTTTTTTTTATTAAATAAAGATCCTTTTTTTCTTATGAATAATTGAATATACATTTCACAACTTTATTTAATCATATTAAAATGGTATGAAAGCCAAGGAACAAAAAAAAATGAACAAAACGATTAAAAAAACGCTAAACTGACCCGAATGCCACAAGAAACAAGTGATACGCATTTACAAATACAAAATTTACAGAATCAGCGATATAACCGATAATAGTTAAATATACGATTTCCAGAATTACCGAAATGGAACCGAAATCACGAATGGAACCGAAATCATGAATAGAGCAAAAATAAATTTCGATTGGCACATTTCAAGTCCATTCGAAAAATCAGAAAATTTTTCGTTTCGGCTCGGAAAACTTTTCGGATCTATCGGTTTTCGGGTCCGACCCGATTCGGAAATTCGGCCGAATCCGAAGACACGAATCGGGAAATTTCGTGAAAATTCCGAAATTCCGAAACCCAAACGCACATCCCTACTTCACATCCTGATCACTTTATAACTGTAAAGTGGTCAGGATGAGTAGTGTGTTCCTTTAAGGTTATATGGTTCACCAGAAAGATAATCAAAGGAATCAAAACAAATAATAGCTGTGGAATTCTCTGCCTGTTGAGGTGGTTGGGTCAGAGACTGTACAGACTTTTAAATAACGACTGGATAACTTCCTGCAAAAACAGAATATTAAGGGTCATAATATTTAATATGTGGGTAAAAGCGTCTTGATCCAAGGAGAAATCTGACGCCATCTGGGGTCAAGAAGGAATTTTTTCCCAGTATGTTGCATATTGGCGAACGCTTCAGACTGGGTTTTATTGCTTTCTTTTGGATCAACAGCAGCAGGTGATGTATGAAAGGCTGAACTCAATGGACAAATGTTTTTTTCCCCAGCCTATGTAACTGTACATAGTACTTACCACAATCTGAAAGTAGTCACTGGGGATGACCACTTCTCCATTCTTGACCCACTTAAGCGTAGGAGGAGGCTTTCCCGACACATCGCATTCAAACTCGATATCCATGCTTTCGTAGGCGTAGAGGTTTGCGGGGTGGATTAGAAACCGAGGGGGTGCTGAAAGACAAGGGGAAAGGTTTAGGATTTATTAATTGTTAAGTTTGTGCAATTCACGAAAAACTGTTTGACATTCTATTTATTTATTTATTTATAAAGTATTTTACCAGGAAGGATACATTGAGATTTCTCTCGTTTTCAAGTATGTCCTGGGTGATGAGGAAAAGGAGAACATAACGAACACACGACGCGGAATCGAAGCGACCCCTTCCATTTCAAACTTACTGTCAATCACTTTAATGAAGCATACAACCTGGAAGGCTACAAAACACAATGACACGCTCTATCGAGAGCATAAACCATGCCCTTGTTCTACATTTTCATGACTTGCGTTAGGCCTGGACTGGCATTAGAGTTAGAGCTCAAAGGATCATCCCAGCTGGACAGTTATGGATTATGGGCTTTGTGGGCTTGGAGTTGAACATTTGGTCCCATTCACGGTCATCGTAATTCAGTTTCATCTGCTTCACTTGACAATACTACTGTCTCATTTGTCTCACCACATATTGTGCCGTCATTTTACCCCCCCCCCTCCTGGAGACACTTAGTACCATGATAGTAAAAAATGTCTCGGGACTTATTTTTAGTAAATTGTCTTGGATCTGCCGCTCCGACAGTCCCCACTTTTATCCAGTCCTGCAGCCGGCCCATGGATAGATAAATGGGGCAAACGATCTTCCAAACCCAACTTACGTCTATAAGACCATTAGAGCATTGCTCCCTCGATCCGAAACTTTTAAGAGATAGCTTGACCAAAGGAGAGGAGATTTCTGGCCGCGCGCACAAATGATCTGATCCAGTCTACAAGTACCTTCTCCACCCTTGAAATGCACCTAAGATCATGAACAGGATTATTCAAAGATAGCCGAACTGGCCCCGAAATTGCACCGAATAATGAATTTCACGGCCATTCGATTACTCAAAAGATGTCAATTCGCAAAATATTGGCGAATTGCCAGCGCAATACGGTGCCTGTTCGGCGGCAGTGAAATCCCCCATAGAGAAGCAATGGGTAATCTATTCAGAGACACTGAACAGCAGAGAAATGTCAGTGAAATGCCCTGATGTTCGGTGGTTTCATTCGGCAGGTTTAATCAGGCGAATCCCATAGGTTTCAATATTAAAAATATTTCCATTTTATTGAATATTTATAAAACCATTTATTCTATTAATCTTCAGCAAAAAGTCTCTTTATTTATTTAATTTTAAGAATTTTTTTCAGTGATATTTTTTTTCAGATTTTTTTTTTTAAATACCATTTTTCTTTTATTCTGTAACAGACCTTTTTATTATTATTCATAGGACCGTATATGCAACTTTCAGGCATTTTTGTGCAGTAGTTTTCTTGCAAAAACAGCTTTTAAAACTTGCAGTGTTTTTTTCGAGTTTTTTTTAACCCGTTCGTCGGCTTGTCGGCTTTTTCCAGCGTCCGGCTCAGCGCTCTGTTCGGCGGATCATCGTCTTTTTTCAGATGCATTTGCCAGTTTTGCAGTGGATCGTCGGGTGCGTTTGGCTTTTTATCAGATCGCTCCATTTGTTTGTGGCGGCAGTTTTGCGTTTTAACGGCAGATTTTCCTTGCACATCAGGGTAGGCTTGTGCACCGATTTTTTTTTCGGTTCGATTCGGTTCGATTTTTCGGATTTTTAAACTTTTCGATTCGGCTCGTTTCGACCGATTTCTGTTTCGATTCGGTTCGGCTCGATTCGTTTTTCGTGTACTCTTTTTTTTAGGAATATCGACCATTTTTCGTATTTTCATGTCACTCAGCTTGTTTTTTGTATCGACTTTTCGTGATTTCGGAAATTTTCGTTTTTCGGAATTGTACATGTTTTCGGAATTTCGACCATTTTTCGTATTTTCGTGTCACTTAGCTCGTTTTTTGTATCGACTTTTCGTAATTTCGGAAATTTTCGTTTTTCCGGAACGTCTGTTCTCCTCGTTTCAAAGCAATAAATTTCGATTTGACACATTTCAAGTCCATTCGAAAATTCCGAAAATATTTCGTTTCGGCTCGGAAAACTTTTCGGATCTGCCATTTTCGGATCTAAAATTTTTTGGAAATTCGGCCGCATCCGAAAACACGAATCGGGAAATTTCGTGAAAATTCCGAAATTCCGAAACCCGAAACGCACATCCCTACTTCAGGAACGCTGTGGTGAATGCTGAATTCACAGCAGGGTCAGGGTATTTAATTCCCTGAAGTGCGGGGAATGATAGAGCATTGAATCTTCTCTTTGAATAACCCCTTAAGTCTCGAAATTCTAATGCGCTGCGGCAATACGATCTAGGGGTTATTCTGTGTCTTCGCGAATGCATTTTGATTACATTTGGGCTCCAAAACATGCTCCTAAAGATTTAGCACCCTGAGCATGATGCCCTTGGGGCTAACTATTAAAACCAGCTGGAAATGCATTTTAATGACATCTCCCCAGTTGATCCTGTACCTGGAGATTAGAACTGCAGTAACTGCATTTGGCCAGCAGATGGTGACATCTCCCTGCCAAATAGGTTATTACAGTAAAGAATACACTGGGAACATTGACAGATATTTTATTACTGTATAATTAATTAAAAAATATTTTCCAAAAAAGCCATTGGTTCCTGACAATGTTTTTTCTGGGTAATCCTTTGATAGTGAAGGGGTTAATGCAATTTATCACATTTTGGGCCCTATTACATTCTTCACGCAATTTCGCCCGCGCAGCGCATTTTTTTTGCACACAGCATAATGCGTTATCGCGCGAAAATTAACGGTGGTATTACAATCCTCGCACATTTTGGCATCCTTCATTCGGAAAAGCGACACGCAAAAGGCTAGGGTCAGACTGAGGCAGTGCGAACGCGCGTGCAGCCGCACTTAATCACGGCCGCGCTAGCAGCAGATGCCGGGCAATGACGGCCAATATACGAAGTACGGTCGCACAAAAGTCCGGCTGCGCAACGCAAGTGGAAAATGAACGCATTTTTTCGAGAACGTGAAACCGCAGGTACTGACGTGCAGAGTGCGCTGCGTCCGCTAGCGGCGTGTGTGCGTGATTAGGAGACGTCAGACGCTGCTAATGTCCGGCCAACATAACGTCCAGACACAAAAAGTGTTTTATTGATGATCCGTACAAAATCACGGACGAAAATGCGCATAGTATGACCACTATCACGTATTCTGTGAAAAAATGCGTCCATTCGTTCGAACGCACTTTTTCACAGACAACATAAAAATGCGTTCGTCTGACCCTAGCCAAAATGTCAGTGACCGCAAAGTAATTTTTTAACGCGAGTCCGTCATTTTTTAACGCGAGTCCGTCATTTTTTACGCGAGTCCGGCATTTTGACGCGCATCCGTCATTATTGTGCGGACTGCGCCAGGGGCGGATCCAGAGACTAGTCTCGGGAGGGGCACTTACAGAAAATAAGGTGTTTTAGCAGAGAGCCCGACTCACGAGAATTTACAGAGGGCCCGGCTCACAGGAGTTTACAATCTAGAGGAGCAGAGGACCCAGCTCACAGGAGCTTACAATCTAGAGGAGCAGAGGGCACCCAGGAGCTTACAATCTAGAGGAGCAGAGGACACCCAGGAGCTTACAATCTAGAGGAGCAGAGGGCACCCCGGATTTTACAATCTAGAGGAGCAGAGGGCACCCCGGATTTTACAATCTAGAGGAGCAGAGAGCCCCCAGCTCACACATGGATTTGCCCCCAGCTCAAGGATTTGCCCAGCTCATGGATTTGCCCCCAGGTCATGGATTTGCTCAGCTCATGGATTTGCCCCCAGGTCATGGATTTGCCCAGCACATGGATTTGCCCCCAGCTCATGGATTTGCCCCCAGGTCATGGATTTGCCCAGCTCATGGATTTGCCCCCAGGTCATGGATTTGCCCAGCACATGGATTTGCCCAGCTCATGGATTTGCCCCCAGGTCATGGATTTGCCCAGCTCATGTATTTGCCCAGCTCATGTATTTGCCCAGCTCATGTATTTGCCCCCAGGTCATGGATTTGCCCAGCTCATGGATTTGCCCAGCACATGGATTTGCCCCCAGCTCATGGATTTGCCCCCAGCTCATGGATTTGCCCCCAGCTCATGGATTTGCCCAGCTCATGGATTTGCCCCCAGGTCATGGATTTGCCCAGCACATGGATTTGCCCAGCTCATGGATTTGCCCCCAGCTCATGGATTTGCCCAGCTCATGTATTTGCCCCCAGGTCATGGATTTGCCCAGCTCATGGATTTGCCCCCAGGTCATGGATTTGCCCAGCACATGGATTTGCCCCCAGGTCATGGATTTGCCCAGCTCATGGATTTGCCCCAGGTCATGGATTTGCCCAGCTCATGTATTTGCCCCCAGGTCATGGATTTGCCCCCAGCTCATGGATTTGCCCAGCTCATGGATTTGCCCAGCTCATGGATTTGCCCCCAGGTCATGGATTTGCCCCCAGGTCATGGATTTGCCCCCAGGTCATGGATTTGCACCCAGCTCATGGATTTGCCCCCAGGTCATGGATTTGCCCCCAGCTCATGGATTTGCCCCCCAGCTCATGGATTTGCCCCCAGCTCATGGATTTGCCCCCCAGCTCATGGATTTGCCCCCCAGCTCATGGATTTGCCCCCAGCTCATGGATTTGCCCCCCAGCTCATGGATTTGCCCCCAGCTCATGGATTTGCCCCAGGTCACACATGGATTTGCCCCCAGGTCACACATTTGCCCCCAGGTCACACATGGATTTCCCCCCAGGTCATGGATTTGCCCCCAGCTCTCACCTGGATTGTTGCCCCAGCTCCGGCAGGGGGTTGAGGGACCCAGAGCGCTGGGCAGCGCGGGAGCGCCTGCCCGGTCTTGAACAGTCCGGCGTCCTGTGAAGTGGATGCGGCTGTGTGCTGTGCGCGGCGGTCACGCGGTCCGGCCAGTCAGGTGGTACTGAGACTCAGTACCACCTGATTAGCCGGACCACGTGACCGCCGGCGCACGCACACAGCCGCATCCACTTCACAGGACGCCGGACTGTTCAAGACCGGGCAGGCGCTCCCGCGCTGCCCGGCATCTGGGTCCCTCAACCCCCGGGCCAAATCTCGGGGGGGCAATTGCCCCGTTGCCCCCCCCTGGATCCGCCCCTGGACTGCGCACAACAGATGTACGTTCTGACGGAAGACAAGGTAGTGGCCGTCATTTTTGACGGATCTAGTAAAAAAAAACGTGCGCATCGACGTTCTCCGTTGTGAATCCGCAGTTTGGTTCGGTCAGGTTGTTACAATTTGTCGTTACCACCAGCTTTTCAAAGACGTTAAAATTATGCGTTGTCCGTTAAATTTTTTGCCAGGATTGTCATACCATGCGCGTACCAGCGCACAAACGCATTTGCGCTCACAATGTTAAGTATAGGACGCGCACAGTTCATTATGCTCGCGCAGGTCCATCCTCGTTAAACGTTAATGTGAATTTTATGGAGGTTTAGGGGTTAAATACTGAAAAATTGCCACCGAAAATGAGTGCAGAAGCCAAAGACACTCACTGGGATGGCTGGTCCTTTAATCAACTACACACACAATACTGTGGGCTCTATTAACTCCTTCGCGCAACAGCGCACCCGCAGCGCTAATTTTTTTGCGCGCAGCATTAAACGTTAACGCGCAAAACATAACGGTGGTATTACAATCTGTGCGCATTTTTTCATCCGTCAAAAAATAACGCGCGTAAAAAAGACGCGCAAAAACGCACGCGCATTAATGTTGCACGCAGAAATCGGTGTGCGGACTGTTTTTTAACGCGATTCAGCCGATCAGAATCAAGAACCACAATTGTGTCCCGTTCGGTTTTTGCGCCTGTCAAAGTCAATCTGCGCATATATGCTGCAGCAATAATAAAAACACGCACAACTTCTCCATTTTATTGTTTGGGTATGTGTAGAATGTGTAGAATGTGTAACTATACGTTGCTGTATTTTGTTTTCGGACTGGTGTGTTTGGTTTTGGTCAGGATGTTCAGATTCGCTGTTACCACCAGCTTTTAAAAGACGTCAAAATTATGCGCGCAAACACTGTCCGTTAAATATTGCGCATAGATTGTAATACCATCCGCGTACCAGCGCATTTGCGCTCACAATGTTAAGTATAGGACGCGCAACGTACATTACGATCGCAAAGGGTTCCCGCAGGTTCACCCGCGGTAGACGTTAAGGCGCATTTTTTGCGCGGACATTGTAATACGACGTTCTGCGCAAAGGGTTTTTCCCCTTGCGTTAATGCGTTTTCGCGCAAGCGTTAACGTTTGCGCGAAGAAGTTAATAGAGCTCTGTATGTTTCTTTAAATTTCAAAAATAGGAATTCTTCTAATCTCCTCGTTATAAACACAAGCCTAAACTCGGCAAAACTCATAAAAACGTCGGGACGCCATTAAAGACCAAAACTTTTCTCGTTTTGAAGATTTTATAGACTATACGGCGATTTTTACCATTTAGTTTGATTAGCGTGAAGACCTTTCTCATTTTTTATGATATGTAGTTAAACAGAATTAATGTGAGAATGAAAGCTTGATGTCATTATCCAGATTCTCTCCAAATAATTTGACATTGCTCAAGAAACGTCTTTTGTATCGAGCAACACTTTTAAACGCTGTAATATATTACGGGCGCGTAATAACTGGGACAAAGTCTACGTATTCTTACAACTTGAATACAAATCTGGAAACCTAAATGGACGGGCAAAATAATAAAGCTAGTGAAAATCCAAACTAAGGTAGAACTTTTTAAATTTAACCCCTTAATGCCCTGTGCTGTCAGCAGGTGGCCTTAAAGGGATACTCTACTCATTCTGAACAATTTAGGCCCCTACTACATTCTTCGTGCAGCGCAATTTTTTTGCGCGCATCGTCCGGCGTTATCGCGCGAAAATTAACGTGGTATTACGATCCGAACGCATTTTCTCATCCGTCCAAAAATAACGTTCGGTAAAAACGACGCGCAAAACGAAGAGTAATACGCACGCAGTAACGTAGCGCACGTAAATATGATGTGTGCAGTCTGTTTTTTTCACGGGATTCAGGCAATCAGAATGAAGAACCTTAATTGACATCAATTTACCTTAATTGTTATGTTTTTGCGCCTGTCAAAGTAAATCTGAGTATACATGCTGCAGCAATAATAAAAAATATGCACGAATTCACAATTTTATTGTTTGGGTATGTGTAGAATGTGTAACTATACTGTGCTGTTTTTTTTTTTTCGTGCTGGCGTATTTGGTTTCGGCCAGGACGTTCAGATTTGCCGTTACCACCAGCTTTTCAAAGACGTTAAAATTATGCGCGCAAACGTCGTGCGTAAAAAGATGTGCATCGATTGTGATACCATCCGCGCACCAACGCACGAACGAATTTGCGTTCACAATGTTAAGTATAGGACGCGCACAGTTTATCACACTCGCGCAGGTCCATCTGCGTTAAACAATAGCGCGCATTGTTTGTGCGGACATTGTAATACGACGTTCTGCGCAAAGGGTTTTCCCCCACGCGTTAATGCGTTTTTGCGCACACATTAAAAGTTGCCCGAAGAATGTAATAGGGGCCTTATTGTTTTAAAGTGGTCAGGATGTGAGGACTCGGAGTGCCCCCTTTCTCCTCCCTCCAGCTCTCCTGTTCTGTAGAAATTTGCAGGGTGATGTGGAGGAGTTCCTCTACCCCGCCTAGCGTTGCTTGCAGCCAGGTTTTTGAATTTCCCAGCTGCCGGTCAATAGTTTGGTCACTAATAATGCCATCACGCAGAGAGCATGCTGACATCACTGTCTCTGAGACCAATCGGTGTAGCGAGTGTTCTCAGAGAGGCAGACGATTGATCGGACCTGTACATGCGCACGCAGCTCTGATCCATCGTTCTGTGCAGGCGCTGTGGAACTGGCATTTGTAATGTGCACAAGTTCCTATGCTAAACAAGTTGGGTAAGATTGCATATTGCGCAGATTAGCTTCAAGGTAGAGATGTGTATTCGTTTCGGAAAAATTCAGAATTTGGACCGAAATTTGATAATTCGTAGTTCGGAAGTACTTCAGAATAACGAATCGATATGATACGAATTTGAAACGAAACAGTATATAACTAATTTATTTCGTTTTACACTGTGTCATCATCGTAAAAGAAAAATTTGAATAATTGATATCAACTATGGAATTTGAAATGAACTATCAAATTGATATCAACTATTGAATTTGAAATGAGCTATCAAATTGATATCAACTATCGACTTGATCTTAACTTACAATACAAGTAATAGTCAGCAAAGGACTTTATGAAACAAATTAATTTGTTTCACTGTTTAATTTGGTTCAAATACTAAATCTGTGACACAGCTTAAAATTTAACCCTAGCTTTTCTTTTAACAGCAAAATTTGATTAATTAGGGTTTTATCTAGTGATCCAAAATTCGACTTGATATCAACTATCGAATTAATATATGAAATTCGAATCGATTCAAAACTTCAAATCGATCCGAAACTAAACGAAATGCGGAACAAAATTAGTTTCGAAATTCCGAAAACGAAATTATTTAAAAACGTAACGAAAAAAAACTAAAAAAAACAAATTTTTCAGCCATGCACATCCCTACTTCAAGGACTCCAAAAAAAGAAAAATAATGGGGCAGCATTAATTTCCAATAGAGTATCCCTTTAAATGCCAGAAGGTGGGAAACATGTCCCATGGCTTTCAGGTACCCCTCCGGCTGCCTCCCTTCCATGCAGGCCGATCTCTGACATTGGTTGCAGGGGGATTCAAGAAGGGAGGTGGTCCGTACTACGCGGTATTAAGGGGTAAAAGACTAAATTAAAAAATCATATTATAGAGAAATATATTTTATATTGAAGCCTTCAAAACCCACAGATTTCAGGCAACACATTCTAGTTTCACCTGAGAATGATTTATACAGAGAGTCTGTTCTATGAAGGAAACACATAGCGACAAATAAGTTTAATAAAATTGAAGCAAGGCACATTATCTCATGCGAGATCAAATTACCCAGGCCGCTTCGGGCTCCAATAGCAAAGTTTTTAACAGTGTGCTCCAGTCGTGATATCTCGTCCCCATAATGCTTAAACTGATATTAAAACGCGTTGACTAATTAGATTTTCGATATGTATTTTATTTGTTAATTATAAGCCTTTTGTTCTGTATTGTTTTCTCGTTTTTCAAAATGGCAGGCGAGCGTTTAACGAGACAGGAACAGAGGAGAAATCACAAAAATTTTTATAGGTGGCAAGTTGGGGAGGGTGAAACAAATGGGTTATGCAAGAGAAGAAGCGGAAAATTGGAAAGCGGACAAAGCTTTCCAAAGATGGTGCAGTCACCATGGAAACCAATGGCAATGGACATTCAGTTATTTCCAATGGTTTTTTGCTCTACTCCCCATGAGAAATCATGTGTTGTCTTATTGATCATGTAGAAGATGGGCCTCTGGTGACTGATATTGGAAATGTTTAACATATTCATCACGGAAAACGGAAAATCTCTCTTTTGACGTTGACCATCGCAACCAAGACATGTAGGCTCAATTGGAAAATGTATCGGAAGAAATCTATGAACAATATTTCCCCTCTGATTCCTTCTTCACATTCAGCCATGTTTAATCTCATTTAACTAACTCCTTCAATACCAAGTGAAGTCAACACACTGTAGTTTGTAATTTAACCCCTTCACTACCTCGATTTTCCAGAAAACCACTAACAGGACCTTCCTGTTTTATGGAAAATCACTTTCTATTGCCAACATGGCACGGGGGCACCCGGCGTGAGTCCTTTGAGCGGGATAGTTAGCTTTTAGGCAGGATTGCCGCTGGCTGCATATTACACAAAACAAGACCAAAGGTTACAGAGATCAGGACAACAGGAACGGCAAGAGTTATAAGAGAAAACAATAACAGACTGGCACCCTGCAGCACGCTAAAGGGAACCCTGATCTAGATACGGTCCTTAGGCCGTCTAATCTAAGGGAAGGGAACCTCAGTGCTGGGTGACACACAGAACTAGAGACAGGACACTAGGGACAAATCCAGAGACATAGTATACACAATAGCCAAAGTCAGTAACCAGACCGGGTATTCATACAGAAGCCAGACATCAGAAATCAGAGAGGGATATCAGACAAGCCAGGAGTCGGTTCACAGAAGATCACAAAGCATAGGGGGATAATATATTAGGAAAGTCAGAGATATACCAAGCTAGAGTCTTACACAAGAAATCACAGAGCTTAGAATATACCAACAGAACCTCAGTCGGGTCATTGCTCCAATGACCCATGCAAGAGCCTTGAGCATATGGAGTGAATGGATATATATTGGGAGTGGGGCAGAACAGGCAGAGCTTGTGAACTCATGCCAGATCGTCTACAAGGGAATCCAGGAAGAGAGATGGAGGAATGGATAGCCCGGACAAGGTAAGAGCTGGCCCGGATCGTTCTCAGGCCGGAAACAGGACACCACACACGGTAAATATATACAGAGGTGTCGCACGGTATATGTTCACACTAGGTTAGCCCTATTTGACAGGTAGTGTGCCCCCCCCTGCTGGCCAAAAAGTGCTACTACATTTACATTAACTTTGGTTCCATGCTTCCATGGAATAAAAATTGGATCAAGCTTTTCAAATGGTTTCAGCACCTCAGCTGTCATATCCAATGAGTTGACATTTCATGGACATGTTCTAGAGGCAATTTGCAGTAAAAAAAAATCATTTTCATTGCTCCAATATCAGACGAGATCCAGTAGGCTTGGTCTCGGGGCACCTGCCGGTGCTTTAGAAGATCGAGTATACTCGATACTGATAGAGAAGGGGTTTAAGAGATATTCTAGTTTAAAAAAACCTGCTCTAGCTGAATAGATCATGTCAGCTTGGCGTAAATGCCACCTTAATCCACACAAACCATCCAAATAAAGAAAAAGTTTAGAGGCATGGCAGACGAACACAATCTCTAACAGATGATCAGTCAATCAGGGGGATACCATCGACCTGCTCCATCACTGACTGTGTCAGAGTGCGGCTTTAATGGTGACCTACATGCCTCCAAGCCAAACAAAAGCAATTCTTCAACATAGAGATTGATACCCAGGCTCAGAAAGGGCACAAATATATCTCCTCGCCTCCCATATAAAGCATCTGAACCAAGCATCGCTTTAGCAACTGGAAGGTCAAATGTGGAAAATGAATAAGGGTGTACATGGATAGATCTCTCCAACGTTCACAATCGATCAAAGATATGGATAAGAATAATATCTTGTACCTGTGGGAAGCTCACCCTATGAGATTAATCCCGAGTCCATAACCTCAATGATATGAATCTCGTACGAGCTCTGGAAGAGAAAAAAATGGCTGTACGTGTTCATTTCTCACTTAAATGATGTACGAGCTTTTGGCTGATGAGGTTATTTAGCAGTCAAACCCATTGCTTATAATTAAATGCAAATAATTGTCATAGCCACAAATTGTTAAAGATAACTACTTATTTATAAGAACGCACGCAAAATGCTCGAATCGTCCGCGGAGTCAGTGCCGTGTGACCGAATAAATTCTCATTTTAATTAGAGATGTCCTGTAGTACTTTAATATATGACTATTGTTTCCTTGCATGTTGAGAAGAGGGTAATTCAATTATGTTTCATTATGATGATGTTGGAGATTGTAATTTAGGCGAAACTACTTTTCTGCGTCAAGCAGGAAAACTTCCATTTAAAGTCGTTAGACCAAAAAAAAAATGGAAGTTATCTCGTTTAAGAATCTGATATGTGCTACTCAAAGTGAGATGTTTGGAAGGTGTACAGATACAAATCTGTACATACTGTATATAGGGCTCTATTACATTCTTCGCGCAAACGTTAACACGTGCGCAAAAACACATTAACGCGAGGGCCAAAACCCTTTTCGTGAACATCGTATTACCATGTCTGCGCAAAAAATGCGCGTTAACGTCTACCGAGAGTGAACCTGCGCGAACCCTTTGCGAACGTAATGTATGTTGCGCGTCCTATACTTAACATGGTGTGCGAAAATGCGTTTGTCCGCTGATACGAGGATGGTATTAATTACAATCTATGCGCAAAATTTAACGCACAGCATTTGCGCGCATAATTTTAACGTCTTTTAAAAGCAAATCTGAACGTCCTGGCCGAACCCAAATACACCAGCCTGAAAAAAACCAATACAGCACAGTATAGCTACACATTCTACACATACCCAAACAATAAAATGGAGAAGCCGTGCGTGTTTTTATTATTGCTGCAGCATATATACTCAGATTGATTTTGACAGGCGCAAAAACTTAACGTGAGATAATTGTGGTTCTCAATTCTGATTGGCTGGATCGCGTGAAAAAACAGTCCGCACACAGATTTCTGCGCGCAACGTTAATGCGCGCGCGTTTTTGCGCGTCTTTATTAGGCGCGTTATCTTTTGACGGATGAAAAAATGTGCGAGGGTTGTAATACCAGCGTTAATTTACGCGCGTTAATGTTTAACGCTTCGCGTAAAAATTCACGCTTTGCGCGTGTGTTTTTGCGTTAAGAATGTAATAGGGCCCATTGTATTTTATGATCGAAGTGCAGATACATTGACTAGGGCGTCTTATATGATTGGCTGCTAGAACCTTGGGTGCCTTCACTGGGTGCCTGCAGCAATCTCACGAGAGACGAGATCCTGCAGGTCATGTGACCTGGCAGCAGATGCCCCCGTGTGGTCCTATGGACTCCAGGAGGGGATGCTTGCGATGGAGCGTTAGTGCTGCGCCAAGTATACTGGAGGCTAGCGGCCGTTAAGGGGAAATTTGCGACAATTTTTTTTCCCCTTAGCATCCCCGGTTTAGATGTGGGCACATGATTGAGAATGCCCTATGTGTTTTCAGCCAAACCTGCTACTAATTTGCAATTTCTGCTCTCCCTGTGTGAGCTGCAAGATAACATATGATATTTGAAGAGTAAAAAAGCTTAATTTTAATAATAGAACCTAGTAGTAGATGCAGTATGTTATATAGGAATGTGCTGAAAAATTAAAAATTATTATATGCTTTAATTTTTCTTATTTAAAATATTCTGGTATTTTGATGAAAACGTCAGGCAAATCGAGATGAAGTTGTCCATATTGTAGATATTTAGAAATAGGATCAGATACACACACTCACACACACACACCAGGTCCGTCTAAATATTACATTTTGGCACTAAAGGTTTAACATTGTGGACATAATGCCCAAGCTGCTAAAACTTTTTAAAAGCAGCTGGGATTGTATGTCCATTACTGACCTCTCCCCAGCTGATCCTGCGCGGGACCCTGGACTGCAGTAACTGCTTTTGGCCAGCAGATGGCAAAATCTCCCTGCCAAATAGGTTATTACAGTAATAAAAAACATTGGGAATATTCCCAAATATTTTTCTACTGTATAATTAATTAATTTATTTATAAACTTTTTTACCAGGAAGGATACATTGAGATTTCTCTTATTTTCAAGTATGTCCTGGGTTCAAGAACGTTGAAGTGTTACAGAAATACAAAGTAATAAATACAAGATATTAAAAACAAAGCAAAAATATACAGATTAACACAGAAAATAAATATGTAGGAAATATAGTCACTATGTTACATGTTTACGGGTGCATTCTGTATATAGTCACTGTGTTACATGTTTACAGGTGCATTCTGTATATAGTCACTATGTTACATGTTTACAGGTGCATTCTGTATATAGTCACTATGTTACATGTTTACGGGTGCATTCTGTATATAGTCACTATGTTACGTGTTTACAGGCGCATTCTGTATGTAGTCACTATGTTACATGTTTACAGGTGCATTCTGTATATAGTCACTATGTTACATGTTTACAGGTTCATTCTGTATATAGTTACTATATTACATGTTTACAGGTGCATTCTGTATATAGTCACTAAGTAACATGTTTACATTTGCATTCTGTATATAGTCACTATGTTACATGTTTACAGGTGCATTCTGTATATAGTCACTATGCTACATGTTTACAGGTGCATTCTGTATATAGTCACTATGTTACATGTTTACAGGTGCATTCTGTATATAGTCACTATGTTACATGTTTACAGGTGCATTCTGTATATAGTCACTATGTTACATGTTTACAGGTGCATTCTGTATATAGTCACTATGTTACATGTTTACAGGCGCATTATGTATATAGTCACTGTGTTACATGTTTACAGGCACATTCTGTATATAGTCACTGTGTTACATGTTTACAGGTGCATTCTGCATATAGTCGCTATGTTACATATTTACAGGTGCATTCTGTATATAGTCACTATGTTACATATTTACAGGTGCAGGTGCATTCTGTATGTAGTCACTATGTTACATATTTACAGGTGCAGGTGCAATCTGTATGTAGTCACTATGTTACATGTTTACAGGTGCATTATGTATATAGTCACTATGTTACATGTTTACAGGCGCATTCTGTATATAGTCACTGTGTTACATGTTTAGAGGTGCACTCTGTATATAGTCACTATGTTACATGTTTACAGGTGCATTCTGTATATAGTCACTATGTTACATGTTTACAGGTGCATTCTGTATATAGTCACTATGTTACATGTTTACAGGTGCATTCTGTATTGAGGTATGTTAATAGGGAGCTGTTAGGGGAATTTAGACTGAGGGAAGATTTGATGGCGTCTGGAAGGTTATTCCATATTTGCGGTGCTCTGTAGGTATATGAGGATCGAGACACTTTCTTTTTGTATTGTTGTATTGCAAGTAAGGTGTGGGTCCTGGATCGGAGGTTTTAGGATGAGGGAACTGCTGGGAGAAGCAGCCTTTTCAGGCAGGGTGGCAGCTTTCCAGAAAAGCTCTTAAACACCAGATGGAAAGGTCAAAGATGCATCTGGATTCCAGCGAAGGAAAGTTTAGCTCTTTTAACATGTCACAGTGGTGGGTCATGTAGTTACATTGTAGCACAAAGAGGCAGAATGAGTTATACAATGTAGTAAGTCTATGAAGGTGCATTTGTGGGGCGGCTGCATAAACTACATCTCCGTATTCAATAGCCAGCATAAGCATTTGTTGTACTATCTGCTTTCTTACCGCGAGGCTCAGGCAGGATTTGTTTCTGCACAATTAAAATGATTTTCCAAGAAACTACTGACTCCTGACCTGCAGTCAGACTGGTGGCTTCCTAGCAAAAGGGAATCTTGGAGAAACGGCATTCACTGTGGCGCTGTGGATCATGAAGTAGCTAGGGATGGTACTGACAGTGAATGCAGAGGGCCCTGGACTCCCCCTTTCTTGCCTCTTCCATGGCTTGTAAACTGGGAGGTCAGACTCTATGAGTCAATGCCGAGGCTGTGGGGCTCCAGCTTGGCAGCTGGGAGTCTCTCTGCCCGGCAGATCTAGGACACAGGGATCAGACCAGCTTGAATAAGCAGATCTCCGACACAAGAAAAATGCCATGATTGGGTCCTGACTCCTATCTGAGGGATCAGATCAGAACCACCGTACTATGCACATCATTTAATGCAAAGTGTAGAGTGTAAAAATAAAAAAACAAAATTCCAATATATGTATATTATTTATAGATTGAGAAAACGGAAGCATAAACACCAGTTTTGAAACAATATTTCAAGAAGTAAGCAAGACAATAGGTTGTCATAAACCACATATGCTCTTGTTCAAATGTAAATAAAATGGTGATTATATATATATATGTTACGGGTAAAGCCCGAAGTGCGGTTAATCCTAGCATTAACCAGGCGTCATTAGCAAAAGTCTGAAGTGAAATGAAATGTCGGACTTTACCCGGGTAATCTGCAAAGTATCCAGAGGCCTCTGGGTACCCCGGTTCCCTGCACTGTTTTAACCGGGTAATTCGCACATTACCCGAGTGCTGCTGGATAAAGTGTGATCTGCATCGAAACATCCGCACTTCATCCTGGTAATCTGCAAAGTATCCAAACCAAGCGGGGTTGGATGCTCTGCAGATTACCCAGGCAAAACTGCGGATAGTCCTCAGATTACCCGGGTGAAGCTGCAGACTTGCACATTATCCGGGTGAAGTGTGGATTTTTCAGCTCTTCCAGACCGTTACCCAGGGGCAGTTGGGTAGTCCTAAAATCACCCGGGTAAAGTCCGGAATTTTCACTTTTTTCCAGCTTTAGGATAGGGTCAGACTAAAGCATTTTTCCCCGCGAACGTGAAAAAGTGCGTCCGAACGCATTGACGTATTTTTTCACGGAATGCGCAAAAACGGTCAGACGACGCGCATTTTCGGGCGTGATTTTGTACGGATCGTCAATAAAACTCTTTTTGCGTCTGGACGTTATGTAGGCTGGACATTAGCAGCGTCTGACATCTCCTAATCACGCACACACGCCGCTATGCCGCCGCTGCGCACTCAGTACGTCAGTACTAGCGGTTCAGCGTTTCTCAGAAAAATGCGTTCAAATTCCACTTGCGTTGGACGGCCGGACTTTTGTGCGGCCGTACATTGTATATTGGCCGTCATTGCCTGTCATCTGCTGCTAGTGCGGCCGTAATTATGTGCGCCAGAACGCACGTTAAAAGTGCGCTGGTCTGACCCCAGCCTAACCCAGCGGTTTTGGGTAATGTCAGGATTAACTGGGTAATCCTAGGATTGACGGCACATCGGGCTTTACCCGTAATATATATATGTTTGCTTGTGTATGCTCTTTAAACCATTCTCGCTGGTTAGAGAAAATGTTGGTGGTGTACAGATGAATGGAGATGAAGCTGTCTCTATTCTAGCACAGTAGAAATTGTATCATGCTACATTAAATAAAAGCCTTGAAGACTGAACGTTTACTGAAGAGCGCTGTTAAGTTGTGGAATTGCCGTCCTCACATCTATCTCCTGTAAGGACAGCATTGTCTCGGATTAGGCATGGCACACGCAGTCCTGGAAAGGTTTAGGAATGCAAAGCGCTTCAATTCCGTCGCGTCCAGGTTATTTCAATACAAGTGTGGCTTCCTTTGTGTGGCATAATGATTTGTGTTAAATTAAAGGGGCAGTAATCTCGTTTCTTTATGGATCAGTGAAGCAAATCCTGATTCGATTCGCCGCCCAAGCAATTGGCATTCCAAGCAAGGTTTCCTCCTGAAATAAACATGGCCAGGAAGGCCGCGTGCACAGGCATGCGTGACCTCGCTCCAGATGCAGTCTCAATGACAAAAGAGGTTCTAGATGTTTATAAAACACCAACGTAGTCCACCAACCTAAACGTATTCAAAATGTCTCACTCTTTTTACACATTTTTACATTTTTTTAAAATTGTTTTAGCCAAAATTATAGATTTTTTTTAAAATATAACTTTGCCTTTTTTTTCCTTTATTTTTAATATATATAAAAGTGTTATTATTAAAATGTATATAATGCAAAAATTTGGATACAATTATACGGATATTTTTAATAAAAACGTTTTTCAAGATAACATGGCATACCAAATTAAAAATTAAGGGTTTCTAAAAGATGCATAATAATGAATGCATTATTAACCCCTTCACTACCAATATCGACATAACTCGATTATCGAAAGCTCTTGCAGGAGCCTGGCATCGAGTTAAGTCAATCTTACGCTGGAGCAACGCACGGGAATTTCATTTATTGCAGGTGAAATCCATTTGTATATGGGCTCCAGATTGTGCCTATAAAGTTTCAGCACCTCGAACATGTCAGCTGAGGCGCTGAATCGTTTTGAACAACTAGGACTCTGTGTCTGAAACGTTGAGCCCCAGCTGATTGTAAACGGAGCCCTGGCTGCAGTAGCTCTGTTTGACCAGCAGATGGTGACATCTGCCTGTCAAATAGTATACTAGGGATGTGCGTTTCGGGTTTCGGAATTTCCACGAAATTTCCCGATTCGTGTGTTCGGATTCGGCCGAATTTCCGAATCGGATCGGACCCGAAAGCCGACAGATCCGAAAAGTTTTCCGAGCCGAAACGAAAAATTTTCGGATTTTTCGAATGGACTTGAAATGTGTCAAATCGAAATTTATTTTTGCTCTATTCATGATTTCGGTTCCATTCGTGATTTCGGTTCGATTTCGGTAATTCTGGACATCGTATATTTAACTATTATCGGTTATATCGCTGATTCTGTAAATTTTGTATTTGTAAATGCGTATCACTTGTTTCTTGTGGCATTCGGGTCAGTTTAGCGTTTTTTAAATCGTTTTGTTCATTTTTTTTGTTCCTTGGATTTCATACCGTTTTAATATGATTAAAAAAAGTAAACCATAGTAGTTTACGTCAAAACGAATAGAGTTAGACACTTTGAAACGAGGAGAACAGACGTTCCGAAAAAAATGAAAATTTCCGAAATCACGAAAAGTCGATACGAAAAATGGTCGATATTCGGAAAAAAAAAAATGTATATGAAAAACGAGTCGAACCGAACCGAATCGAAACAGAAATCGGCCGAAACGAGCCGAATTCGAAATTTTAAACATCCGAACGAATCGAACCGAATCGAACCGAAAAAAAAATCGGTGCACAAGTCTATAGTATACTAGGTATGGGAATTTTCTATAGGGGCTCTACGACATGAGTACAATGACTTTACGTAAAAAACAATGGCTCCAGAGAGTGGTTTTATGGAAAAGTGCTTGGATGTGAATGGGTTAAACTAGAGATTCTCTGCTTTTTCTGCAAGTGACATAAGTACTGTTTACATGCCATTATTAAGGCTGCTAATATTAGGTAAGGCTGTCATTTCCCAAGTAGCTCGAGGACCTGATATCGAAAAATATATATTCAACAAATACATCGTCACTGCGCTGGGAATTGCCAGAAATTGGTTGGGGAATAGCAAATACGCTACATATTGCAATTCCCTTTGTAAATATTCCACAATTCCCAGTGCAGTGAATAAGACCATATAGTTTTGATGGGATGGGGGGGGGGAAAGGGGTCTGAATGGAAACCTTTAGCGGATCAAAAATGGCCTATTTCGCGACTGAGATTGTGATATTACGCCAGAGTGAGAGATGTCTGACCTGCTTTTGCCTCGGGCTTTTTCCTTTTCTACAAGTGACACAGACTTTCTTTCTGAAGGGTTTTATCCTTTCTGTCGTGTTAAAAGTCAGGAGCCCACATGTGCTCATCTAACGCAAGCCATGCCCGAGGCCGCGTGCCGAGCGTACCGAGCGTACGAGGGTATAGGTGACGCTACGGAATATATTCGAGAGCGGATATTGTGATAGAAATGGAATTAATTCGTGTGATATTGGTTTATTAAAGTTCTTAACCTCGGCACTTAAAGCAGACTCTGGGGCGGAAACGCACATTAATAATCACATTTGGATGTAGCACACCTTCCCCAAGGAGTCTTGAATATTATGTAGCTCATTCTCTCCTGTAGTTTTATTTCATTTTAGATGTAAACGAATACATAACAAAATAGATTTAGCCTTTTGCTCCATTTATCAGAACTTAATTGTATCGGCCGCGGAACAAAATAAAGCTGAACCGATCCTTCTGAAAATTAGAATTTTGGTAAAGCGCGAGAGTTGTCAATTGATCATCTCAACTGATCGCACACGGATGTTGTGTAGAATTAATATAGAACTAAATAAAAACTTTACGGGGCGCTCAGACGTCTTTTCAGACAGCTTTACTGGATACATACACTAGTTACATAAACATTTCAGCTAAAAGTTGCCCAAAACATCGCCGTAACTGGTGTGACGTAAGTTGCATATGGTTCAGCGTAGATCGGTGAAGGCTACGGGGCCCCGGAGCGGCCACACTTCACAAATACTTGAAAAGAAAACAGGGGATCTGCCTCTCCTATACGGCGGATGACCAGTTTATTGTAGTAGCAGCAGGGTCATTGGGTGGAATGCATAGGAACGCAGTTCCTCCTCCTCTACTATCTCGGGGGGGGGTAAGGAATTCTCTTTTGGGCCACACAATGAGAAGCTTTTATTAGTTTTCAATCCTAGGTTTCCTTATTAACCCCTTAGTGACCTGGCGGTTTTACGCAAATCCGTCCTTTAGTGCCCGCTGCTGTTTTTACGTTTCTGCGCTGTTAGGGCCCTATTACGCTCTTAGCCTTAAAACGCGGGCTCAAGGGAGGAAAAGCTGAGCCTGCAGTTTTCCCCCTTGCGCCCGCGTTTTAACGCTGGATTACAATGCAGGCGCAAAAAATGCTGCCTGCATTGTTAACGAGCGTTAAATTTTGGATGCTCGCGGCAGCGCTGAGCGCAGCCGCGAGCATCCACTCGATGGAGTCCATAGGACTCCATTGAGTTCCTCCCTGCCAGTCACGTGACCAGCCGGATCTGGCCTTGCGAGATCCGGCCAGTCGGCGTAGTGATACGCAGGAAGAGACTGGGGGGACTTTTCCCCCCAGTCTTTCCCTGCTCCCGCCGGCTGGAGGAGGCGACCGGAGCCGCGGTCCTCGCCGCGGGACAGAGGGTGAGTATAGGATCTGTTTTTTTATTTTTAAAGCTGGTGTTAACGATTCTGCAGAATCGGAATCTGTTAACACCAAGTCCTGGCTCCGGTTAACTTTTCGTTGACCAGAGCCAGGCGTTAATCAGCGCTGGGACATTGTAATTCCAGCGCTGATTAACACTTTGTGCTCCCCATGTTAAATATAAGGAGCGCAAAGTACAGTAACCTCACGCTGAAAAGCACAAGATACCAAACGCAAATGGGTTTTTAAACCTGTTTGGATTGTAATATGTGGTAAATACCGCTTCAAACGTTAATGCTCACGCAAGTGAGCGTTAAAGTTTGCGTTAGGAATATAATAGTGCCCTTATTTTTTTAGGACTAGACCCCTTGTTAGAAGCCACGTTTTGGCTGACACAGAAACCTTTCAAACGCTAAATACTTGAGAAAGGCTACTGCGCTGTCCGAAACGTTGTTACTAACCCAACACACCGGTCATCGACTAGATTAGAGTGCCGGGTCCTCTCTTTCCTTTTCATGTCTTCTACAAACCTGGTCAGCAGCATCTAAAAACTAGACATGCGCATGGGCAATAATGATCTCTTTAGTTCACTCGAATATTAATGGACTATTGAGACAGAAATTCATACCAAGGCTTGTCACCGCAGAACCAATTCATTATTTTGTTAAAACTTCCCCTATTGGCAGCAGTTGAGGAGTTAATCAGGAGATCTGGTGAGCTACCAAACATAGTATCTGCAAATTGTATTCGGGCTCGGATTCTGACATGAACCAAAACAAATGGCACAAGCATGGGAATGACCATTAGGACCCCCATGAGGGTCCCCAAAACCTTGGTGAGGCCAGTCCTTTCAGTGTGGCCCAAAGGCACTGCCGGCAAAATTGTGGGGACATACAGGGTTATTCAAAGAGAATCGAAAAGCCAGCACAAGTTCGGTGACTTTTCGTTCCCTTCAATTCAGTTCGATTTGGCGATCCCATTTTGGCGACCCTGCGGTGTATTCAGCAAGCACCAAAGGGCCGCTGAAATGCAGGGAAAAGTTGCCAAAAACCTGCCGAAAACTCACCGCGAAACGCACACCGAAACCCGTAAAAACATCTGGATTAACCCCGCCGAAAATGCCAGAAGAACCCGAGCAGGAGCCGATCACACGCAGCGCATGCCGCCGGAAAAACCCAACACCGCAGACGAGTGAAGTGAATAAATTAGAAAAACAGTTTGCTTGAATGTTTGAAAAGTGAAACGCTGTTTGCAAAGAAACTACTGAACGAAAATGTCTGAAATTTACATATAAGATCCAATGAATGATAATAAAAAGGGCTGTTACAGAAAAAAGTTAAAAAAAAAATAAAATCAGAATTTGTTTTAAAAATAAAATCCCCAAAAATGCTTAAAATAAAGAGACTCTTTACTGCAGAAAATTATAATCAACGGGTTTATTAGATTTTGTGTTAATATCTTGCATTTTACTATTTAGTATTTCTGTAACACTTCAATGTTCTTGAACCCAGGACATACTTGAAAACGAGAGAAATCTCAATGTATCCTTCCTGGTAAAATCCTTTCTCAAAAAAACAAAAACAAATTGCCAGGATTTGGCGAATTGCCTGCTCTCTGGATAGCCGAACGGCCAAGAAAGGTAACCGAGCGCAGATTTTCAGCGTACGGTTCCCTTTTGGGAGCCATTCGGATCTCTTTGAATAACCCTGATAGTATCAGCAGCCAGCTTTAATGCTGGCCTCTGTTTAATAATGATGAGAAATGCCGAGGGGTGGTGCCCACCTGTGTCTACGATACTTGTGAATGCATAGGGAATGACAGGTTCGGAGGAACCCTCGGCCACACTGCCCTCTATAAATCACTTAAGTGCTGACTGCTGTTAGGTGGGTCCCACATTGGAGCAGTGAGCTCCTGTATGTGTAGACTGGCCACCTTGCGCGCCAATGGGGACTTCCATAATCTCTTATTGCCCGAGGGCCCCAACTCTTGTCTGTCCACCCTGGGGACCAGCGAAGATTAGTCCCATGTGGTTCGTTTTGCGGTTCACATCATGACGTGTCCTTAATTAATTTTTCAGATGACTTGCCTAAAATTCGGACGCCTCTTAAATCGGTTGAAATTAAGTGCACATGTCTACTTAGAATCGAAAGGGGTTTCCCCAGTGGTGAATAAATCGACGGACAATTAAGGAACACTTCACACATTTTGGCTCACAAAGACTAAAATACTGTAACTCCAAGAAAACACGGAACGTTACTCCATAACTCCTCAGCTTGACAAAGCTATAGCTCAGCAATATCATCTTCCAGCTGTTTTTCCTTGTTATATGACCTTAGCGTACGGCTTTCCGAATTAGATTTCCCCCGGAAACTGCTCCCTGAGGTGACATAGCTGTGCAGGATGCGTGCCCCGTTATGCTCTTCAGAGCTTTTGCCGCCTCGTGCTTCATATCAAACTTGGCAATTGGGCTAAAGTGCGTATGACCTGATAACGGGGGGCATCTCGCCACGCTAAATCCCGATGACTGCCAGTGCTAAATAATAACCAAAAAGGAATCACACTCACTACAGTTTCTCTTAAAGAATTTTTGAAGAATAAAGGTGGCTCTTGGGGCCTGAGCCGCCAATGACTCAATCAGAAAAATAGGTATCCGGCGCACCAAAACAGATAGTAAAGGGATATTTTACTAAAAATAGAGCTCCCTTTTCCCTTATATAAATTAATTGGCAGATGCTCCAGACAGCCTCTGCACGGTTATTTTTTTATATATTTTTTTAATCACCTTTTCTCCATCGACGCGCGCAGCTCTTCCTCCACGGCCCAGGGACACCCCTGAACCAGGAGGTCCCTGAAGCTTTCTAACACAATTTGCACTGCTTAAAGACAATGACACTGCTTAAAGGGGCACAACACATTTTAGCAATCAGGCACATGTTAAACGACACAAAGAAAAACAGAAAAAAATGATATAGTTTCAACTTTTTTTTATTTAAAAAAATATGGTAGGGCGCTGCCCCATCTGACCCTATAGACGAGCCACCACCTCCGCTTCAGGACTCGCAAACTTTGCATATGTGTGTGTGAAAGGATTTTACCAGGAAGGATACATTGAGATTTCTTTCGTTTTCAAGTATGTCCTGGGTGGAGAGTATGTACCGTTGCCCAAGGACACTTACTGGAGAGGTGCTCTTGCCGGGATTCAAACCTGTGTCTCCACAGTCACAGAGCAGTGATGTTACCTCTAAGTAATAGGCTTGTGCACCGATTTTTTTTTCGGTTCAATTCGGTTCGATTTGTTCGGATGTTTAAACTTTTCGATTCGGTGAATATACATTTCACAACTTTATTTAATCATATTAAAATGGTATGAAAGCCAAGGAACAAAAAAAAATGAACAAAACGATTAAAAAAATGCTAAACTGACCCGAATGCCACAAGTAACAAGTGATACGCATTTACAAATACAAAATTTACAGAATCAGCGATATAACCGATAATAGTTAAATATACGATTTCCAGAATTACCGAAATGGAACCGAAATCACGAATGGAACCGAAATCATGAATAGAGCAAAAATTAATTTCGATTTGACACATTTCAAGTCCATTCGAAAATTCCGACATTTTTTCGTTTCGGCTCGGAAAACTTTTCGGATCTGCCATTTTCGGATCTAAAACTTTTCGGAAAATCGTCCGCATCCGAAAACACGAATCGGGAAATTTCGTGAAAATTCCAAAATTCCGAAACCCGAAACGCACATCCCTACTAAGTAAGTACAGTAGCACCTGTATCGAATGATGGATTGAAGGCAAAAGAGATCCGATATATATCGCTGCCTCTCTGAGATTGTTCGCTGTCATTGATGCTCCCAGATAGGGTGATGTCGGCACGCGTCTGTGTGCTGACATCACTAGTGACTGATCTGGTGACCAGCAGCCGAGAAATTCTAAATTCTGGCTGCTGGTGACTCTGGGTAGGGTGGTGAAATCTTCCCCACTTCACCCTGTGTGTCTGTCAGATTGGGGTAACAGGGGGGAAACTCTACACATTCTGACCACTTAAAAAAGCTAAAGTGATCCGGATGACTAGAGAGTCCCTTTATAGAGCTTTATTCACAGGATGTCACACTTGAAGTGATTGATACCTAATTTTTGGATACAATAATTCCTCCAGAATGAGGAGCCACACAAGATAGTTTTTTTTCTCCTAATGTTAGTGTGATCGTTTGTGTATTGAATTGAGTGTAATAGCAATATACTATGAATCTGCTTTTAATACATGTAGAAAAGGTGTGTGTATGTGTGTGAGTGTTTGTCTGTGTGTCACTGTGTTTCAGTATATGCAGCACGTGCATAAAATATTTATAGTAGCTATGTTTACTGCATGCAGTGTCACTGTCAGCCTGTGATCATGATTTTCTAGATATCTTTTTGAATGCTTAAGTATAGTTTTGTTGCCATGACGAGTGCCATGTGTCTAACCATAACAACATGACAAATACTACATCCACAACACCAGATGACCTCAATATAATAATAAATAATAAATGAACAGGAAGTGAGAACAGATTGACAATCAGACACTCACAGGAGACAGATATTAACCACGTCTCCATACCTACATATGTATTCTGGCCACCCATTCAAGTTAACCATAACTTAACCTCTTCTTCACTACCAAGTTGTTTTCCATAAACCTGCTGCAAGGACCCAGTGGATTTATGGAAGGCATCTTTCTGTTGCAGACTAGAGTAAAAATGCACATTTTATAGACAGTGAGGTTATTTGACAGTCAGAGGGCTCCCCCTGCTGGCCAAAACACCCTTCTACATGTATGATAATACAACTAGAGCTCCGTGTTTCTGTAAAAGAAAACATATCCACAAACTCTTCAAACAGCTTAAACACCTCGGATGACATGTCCGAGGTGCTGAATATATGGTGGCATGTTCTGGACCCCTTTTGCAATTGAAATTGGTTTACAGTACCTTAAAGTCCATTACAAGGCCTTTGACACGGTAGACCATGGCATCTTGTTAGGAAAACTTAAAAACTCTGGCATTGGTGATCGCACGTTAACCTGGTTTCAATCATATGTATCTGACCGATCACAATGTGTCAATTTCTGGCAGCTTTACCCCTCCCGCTCCCAGTCACTTGCAGTGTACCCCAAGGCTCAATACTAGGCCCCCTGCTATTCACAATATTCATAAATGATCTGCCCAACGTCTGCAAACCCTCAACTGTACACATGTACGCAGACGACACTGTAATCTATACCAGCAAACCAAATCTCCCGCAGCTGGAGGCCGTGCTGCAAGAACAATTCACAGAGGTAGAAAAGTGGATCAAACACAACAAACTTTTTTTAAATACTGACAAAACTGTAACGATGCTCTTTGGAACAAACCCTAAACTACACAAATTGCAAAATCCCCATCTATGTGTTGGGACAAAATCAAATGGCACGCTGACCACAGTCACTTCTCTCAAATATCTAGGTATGTGGTTAGACCCTAATCTATCCTTTACCCCCCACATCGAAAAACTCTCATCTAAACTTTACCCCAAACTAGGTGCCCTGTACAGAAACAAATCCTGCCTGAGTCCCGCGGTAAGAAAGCAGATTGTACAACAAATGCTTATGCCGGCTATTGATTACGGAGATGTAGTGTATGCAGCTGCCCCGCAAACACACCTTCAGAAACTTACTACATTGTATAACTCATTCTGCCGCTTTGCATTACAATGTAACTACATGTCCCACCATTGTGACATGTTAAAAGAGCTAAACTGACCATCGCTGGAGTCTAAACGCACCCTTCACCTCTCCAGCCTGGTGTCTAAGAGTATTTCTGGGAAGCTGCCACCCTACCTGAATAGACTGCTTCCCCCAGCAGCTCCCTCATCCTATAACCTCCGATCCAGGACCAGCACCTTACTTGCAATACCACAATACAAAAAGACAGCGGCTCGGTCCTCATTTTCCTACAGAGCACCACAATTATGGAATAACCTCCCAGACACCATCAAATCTTCCCCCAGTCTTAAGTCACTCAAGAGCTCCTTACTAACATACCTTAATACAGAATGCACCTGTAAACATGTAACCTAGTGACTATATTTAATACATATTTATTTTCTGTTAATCTGTATATTTGTGTTGTTTTTATAATATCTTGCATTGTATTACTTTGTATTTCAGTAACTGTAACACTTCAATGTTCTTGAACCCAGGACATACTTGAAAACGAGAGAAATCTCAATGTATCCTTCCTGGTAAAATCCTTTATAAATAAATAAATAAATAACATTGCTCCAAAATATGACCCGGTCAAGTTTACTTTATATCATAAAGCATAATAATAAGATATTTGCTTATAAACTATGATGATAACAATAGCTATTATTTTATTATTATGGCACCTACAGTTTTTGTAGACCTTTGAAATCAAGAGAATATTTTATTATCATCAACATCGATATCAGGGTCATCATCATTTAGAGGGCACCTACAGTTTTTAAATTTAAATAATTTATTATTATTATTATAATAGCTCTTACAGTTTTTTTATATTTTCAATGAAGAACTTAAATATATAATATAATAGTAAAATAATTTATTATTTATATGGCAGGTAATTTTTTTTTTTAAACATTTTCAATAAAGAGTTTAAATTTATAATAATATTAAAATAATTTATTATTATTATAATAGCTCCTACAGTTTTTTCGTACATTTTCAATGAAGAGCTGAAATATATAATATAATAGTAAAATTATTTATTATTTATATGGCAGGTAATTTTTTTTTAAACATTTTCAATAAAGAGTTTAAATTTATAATATAATAGCAAAAAAAGTATTATTTTTTATATAGCACATAGAGTTTTTTTGGACATATTCAATAAAGAGTTTAAATATATAATAATATTAAAATAATTTATTATTATTATTATTCTTATAATAGCTCCTACAGTTTTTTCGTACATTTTCAATGAAGAGCTTAAATATACAATATAATAGTAAAATTATTTATTATTTATATGGCATGTAATTTTTTTTTAAACATTTTCAATAAAGAGTTTAAATTTATAATATAATAGCAAAAAAAGTATTATTTTTTATATAGCACATATAGTTTTTTGGACATATTCAATAAAGAGTTTAAATATATAATAATAAAAGTAATAGAATTTATTATTTATATGGCACCTAGAATTTGCTTAGACTTTTCCAATAAAGAGTTTAAATATATAATAATAATAGTAAAATAATTTATTAGTAGTATTTATATGGCACAGTTTTTGCAGACAATTGCGATAAAGAGGTGGATATATTAAACTATTATTATTATTATTATACATTTATTTGTATTGTACTAACATAATCCACAGCATGGTACAAATGCTATTATTAATTATTAAATAATATTAAAAAAACAATATGGGAAAAGTGTATCCACGATCTAAAATACAACCCTGCAAGATGTTAACACTAATTAAATCTTTAGAACTAAGTCATATTTTCTGCTGTGCATCAGTTGCATTTTCCTAACAGAAAGGAAATAAATACTCTGAAATAAGGCAGTAAATGGGTACAACTGCAGTAAATAACGTAAAAGGTCAATAGTGCTTCCTCCTTGAAATGCTGTTTGTGCAAGTCATAGTGAGGACCAGAGCCTATGTAGCCTGGGGTAATTTATTGACCAAATTCCGAAGTGTGGGCAATGTTCCTCATTCTTCACTGTCCACTTTATTGCTTTTGTTACAAAAGAAACTGAACCTAATTGGGAATTTGACCAATGATATAAAGTGTGTAAGTAATTGGAAAAAAAATACCTGATTCTGGCCTCATTTCTGTTACTGAACCTATTGGGTTTCTTGGAAATATTCTATAAAATGCGAATGTGCATTTGGACAGAATTGAAACATTTTTTTTCATGAATTTCAAGGTCTGTTTATTTCACAAATCCATTTTCCAGGATGTGACTTTAGATGTTATGGCTGTTTGTTCAGCTTGATACATGTTTTACAACTGAGAGATTTACTTTACAAATGAGCCTCTCAACTCCTGAAGGACTAACTAGGGAAACGGTGCAAAATATCCGTTTTTTGGGACATCAGAATGCATTAAACATTTCACTAGAAAACTCGAGTTAACTCAAGCATTGTAATACATTGAAAAGCAATCGTTAGCATATCAAATACTATTTGCACATCTTTTTAATGCAGGATTAGTGGTCTCCCTACAGAGAAATGTAATTCTTTGTTTTATCTCTCGCCAGTCACCCTGTATTACTGTAAACAAGCTGAAAACAGAAGCCCCAAACCTCACTGTAACAAAACTCTCAACACACTTAACTGGTCACTTTCAGCAGTCAGGGAGAAGGCAGAATACAGGGGGAGCTCTGGGTTTACTCTCTGCTGTACAGGGATAAGATTCAGGGGGTTATAGTGAGTGAAAATCCTTGTACAGTACAGATACAAGGTGTTGCTGTACTTTCCATTCACAGGCATTATGCAGCACATACAGATACAAGGTGTTGCTGTAATTGCCATGCACATGCATTATGTAGCACATACAGATACAGGGTGTTGCTGTAATTGCCATACACAGGCATTATGCAGCAGATACAGATACAAGGTGTTGATGTAATTGCCATACACAGGCATTATGCAGCACATACAGATACAAGGTGTTACTGTAATTGCCATACACAGGCATTATGCAGCACATACAGATACAAGGTGTTACTGTAATTGCCATACACAGGCATTATGCAGCACATACAGATACAAGGTGTTACTGTAATTGCCATACACAGGCATTATGCAGCAGATACAGATACAAGGTGTTACTGTAATTGCCATTCACAGGCATTATGCAGCACATACAGATACAAGGTGTTGCTGTAATTGCCATGCACATGCATTATGTAGCACATACAGATACAGGGTGTTGCTGTAATTGCCATACACAGGCATTATGCAGCAGATACAGATACAAGGTGTTGATGTAATTGCCATACACAGGCATTATGCAGCACATACAGATACAAGGTGTTACTGTAATTGCCATACACATGCATTATGCAGCACATACAGATACAAGGTGTTACTGTAATTGCCATACACAGGCATTATGCAGCACATACAGATACAAGGTGTTACTGTAATTGCCATACACAGGCATTATGCAGCAGATACAGATACAAGGTGTTGCTGTAATTGCCATACACAGGCATTATGCAGCACATACAGATATTACATTGCTAATATTCTCATTATGATCACTACAAATCTTCTCCATAAGCAGGAGATCTCACCATTTTATTATCTGGCTGCAGCACATTTACTGCATCTGACACAAGGGCGATTTCTGCCTGTATGCTGATAATGCAAACCCCGTCTGACATTGTGTATGATAAGGGACGAGACCTAGTGTTTAGAACCTTTCATCCCAGCAATATTTCTGTAGAGGATAAATGAATACATGCAAAATTCAAAAATAGCAAATTGCTTTTATTTTTTAACAATCTTAGAACGACAATTTCTGTCAAAACGTCTATATTTTTTACTTCGCATCCCACGTTTCACTTAAGGGTTATGATACAAACAGTCCTTGGTAGTGAAGGGGTTCAATTAAATGTTTTGAATGTTTCACTTCTAATCTCTGGGCTGATCATGAATGAATGTTCATTAATATTACTGCGTGATTAATTGAGGAATTATTAAAACGATCCCCGATTTATCTGATAGAAAAGGAGGTGTGAATTAGGTGAAGCAGTGAAAACATCTTGCGATTATTTTTAGAAGTGAAAATAGAGGCAGAGATGTATGATTTCAGATATGTTATAGTTCTCCTTCACATGAAATCCTCCCTTAAGGTGAAGATAACGCATTCGGCTGGCTCGCCAATTATTTATTTTTGACATCATTTGCAGAGCTGCTGTGGGCTAAAGATTCATTTGAATTGAGACAAAAGCCATGATAAAGTGATGTATCACGTCTGAATGTGAATTTCACTGATTAAAAAAGATCTATAGCAACACCTTAGTGAGCGATATTTTATATATGATTAATGATTGAATTTGTTTTTTTTCCACTGAAGGTACACACGACAGAATGGAGATCATGGGTCAGAACCCAACAATAACACAATGCACCATGAATAAATAAAAATATGCGGAATTACAGGAAATTAAATCCATTTATCAAGAAATTCGAATCCCATGGATAACCTCACACAGATTATAGTAACAGTACATGTTTTTTTTTTAAATGCCATAAAAATCCACCTATCTATCCATATCTCTCTATCTATTTCTCTATCCATCTATCCTCTATCTATCCATTGATCTCTAACTATCAATATCTATCTATCCATTTACTCATACCTACCTATTCGTTTATGAATGACTCTATCACTATCTATCTATCTATCAGGGTTATTCAAAGAGATTCGAAAAGTCACCGCACGTTCAGTGACTTTTCGTTCTCTTCAATTCGGTTCCTTTTGCCGATCCCATTTCGGTGACCCTGCGTTGTATTCAGCAAGCACCACAGGGTCCCCGAATTGCAGGGAAAAGCTGCCGCAAACCCGCCGAAAACTAACTGCAAAACCCAGCGAATGCATGCCGAAAACACGCAAAAACATCTGGATTAACCTGCCGAATACCACAGGAGCAGGAGCTGTAGCAGGAGCCGATCACACGCAGCCGAAGCCTCTGGAGAAAGCCGAGAAAGCTGACACCGCAGAAGAGGCAGTGAATAAATTAGGAAAATAGTTTGCATGAATGATTGAAAAGTGAAACTTTTTGCTGTTTGCAAAGAAACTACTGAGCGAAAATGTCTGAAATTTGCATATGAGGTCCAAGGAATGATACTAAAGAGGGCTGTTACAGAAAAAAGAAGTATACTTAAAAAAAAAAATAAAAAAAAAAATCGGACTTTAACCACTTGGCTGCTATGGACACGCTCAGCGCATCCAGCCAAGTGGTTCTCCTGTGCTATGGACGCGCTGAGCGCGTCAATGTACAGGAGGCAGCAATCCGCCGGATTCCGGCGGATTGCTGCGCCCCCCGGTGCGGGCTGACATCTTGGATGTCAGCCCAGCACTCGGGACCCCGGCGGAGCAATTAGATGTCATCGCAGCAGCGTGATGACATCTAATTCAGGCGCCCCCCCGCATGTGTGGAGGAGGCGCCTGAAAGGGAGGGGGGGAGGTCCTTCGGACCTCTCTCCCTCCTGATCGCGGGGGGGGGCAGGGGGTTAATACAGGCACCGTTTGGAAGGGCACAGCCTGCCCTTCCAAACGGTGGCTGTGATTAACCACTGGGGAGCCGGATCACGAATCGGCGCTGAAAAGCGCCGGATTGTGATCCTCTCCTGGAGCTGGCCGACATCTTGGATGTCGGCCAAGCCTCCAGGAACTCCCCCTGAGGACTGGCGTCATCGTGCATAGCACGATGACGCCATTACCTGGAGTTAACCCCTAGCTGCCACCAATGGTGGAGATAGGGGGTTCCAATGAACCCCCTATCTCCCAATCCGTGGCAGCTAGGGGTTAATATTTAATATCGTTGGATCGGCAAGAGCATGGCCGTTCCAACGATACCAAACATGAAAATGAAAAATGTTTTAAAAAAAAATAAAAATAAAAATAAAAATAAAAAAATATTTAAAAAAAATATTTAAAAAAAATATTTAAAAAAAATATAAAAAAAATAAATAAACAAGGTTTTTTTTGTTGTTGTTAATGCAGCAATATTGTTCCCATTTCAATTATGATGTGCACAATAATGCTGCACTAACGATTTTTGTATGCGCGTTTGTTAAAAAAGCTAATTTTCCCCAAAAAAAACGTAACGAGACCCCATTTCTAGTTTTTTTAACAAGCGCACCCCATACAAGATATAACCGCAAAGAATCGCATGTTAAAATGTGAAAAAAAACACTTTACACATAATAAATTATTGAAAATTCTAATTTTATTGCATTTTTTGCTATAATATACAGACATGACATAACGTATCCATATGATAATGACATATTATGAATCTGCCGAGTCTGCCGGAAAGAACGATATATAATATGTCTGGGTCATACATCAAAATATGGCTACAAAACACAGTTAAACATGATGAACGAAAGCGGTAAAAATGACCTCAGCACAGAGGTGTGAAAAGCCTCAGCAGCGAAAGGGTTAAAAAAAATAATCAGAAAAATGCTTAAAATATCCTAAAAAATCTATCAGTAAAGAGACTCTTTACTGCAGAATATTATAATGTACGATTTATTAGATATTGAATTAAAACGGGAATATTTTTAACATTGAAGCCTATAGGATTCCTCTGAATAAACCTGCCGAATTAAACCACCAAATGGCAGGGCATTTTGGGAACCTTTCACTGCTGGTTTGTGTTCTCTGACTAGCCGAAGCAGTGCTTTTTTATGGGGATTTCACTGCCCTCGAACAGGCACCGAACAGGCACCGTATGTTCAGGCAATTCGCTAGGATTTGGCGAATTGCCTGCTCTCTGGATAGCCGAATGGCCAGGAAGGGTAACCAAACGCTGATTTTCAGCGTTCGGTTACCTTTCTCAAGCAATTCGGAGCTCTTTGAATAACCCTGTATCTATCTATCTATCTATCTATCTATCTATCTATCTATCTATATCTATCCATATCTATCTATATCTATCCATATCTATCTATCTATCCATATCTATCTATCTATCTATCTATCTATCTATCTATCTATCTCATATCTATCTATATCTATCCATATCTATCTATCTATCTATCTATCTATCTATCTATATCTATCCATATCTATCTATATCTATCCATATCTATCTATCTATCTCATATCTATCTATATCTATCCATATCTATCTATCTATCTATCTATCTATCTATCCATCCATCCATCTATCTATCCATATCTATCTATCTATCCATATCTATCTATCTATCTATCTATCTATCTATCTATCTATCTATCTATCTATCTATCTATCTATCTATCTATCTATCTATCTATCTATCTCTATCTCATATCTATCTATATCTATCCATATCTATCTATCTATCTATCTATCTTATCTATCCATCCATCCATCTATCTATCCATATCTATCTATCTATCCATATCTATCTATCTATCTATCTATCTATCTATCTATCTATCTATCTATCTATCTATCTATCTATCTATCTATCTATCTATCTATCTCTATTCCATATCTATCTATATCTATCCATATCTATCTATCTATCTATCTATCTATCTATCTATCTATCTATCTATCTATCTATCTATCTATCTATCTATCTATCTATCCATCCATCCATCTATCTATCCATATCTATCTATCTATCCATATCTATCTATCTATCTATCTATCTATCTATCTATCTATCTATCTATCTATCTATCTATCTATCTATCTATATCTATCCATATCTATCTATATCTATCCATATCTATCTATCTATCTATCTATCTATCTATCTATCTATCTATCTATCTATCTATCCATCTATCTATCCATATCTATCTATCTATCTATCTATCTATCCCATATCTATCTATATCTATCCATATCTATCTATCTATCTATCTATCTATCTATCCATCCATCTATCTATCCATATCTATCTATCTATCCATATCTATCTATCCATATCTATCTATCTATCTATCTATCTATCTATCTATCTATCTATCCATCCATCTGTCCATCTATCTATGCATATCTATCTATCTATCTATCTATCTATCTATCTATCTATCTATCTATCTATCTATCTATCTATATCTATCTATCCCTATCTATCTATCTATCTATCTATCTATCTATCTATCTATCCCTCTATCTTCCAATCCATGTATGGTTCTTTCTATGTATGTATGTATCATCTATTTATCTATGTCTATCCATCAATCTCTATCTAGCTATCCATCCATTTATGATTCTACCCATCTATTTATCTATCTATCCATTGATCTTTATCTATCGATATCTATCTATCCATCTATTTATATCTACCTATCCATGTATAAATTAATCTAGCTATCCATCTATGATTCAATCCATCCAAATATCTTTTAAATATAATACAATAAAACAAAGGACGTACTTGAAAACGAGAGAAATCTCAATGTATCCTTCCTGTAAAATACTTTATAAATAAAATAAATATAATACAAGGTATATACACAGAAAGCGGTTTCGCTCACTATTCCCTAAGTGGGCGGCTGCGTAAACGGGAAATGTCCAGCCCACCCACTTCATGTATAAAACATAAGAAAAAAAGGTTGTCATTTGAGCTCACCCCTATGGCTCCATGCGAAACAAAACAGAGGTTTTAGTTTACTATAATGGCCATTAAAGTGTTAAGCCAACCTGCCACATCCCGGCAACTTCTTTTGAGGTGGTCCTAACCTAATGAAAGTAAAAATTGCTTACCAGCACCTGCATGTCCTCCCACTGCTTCTCAGCTAAGAGACAAATCGGTGGGTTTATAGTTAGACCCTCACCAAAAACATTTCCACTTTGGGATTGAACCGCTCTTTGTGCATATATGTATATTTTGTTGTATTTCCAGTCAGGCCATTTTTTGCTGCTGCCTCTTTCCGTGTTTTCTTTTTTAATTCCAAAGTGGAAATGTTTTTGGTGAGGGTATAAATATGAACCCACCAATTTGTTTCATAGCTTAGAAGCAGTGGGAGGACAAGCAGTTGCTAGTAAGTAATTTTGGTTTCATTAGGTTAGGACCCACCTAAAAAGAGGTTGCCGTGACGTGGCAGGTTGGCGTTATACTTTAATGCCCATTATGGTAAACTGAAACCTCGGTTTTGTTTAGCATGGAGCCATAGGGGTGAGCCCAAATGACAACCATTTTTCTTGTTAAGTATAATACAAGGCATGGTTCTATCTGTGGATGAATCTATCTATTCATAACTATTTCTCTATCAATTTATGACTATCACTCTATCCATAGCTATTGATTTATCAATCAATATCTATTAATGATTCTTTCTATTGATCTATTTGGCTATCTATCAATCAATCTATCTGTAATATCTGCCTATCTATGTATCTATCTATCTATGTATCTATCTATGTATCTATCTATGTATCTATGCATGTATCTATCTACCTATCTATCTATGTATGTATCTATCTACCTATGTTTCTACCTATGTATGTATCTATCTATCTATATATGTATCTATGTATCTTTCTATGTATCTATCTACCTATGTATATATCTATATATGTATCTATCTATGTATCTATGCATGTATCTATCTACCTATCTATCTATGTATGTATCTATCTACCTATGTTTCTACCTATGTATGTATCTATCTATCTATATATGTATCTATCTATGTATCTTTCTATGTATCTATCTACCTATGTATATATCTATATATGTATCTATCTATCTATCTATCTATCTATGTATCTATCTATGTATCTATCTACCTATGTATATATCTATATATGTATCTATCTATGTATGTATCTACCTATGTATCTATCTATGTATCTATCTATCTATCTACCTATGTAACTATCTATCTATCTATGTATCTATCTATGTATCTATCTATGTATCTATCTATGTATGTATCTACCTATGTATCTACCTATGTATCTATCTATGTATCTATCTATGTATCTATCTATCTATCTATGTATCTATCCATATCTATCTATCTATCTATCTATCTATCTATCTATCTATGTAACTATCTATGTATCTATCTATCTATCTATGTATCTATCTATCTATCTATCTATCTATGTAACTATCTATCTATCTATCTATCTATGTAACTATCTATGTATCTATCTATCTATCTATGTATCTATCTATCTATCTATCTATCTATCTATCTATCTATCTATCTATCTATCTATGTAACTATCTATGTATCTATCTATCTATCTATGTATCTATCTATCTATCTATCTATCTATCTATCTATCTATGTAACTATCTATGTATCTATCTATCTATCTATGTATCTATCTATCTATCTATCTATGTAACTATCTATCTATCTATGTATCTATCTATCTACCTATGTATCTATATATCTATCTACCTATGTATCTATGTATCTGTTTATGTATCTATCTATCTATCTATCTATCTATCTATCTATCTATCTATCTATCTATCTATCTATCTATCTATCTATCTATCTATCTATCTACCTACCTACCTACGTATCTATATATCTATCTATCTACCTATGTATCTACCTATCTACCTATGTATCTATCTACCTATGTAACTATCTATCTATGTATCTATCTATGTATCTATCTATTTATCTATGTAACTATTTATCTATGTATCTACCTATCTATCTATCTACATATGTATCTATCTACCTTTTGTATGTATCTACCTATCTATCTATCTATCTATCCATCTACCCATGTATCTATCTACCTACCTATGTATCTATCTACCTATGTATCTATCTATGTATGTATGTATCTATCTATCTATGTATCTATCTATCTATGTATCTATCTATGTATCTATGCATGTATCTATCTACCTATCTATCTATGTATGTATCTATCTACCTATGTTTCTACCTATGTATGTATCTATCTATCTACCTATGTATCTATCTATTTATCTATGTAACTATTTATCTATGTATCTATCTACCTATGTATGTATGTATGTATGTATCTATCTATCTATCCATCTTCCTACCTATCTATCTATCCATCTATCTATGTATCTATCTACCTATGTATCTATCTATATATGTATCTATCTACCTATGTATCTATCTACCTATGTATCTATCTATCTACCTATGTAACTATCTATCTACCTATGTAACTATATATGTATCTATATATTTATCTATGTATCTATCTAATTATCTATGTATCTATCTACGTATCTATCTACCAATGTATCTATCTACCTATAATATCTATCTATTTACCTATAATATCTAGATCAAAGGATCACACATCTAATTCAATCTGATCTTGTTATATCTGTCTACTTATCTATATACAAAAACCTTTTCTTTTTTTATCCGAAACAGGCAAGACAATTTTTTATATTTTCCATGCAGAGAAAAAAAAAGAAGGTTTAATCTGTGTTTTTTAGGCTCACTTAAAATATAATAATTTGGGGAAGGAGACAGAAGAAAAGTAATTTAAAAGAATGATTCCCTATTCTTATTTTCTAATTAAAATTACAAAGAATAAGAAAATTTCTCCCATCGTGGAAAAAAAAAACTCACACAATTACCGTAAACATCTGCTAAGTCCTCTCCCCTTCTATTCGAGCGATTGTTTCTTAGAATTCTCGTTTTAAAATTTTCATGAAACATCTGGTAAAAATAAATATTGAATTCTATCTGTGGCTCAACGAAAAAAAAAAAAGCGAAATATGTGTATGAAAAGAATTAACTCAGATGTATATGTTTACACAAAGCACTTGTAAACATTTCTCTCTCTATCGCTTTGATTAAGAATGAAACCTCAGATTCTTTCATAAATAAAGCGGAATTAATGAGATGTAAGGTACGAAAAGGTGGAATAATTGAATGTTAATGGTATTGGGCTACAGTACGAAATTAATAGCGTTTAGATGGTGATCTTATTTTGCATTCATTATTCATTCCAAAAGGAGCAAAACAGTATTAATATCTGATCCAGTCTTGAATAACACGGGTCTCTTGGGTATGAGTGTCACATGGTTTAACATGTCGGTCTAGATTCTATTAATGGTAATAAATGCATCAGTGCTTCGAACACACGTGTCCTGGAGAGACTGTAAAATCGTATTGTCAGGGAACATAAATACTTAAACAATATTTATTTCTTTTTTCGGTGGGGAAATTTATATTTTAGGGAATGCGGTCGCTTTAAATCATCTTCGAACGTAACAGAAATGTGCTAAAATTCACGGTCTGCTTGACCAGGTATCCACACTTTTTGTACACATTCCAGTCAGCTTACCGGTTCTCGCCAAACAAAACAAATTGTCCTGTTTTTGCAAACGTTACAACTATTAACCCCTTCACTAGCAAGTGATTTTCCAAAAAAAACATTGTCAGAAACCAGTGTTTTTTTGTAAAAAAATCATTTTTTAAAATTAATTACAAAGTAAGACAGGGCTCAAAAGTTCCACTCGCCTACTCGCATTTGGCGAGTGGAAATTAAGTGAGGGCGAGTGGAAATGCACATGCAGGCAGCGCAATAAAGTATTTTGTGCTGCATATTCCGGCGGTGCCACTGTGCAGCCCCTTCCTTCCCCAGGCTGCATGGTGGCAGGAGACAGCTGCCTAACCTGACCCAGCTCGTCTCTGTCACTGGCAGGGGGGTGGAGAGGAGCTTCCCTGCCTCCTCGCTCTGCTCACACTGGGGTCTGATGACTGGGTATACATGTATCTGGGCCCTGATGACTGGGTATACATGTATCTGGGGTCTGATGACTGGGTATACATGTATCTGGGGTCTGATGACTGGGTATACATGTATCTGGGGTCTGATGTCTGGGGATTGTTATTTATGTAACTTTATTCTAAATAAAACCTTTAGCAGTGTAATGTCATAAGATAATTTAAGGGTGTGTGTTTAGGGGCAGAGTTAAGGGCTGGGTAGGATTTAGGTGGAGCAACTGGTGGTGAGTAACTCTTATGGCCTGGTTAATAGCTTGGGACTTGAAATTTTGAGCCCTCAAGTAAGACACATTTGCGCTTATTCCCATTGTATTTCTTACTGTAAATTGCCTATTTTTGGCCAGTAGATGGCGTCATCTACTGCCAAATTGAGTTAGAAGTTTGAGCGGCTGGGCTGTTTTCTTCTTTTTCTCCCTGCATCTGCTGCTGAAAGCTCAATATTTCAGAACTTTGAGCATCTGAAATAACAGTTTTAGCTCTTTGGGCATTATGCCCAAGGGGCTAAAACTTTGGGGGCACCTTGTGCAGCCCAAAATCAAACAAAATTAGTTTGCAGCAAAAAATTGCATTTGCTTTTGCGTTGCAGATCAGCATATCGAGAAATATCAATATCGGGGCACCAGACCGTGCCTTTGAAGCCCCAGACATCTCGATATCGGTAGTGAAGGGGTTGAATATCTCACTGATTCATAGGATCCAATATCATAGCTTTATGCGAAGGGCTTATCTCATTCGGGTGACCGTTGTAAAGTCGAGAAAAAAATCTGTGCAATAAAAAGGGCACCAGAATGTGTACATCTAATTCAGACAATACAGAGTTAAGGTACCATAGATTACAATGACGCCTTTTTGGACCCCTTCACATGCAGGGGGTTTTCCAGAAAATCAGGAACCAGTTCTTTTTGAAAAATCTTTTTTTAATTGATTATACAGCAAGAAATATTTTGGAATATTCCCAGTGTATTCCCTATGGTAATAACCTATTTGGCAGGGAGATGGTAGGATATCCTTTATACACTTCATCCGTGCATACCTATGAATACCTCTTGTGGCACGTAGAGTACTGTGCAAAAGTTTTAGGCAGGTGTGAAAAATGCTGTAAACAAAGAATGCTTTCACAAATGGAAGTGTTACACGTTTATGTTCATAAATGAACAAAATGCAGTGAATGAACCAAAGAGAAATCTAAATCAAATCAATATTTGGTGTGACCACCCTTTGCCTTCAAAGCAACAGCAATTCTTCTAGGTACACTTGCACACAGTTTTTGAAGGTATTCGGCTGCAGAATTGAAGTGGAATCAGGCTGGAAGATGGTCGCTATTATGAGCCAAGCGGCCATCTTGTTCAGAATATTGGTTTACTTGCAAATAACTAGGTAGATTTTAATAGACACTAGAATGAAACTTATATAGAATCTTAGGAATGTGGTAGATTAACAGAGAAGCAATTAAACAAAGGGAAGATCCGTCCAGCTCTTGGCACGGAGAGACAGGATGACAAATGGATACTGCAAGGTCACTGAGGCCTGCAGAGAGACAAAGAGAGCGTAGAAACCAGACCATGCTTTATCTGTAACAAATAAACATAGCCTTTAGGGAGGTGGGCACGGCCCGGATTGAGTGCGGCAGCAAATCACAAATCACTGTCAGACTAACATGAAGTTTGCCAATTTACGGTCAATGTACTAACAATGGGAGGTATTAACCCACGTGGGGTGGAATAAAGTGTCACCAGGAGGTGGGCTAATTGGGATGTACCTAATTATGTATTCGGGGTATAAAACCCCTCGTCGGGGTGACAACGGGGCTCACTCTTTGCGATTCAATCCTTTGTGAGCATTTGTGTGACGACACAATAAAGTTTGCCTTTCCTGAAGAGACTCGTGTTCAGACAATCCTTGCTCGTGTCCGGTCCGGCGCCGCCCTGAAGTGAACCTAGTGATTCTGGTTACAGAATAAATTTGGGGCCAATCATACGTCTCCCTGATGGTATTGCATGATGGTTAAGTATCTGCCTGTAATTCTCAGCATTGAGAACACCATTAATCCTGACCAAATCTCCAACTCCATTTGCAGAAATGCAGCCCCAAACGTTCAAGGAACCTCCACCATGCTTCACTGTTGCCTGCAGACACTCATTATTTTACCGCTCTCCAGTCCTTCCACGAACAAACTGCCTTCTGCTACAGACAAATATTTCACATTTTGACTCATCAGTCCAGAGCACCTGCTGCCATTGTTCTGCACCCAGTTCCTATGTTTTCAAGCATACTTTAGTCGCTTGGCGTTGTTCCCACGTCGGAGGTATGGCTTTTTGGCGGCAACTCTTCCATGAAGACCACTTCTGGCCAGACTTCTCCGGACAGTAGATGGGTGTACCTGGGTCCCACTGGTTTCTGCCAGTTTTGAGCTGATGGCACTGCTGGACATCTTCCGATTTCGAAGGGCAATAAGCTTGATGTGTCTTTCATCTGCTGCACTAAGTTTCCTTGGCCGACCACTGCGTCTACGTCTACGATTCTCAATGTTGCCCGTTTCTTTGTGCTTCTTCAAAAGAGCTTCAACAGCACATCTTGAAACCCCAGCCTGCTTTGAAATCTTTGTCTGGGAGAGACCTTGTTGATGCAATATAACTACCTTGTGTCTTGTTGCTGTGCTCAATCTTGCCATGACATGAAACTGTCTTTCACAACCTCACCTTGGTAGCAGAGTTTGGCTGTTCCTCACCCAGTTTTAAGCCTCCTACACAGCTGTTTCTGTCTCAGTTCATGACTGGGTTTCAACCTACGTGTGACATTGATGATCATTAGCACCTGTTTTGTATAATGGGTTGATCATACACCTGACTATAATCCTACAAAATCCCTGACTTTGTGCAAGTGGACCTATGAGAAGTGATGCTGCTTTGACGGCAAAAGGTAGAAACACCAAATATTGATTTGATTTAGATTTTTCTTTTGTTCACTCAATTTGCATGTTGAAAATTGACAAATATAAACAATCATTATTTATATTTCCAAAAGCATTCTTTGTTTACAGCATTTTTTCACACGTGCCTAAAACTTTTGCACAGTACTGTATATATATACAGTTGGGATTTGTATTAAGACACCACCATTTACCATACTTCGTATATGTTTGATTTTTTTATTCATGCGTCTTGATTGTACTTTTTGTACTTTATATAATAAACGTATTATATTTTGGTTTTTGAAGTGTATCCTTAGTATTTTGTATGGTATCTTTTGCCTGGCTGAACTTTTTGGTTTGGCTTTCTGTTCGTTCAATACGGTGTTCTATTGGAGCAATGCAAAGGAATTTAATTTATTGCAATTGAATTTTGTTTGCCTTTGGGCTCCAGATCATGCCACTAAAATTTTTGCATTATGGGCATGATGCCCACCAATTCCCAACCAAGTTGGGAATGTGTCTTACTCTCACCAGCTGATCCTGCACAGAGACAGGAACTGCAGTAACTCATGTTGGCCAGCAGGTGGAGACATCTCCCTGCCAAATAGACAGTAAGGAATACATTGAGAATATTCCCAAATATTTTTTACTGTATAACTCCTTAAAATTCTGAAATTGCACCGACCAGTGAATTCCCCAGTTTCAGGGCCATTCGGCTACTCAAAAAGCTGGCAATTTGCCAAATATTGGCGAATTGCCAGCGAATTACGGTGCCTGTTCAACGGCAGTGAAATCCTCCATAGAAGAGTAATGGTTAATCTATTCAGAGAACACCGAACAGCAGTGAAATATCAGAGAAATTACCTGATTTTCGGTGGTTTCATCAGGCGAATCCCATAGGTTTCAATGTAAGAAAAAATATTCAAATTTTTATCAAATAGTTATTAAACCGTTTATTCTTTTAATTTGCAGCAAAAGTCTCTTTATTTATCTTTTGTTTATAGCATTTTTTAGGCAATTTACGGAGTTTTTCAACCAAATTCTTTTTTTTTTTCTTTTACTAGCATTTTTTTTTTTCACTGTAACAGACCTTTTTATTGTTATTCATAGGACCTTATATATTAATTCCAGGCATTTTCGTGCAGTAGCTTTTTTTTTCAAGCAGCTTTTTTTTTTTTCCACCCTATTCGTCCACTTCTCGGCAGGGAACTAAAGATCACTGAAATTCTGTTGGAATTTTTTAATATCCCTGTAAGACTATGTAAATGTTCAGTCACATCCACTAACAGGCATCAATATTGTCCCTCCAGCAGATGTCATTTATAAATAAATCCCAATCTTGGCAGATGCTGCAAAAATAAAAAATAAAAATCTGCTTGTTCATGGGTTTGAAGTTCTTAAGTCACAGAAAAAGAGACAAACCATTTGCTTCTCGCGTGTTAAATCAAAAGGTTACGGTCTGGTATTCACACTGACCTTTACAGGTTAGAAATTCATATCAAACTTGGCAGACAGGGTTTCTATATAATCTGGGAGGGGGGGGGGAGACAGGGGGGTCATAAAAGTACAACGAAGTGGACTTCCAATTCAGTCGTGTTTCCCGAGATACAGGCGGAATCATCGCCGTGACCTATTATTATACAAAACCATGATGTGACATTTAAGTTCTACAAAGCTGGGATGTGATTGCGTCCCCTTGTATTCTTTCAGCCAGATACAATAGGAAACAAGGCGCAATATACAGCTCGGAACACTCCGCTGCTGTGAATACAAAGTTACTGTTATTATTTTCCTAAAATGACACTCTTTTTTTTTATATTCCCACTTTTCTTTTTTTCCGAGAAAGTCACCGTTACCCGAGACTTCATTTTTTTTTTTTCTGTTTTGTATTTTCTATGTGATGATGACGGATTTATATAGCGAGATAACTTCCATTGTCTGTTAGGAAATAAACTCGAGCGTGCAACGGGTAGTTTGTATCTTGAGATTTATTCGGGAGGCTGACCGGCGCCGGAAACAATTCTAAGGCCTTATAAAATACTCTGGCGTATGCTGCTTTTGGTTTTGACAGCTCCGGTGCGATATAAATAACGGGACGAAAAAATAATCAAAATACATTTTGGCAATCTTAAATCAGGCATCGTCACGGAAAAACTGAAAAACTGCAAAAACTGCAAAAAGAGAAAAAAAAAAAAGTGTCCGGGTAGTAGAAGGGATCAATATGGTTGGACGGTAGGAAGCCTCGGAGGACAGCGATTCTTGTAATATGTCAATGTTTGGCTTTCGCCGTTGTGTCTTGGGTGGCAACTGCAGTGGGAAAGTTCCAATGTTGACAGAGAAAAAGCCCTTGGAAAGTGGCTGGAGTCAGGCTAGGATTTTATTTGGTAAATAGGTAAAAACTATCCAATAAAATAGAAAATAAATGTTAAATTACAAAAAGAAATAATCATCATTATATGTCCTAGGGCAGGGCTCAAAATTTCAAGTCCCAAGCTACTAGCCAGGCCTTAAGAGTTACTCGCCACTAGTTGCCCCACCTAACCCCTTATCCTGCCCTGCCTCTGCATTTCTACTCGCCCTCATGTTATTTCCACTCGTCAAATGCGAGCAGGCGAGTGGAAATTTTGAGGCCTGTCCTAGGGAATACGATTTTGACAAGATGGAATGCCCTCATTGGCCAGTTGGCCAAAGTACTGTCTCGTTGTGTTACTTTGAATTTGTATGGGTCAGTACAAAGTTCTGTTTCCCATTTACACCTTATACAGAGTGATCCCCTTATACTAGAGGTGTGCGCTGCTCAAAAAAATGTGCTTCGTTTAGTTCCGTTTCATAAAAATTTAATCCGAAACAGAATTCATTTGACTGCCGATTCGTTTTCATTGTTTTGTTATTTCGGATCGATTCGTTATTTTGTTTTGTTATTTCGGATCGATTCGTTATTTCATTTTGTTATTTCGGATAGATTTGTATCACTAAAGAAAACAATAAATCCTGCTCAAATACTGTTAGATTAGGGTTAAAATGAGGGTTACAAGCTAGGGTTAAATTAACGTTTCGGTGCTGTTGAGCAGTTTGTGCTCAACATACGAGGATGTACGTTGCCTTAAACTCTCATTAATGAAACTCCATTCATTCTTTTAAATTTTACAGCATTAACTTTAGGCAAATTGCGGCATATATAAAAGGTATCAAGGTACTGTCAGGATTTTCATCTCATGGGACGCCTATCTCTGTTGAGTTTCTCATCTCAACACCAAAATGCTTTCCAGATCTGAAGAGTCCTCACTCTGCTTTAAAATATAACAAAACATTCAAACCGTGCAAAATAAAACCAGTAGTTTGTATGGAACAAATAATGGATAATATGAAAAAACTGAGTGATGTGACATTTTTATTGTGATTTTGCAATTCATCCAAAAATACATTGGAAACAGCTGTCAGCTCGTAAAAAGTGTATTATGACAGACCTGCGTAATTTAGTACACCTACTTAAACCTATTCATTAATAGGACTATACACAGGACACAAGGTCTCCCATTTAGACTGGACGAAAGGAAATTCATCCTAAAGCATAGGGATTTTTTTTTTCTACAGTGAGAACAATAAAGCTGTGGGATTCTCTGCCTGTTGAGGTGGTTAGGTCAGAGTCTGTACAGACTTTTAAACAACGACTGGATGACTTCCTGCAAAAACATTATATTACAGCAAAAACGGCATCGTGCCTGATCCCCATTGGGGCGGCTGCAACCACCAGATGTATCCAGCCCAGCGACATGTATAAAACATAACAAATTTCGTTCCTTGCACTTCGTGGAATCAAATTCCCCGACCCTGCGGTGAATTCAACATACACTGCAGGGTCCTCGAAGTGCAGGGAAAAGCCCCTGCAAAACCACCAAATCGAAAAAAAAAAACCCGCTAAAAATCGCCAAAATTATCCGATCTGATAAACCATTGGGAACCCACCAGCAAAACAGGATATGATCCGATAAGCAGCCGAAAACACGCGAACGTGTTGAAAAAAGCCAACGATCCGAACACAGCGCCAACCAGTCACCGGAAAAAGCCGACAAGCCGATGAATGGGGTAAAAAAAAACAAACAAACAAAACGATTGAAACTTTCAAAATTTTATGTTTGCAAAAAAAACTACTGGACAAAAATGGCTAGAATTAATATATAAAGTACTACGAATAATAACAAAACAGTCTGTTACAGAAAAAATAAACGCTATTTAAAAAATGTCGGAAAAAAAATCCCGAAAAATGCCTAAAAAAATGCTAAATAAAAAATAAATAAAGAATTTTTTTTGCTGCAAACTAAAAGAATAAATGGATTAATAGATGTTGAATAAAAAAGCGGGAATATTTTTAACATTGAAACCTATGAGATTCGCCTGTTTAAATCTGCCGAATGAAACCACCGAACGTCAGGACATTTCACTGACATTTCTCTGCTGTTCGATGTCTCTGAATAGATTAACCATTGCTTCTCTGTGGGGATTTCACTGCTGCCGTATTTCACTGGCAATTCGCCAAAATTTGGCGAATTGCCAGGTTTCGAATAGCCGAATGGCCCCGAAATTGCACCGTACGGGGAAATTCACCATTCGGTGGAATTTCGTGGCCAGCTCTGCTCTCAAGAAAGAATGCTGGGTCAAGAAAGAATGTTTTCCCAGTATGTTGCATATTCGACGAGCGCTTCAGACTGGGGTTTTTTGCCTTCTTTTGGATCAACAGCAGCAGCTAATGTGTAAAAAGCTTAACTTGATGGACGCAGCCTATGTAACTATGTACATACAGACCTGTTATATAGTCAAAGACGTTGATGAGCGTTATAACGAGTGAAATAAAGCTTGCCGTGCTTCTTCTCAGGCTAACGAATCCATATAACGAGGATATTTTATTCGGTGCCCTTTGTAACCAGGTTATTTATAGTCAGGAATATATTTATATATTTCTACTTAAAAAAAAAACTACGGATTAATTTAATTATATTCAGGTAGAAATAATACTAATAATAATGATGCGGCTCTTGTATTATATGAGATGAATGAGCTGTAGCCCAGGCTGCTCCTCAGATTGCTCAGTGGGTGAATAATGGCCCTTATGTTGCCATTAGAAGCTATAGAAATATGACCTCAATATGCAGATGGGACCTTTTGGAGATCTCGCAATCTCCATATGAAATGTGCGTTACTCATTAATACAATAAGAATGACTAATCAGGCGATACTCTATTGTGCTGTATTAAGTAGGGGTTATCCATAAGGCGTCTGAGGATCCAGCTTAACAAGATAACAATGTATCGTTATTAAATAATTGGATTTAAATAGTATTCCGTGATATTCTGTTTGAAAGCCTTTGCATTTTTCTGTTTCTGTACGGTGACCATTGATGGCATATATAGCAATAATGAGGGAGCAGTTCCCAGTGGCATTCCTAGTAGTGATGTCCAGATCCGATGAGATCTGGATCGGGACCTGATCGATTGAGGGTTTCAGAGAACTGAATTGACGGTTACAAGCTGATCTGCAGGGCCGGTGCTAGACTGTTTTGTGCCCTATGCATGATCAGCTATTTGCGCCCCCCACGCCCCCGAAAAAATTGTTAACGGTCGAAATGCAGGGGGAACACACACACTGTGAACGGGGTCTGCACAAGGTCGTTGGGTGCCCATCTTACCAGTCCACTGGTCAGCCCGGAATTGGTCTTTGCCTCTTTCTGTCCTCTGCCTTTTTTTTCCCTTTTTCTTTCGTGCCTTTCTCTCTTTCTTCTGTGCCTTTCTCTATCATTCTTTTTTTCTTTAGCCTGCCTCTGGTGACGCCCACACATCATCTAGTGGCGCCTATACGTCACCATAAGACGCCCACCTTCTGCGTTGCTAGCGGGGGTCAAGGGTTAGTTCCAGCTGCGCCCCTAGTTGACAGTGCACTCTAGGCAGTTGCCTAGCTTGCCTAGTGGGAGCACCGGCCCTGCTGATCTGAGCCTCAAGTCTTCGACCTGGTGGGCAGAGAGACTCCCAGCTGCCCACCAGGAGCCCCGCTACCACAGCAGTGACTTGCAGGGTCTTCCCTGCCGGCTCACGTGTCATAGAGCAGACGGGGAAACCATTGCGAGCCTCCATGCTGGCAGCTTCTTCCCTGCCTGTTCCATGCCCCAGAGCAGGTAAGAAAATGCTGTGTTGAAATCCAAGGGACCCTTGGATTCACCTTCCTGACCTAGTCGCCAGTCCAGCCATGGGTCAAGCGGTATTGGATCTGAACTCAGTATTGGCGGATCCCAAATAATACACAACTCGGATCGGATTGGTGGCTCAAAATAGACAATCAGGACATCCCTAATTTCTAGATGTCTTCTTTTGAGATTGGAGATAGTCAGCCCACCCTAATCCAACACAGCCATTAATAGTGGCTGGCTAATGGACAACATGTGCATGAGTCATTTTTCATTAGCATCTCACTATTCATGACTGTAGCTCAACCAGCCCTTGAACTATAATATTTTAGAGATGCTGATTAATACCAGTGCCACCACTGGATTCATCTTCTTGAGCACTTAGGAATCCATGGAGAGATGCACAACCTTGCACAAGCTTGTGTGAACAGGGTTGTGATGGAACCATGTTTTCAAAATCGGCTCCATATTGTGCCCCTAAACTTTTAGCACTTCAGGCAGGGCAGCCATCAGAAATGATGGGGCCCCTTACTAAACCTCACGATGGGGCCCCCCAGGGCCCCCCCCCTCAACCTCTAAGAGCTTTTCTCCCCCTTCAAAAAAAAAGACATAACATAGCACCACAGCAATAAAACTCCCAGTAATGTGCAGTGTGTATTAGCTTATCACAGTATCCACAGCAATAAAACTCACAGTAATGAGCGGTGTGTCTGAACATATCACAGAATCCACAGCAATAAATCTCACAGAAACGGGCTGTGTATGATGGCCTTTGGGTCTGGGTCTGGGCCTGGGCCCTGGGTCTGGTCCCTGGGACTGGGCCTTGGGGTCTGGTCCCTGGGGTCTAACCTGGGCCCTGGTCTCTGGGTCTGGTCCCTGGGCCTTGGGTCTGGGCCTTGGGGTCTGGGCCTTGGGGTCTGGGCCCTAGGGTCTGGGCCCTGAGGTCTGGTCCCTGGGGTCTGGTCCCTGGGGTCTGGTCCCTGAGGTCTGGTCCCTGGGGTCTAGCCTGGGCCCTGGTCTCGGGGTCTGGGTCCTAGGGTCTGGGCCCTAGGGTCTGGGCCCTAGGGTCTGGGTCCTGGGTCTGGGCCTTGGGGTCTGGGCCCTGGGTCTGGGCCTTGGGGTCTGGGCCCTGGGTATGGGGTCTGGACCCTAGGGTCTGGGCCCTGGGTCTGTATTTGGGGTCTGGGCCCTGGGTTTGGGGTCTGGACCCTAGGGTCTGGGCCCTGGGTCTGTATTTGGGCTTTGGGGTCTGGGCCCTGGGTTTGGGCCTAGGGGTCTGGGCCCTGGGTCTGGGCCTAGGGGGTCTGGGCCCAGGGTCTGGGCCTTGGGTCCTGGGTTTGGGCCTAGGGGTCAGGGCCCTGGGTTTGGGCCTAGGGGGTCTGGGCCTTGGGGTCTGGGCCCTAGTGCCTGGGTCTGGGCCTTGGGGTCTGGGCCCTGGGTTTGGGCCTAGGGGGTCTGGGCCCTAGGGTCTGGGCCTAGGGGGTCTGGGCCCTGGGTCTGGGCCTTGGGGTCTGGGCCCTGGGTTTGGGCCTAGGGGTCTGGGTCTTAGGGCCTGGGCCCTAGGGTCTGAGCCCTGGGTTTGGGCCTTGGGTCTGGGCCCTGGGTCTGGGCCTTGGGGTCTGGGCCCTGGGTTTGGGCCTAGGGGGTCTGGGCCCAGGGTCTGGGCCCAGGGTCTGGGCCTTGGGTCCTGGGTTTGGGCCTAGGGGTCTGGGCCTTGGGGTCTGGGTCCTGGGCCTTGGGGTCTGGGTCCTGGGCCTTGGGGTCTGGGCCTTGGGTCTGGGTCCTGGGCCTTGGGGTCTGGGCCCTGGGTTTGGGCCTTGGGGTCTGGGCCCTGGGGTCTGGGCCCTAGTGTCTGGGCCTTGGGGTCTGGGTCCTGGGCCTTGGGGTCTGGGCTTAGGGGTCTGGGCCCTGGGTCTGGGCCTAGGGGTCTGGGCCCTGGGTCTGGGCCTTGGGGTCTGGCCCTGGGTTTGGGTCTAGGGGGTCTGGGCCCTGGGTCTGGGCCCTAGGGTCTGGGTCTGGGCCATGGGTTTGGGCCTAGGGGTCTGGACCCTGGGTCTGGGCCCTGGGCCTTTGCCCTGGGTCTGGGCCATAGGGTCTGGGCCCTGGGTTTGGGTCTTGGGGTCTGGGCCCTGGGCATTTGCCCTGGGTCTGGGCCTTGGCCCTGGGCCTAGGGGTCTGGACCCTGGGCCCTAGGGTCTGGGCCTTGGGTCTGGGCCCTAGGGTCTGGACCCTGGGCCCTAGGGTCTGGGCCTTGGGGTCTGGGCCTAGGGGTCTGGGCCTTGGGGTCTGGGCCTAAGGGTCTGGGCCTAAGGGTCTGGACCTAGGGGTCTGGGCCTAAGGGTCTGGACCCTGGGCCCTAGGGTCTGGGCCTTGGGGTCTGGGCCATGGGTTTGGGCCATAGGGTCTGGGTTTGGGTCTTGGGGTCTGGGCCCTGGGCCTAGGGGTCTGGACCCTGGGCCCTAGGGGTCTGGGCCCTGGGCCTTGGGGTCTGGGCCTTGGGTCTGGGCCTTGGGGTCTGGGCCTAAGGGTCTGGGCCCTGGGCCCTAGGGTCTGGGCCATGGGTTTGGGCCTAGGGGTCTGGGCCATAGGGTCTGGGCCCTGGGTTTGGGTCTTGGGGTCTGGGCCCTGGGCCTTGGGGTCTGGGCCCTGGGTCTGGGCCTTGGGGTCTGGGCCCTGGGCCTAGAGGTCTGGGTCTGGGCCCTGGGTCTGAGCCTAGAGGTCTGGGTCCTGGGTCTGAGCCTAGAGGTTTGGGCTTAGGGGTCTGGGCCTTGGGGTCTGGGCCCTGGGTCTTAGGGTCTGGGCCCTGGCTCACCACTCGCTGTCTTCTATCTTCTTTTCTTCTGCTCTTCAGCTCTTCTTTTCTTCATCTTTTCTTTAATTTTCTTTTCTTCTTTTCTTCTCTCTTCTTCCTGGTCCCTCCAGCTCCGCGCGCAGCTTCACTGAGTGGAGGGGCGGAGCCAAAGCAACGTGCTTGGGAGGCCCCTCACACGCTGCTTGGCCCCGCCCAGCCAGGAAGTGAAGCTGCCAGGAGCCGGAGGAGACACAGTGTCTCAGTCTCCTCCGGCTCCTGCAGCAGCAGCAGGGACACAGCTCCAGATTCGGACTCATCGAGTCCGATACCGGAGCTGTTAAAGGGCGACGCCGCTGCCGTCGGGGGCCCGGGATCCTCCCCCCAGGCCCCGGCGGCCCGGGCCCCACCGGGCCGGGCCCCTTACGGCAGTAATGGGCGTAATGCCCTGATGGCGGCCCTGACTTCAGGCATGACAGCCGAGGTGCTAAAACAGCTTGGGCATCTGGGACACTATCAGGACTATTCAGAGAGAGGTGAAAACCTTGAGAATTGCCAGGAGAATGAACAATCTAGACCAAATAGCCAATTTGGAAAGTGAGATAAATGGGAGAATTTTTCTGGTTAGACTATTTTGACCTAGAATTTTCAATTCTCTAGTCATTATCAAGGTTTTCACCTCTTTCTGAATAGCCCTGTATGTCTAGAACAACGATTCCCAGCTGATTTTTTTTTTAAAGTTTACTTATTTTTTCTGTAACAGCCCTCTTTATTATCATTCCCTGGACCTCATATGTAAATTTCAGACATTTTCGCTCAGTAGTTTCTTTGCAAACAGCGTTTCACTTTTCAAACATTCAAGCAAACTGTTTTTCTAATTTATTCACTTCACTCGTTTTTCCGGCGGCTTCACTGCGTGTGATCGGCTCCTGCTCGGGTTTTTCTGGCGTTTTCAAATGGGTTAATCCAGTTGTTTTTGCAGGTTTTCAGCATGCATTCGCCGGGTTTTGCGGTTAGTTTTTGACGGGTTTGCAGCGGCTTTTCCCTGCAATTCGGGGACACCGTGGTGCTTGCTGAATACACCGCAGGGTCGCCAAAATGGGATCGACAAAACTAACCGAATTGAAGAGAACGAAAAGTCACCGAACGTGCGGTGACTTTTCGATTCTCATTGAATTACCCTGTAGGATCTTTTAGGATTTTTTTCGTCAAAATATTTTTCCCTTTTTTTTTTTTCAATAGCCTTTTTTTATTTTTATTGTAACAGACCGTTTTATTATTACTCATAGGACCTTATATGTTAACTTCAGACATGTTTTTTTCCTTTTTCTTTACCCGTTCGGTTTGTCGACTTTTTCCGGTGGCTGGTCGGCGACTCGACGCTATGTTTGGCGGATCATTGGCTTTTTTCGGATGCGTTCGGCAGATTTTCAGTGGCTCATCGGATCAGATCCGATAATTTCGGCGGTTTTGCGGTGCTTTTTTCCCCCCCGATTCGCTGTTTTTTCAGCGGATTTTATCTGCACCTGCACTTCGGGGACCCTGAGGTGAATGTCGAATTCCCCTGGAGGGTTGGGGAATTTGATTCCCCGAAGTGCGAGTGTCATGGATCCCCCGGATACTTCGGAACTGGTCCCTTTAGACAGATCCCTATCTAACCCTCCAATCCTTGAATTGTCGGTAATCTGACTATCTGTAGGGACAAAAACAGAAAAAAGGGTTAACAGGCCTCAGAAGGTAACCCACAAGCAGGCCTTCACTAAGAGGCCTTTAGGCCCAGAAGTATAAACAGGACAGGAGCAACCTGTAAACATAAACATGAACTGTGGTATACGTATATATTATAGCAGTCAGGGTTGTCAGGTGTCGCTGAACTGGTACACAAGGGGTGGTTCTCATACAAAGCCAAATCGCAATAGAAATCAGAATAGTCAGAGATCACCAAACTGGTACACAAGGGGTGGTTCTCATACAAAGCCAGGTTAGAAATACAGAAGTGAATCAGTGAATCGTATTAATCGAATCACCAGCACTGAGTGACATAAAGCCACGACAGGGCAATGATCCGGATCGCGCCGTCTGGTTTTAAACCCGTCACCACGCCGCACCCTGCCTCCTGACCACCCACGCGACATCCTGAAGCCGGCGCATCGCCTGGCACCTGGCTAGTTGACGGTGCACATGGCGCTGCCGGTTGCCGGGACCACCCTGGAGCGGCCTGAAGCCTCCCGTGAGACCCGGATGTGACAGCGAGGAAAGAAAGAGCACCGAAATGTCACCGTAATTTCGTTGCTCTCTGAATAACCCCATAAGTATTTGGCCCCATGTCTTATCAATCCTGCAAACTGTCTGTAGCAATCACCACCCGAGTGAGTCTACTCGTTCCTCAGAGTGACACATAACACCGTCAATCCCACGTAGACAAGAGGTGTACATACTACTTATACAAGCAGCAGGAATCTTTCCGCCAACACCAGCTTGTCTCAATTTGCAAAGTAATGTTTTATTTCTCTTCTATTTCTCTTTTTTTTGGCTCGCTCGATATAAACACGGGCCGGATCCATCCGTAAAGCTTTATCTCTGCTTTCTCAGGTTTCCCTCTCTGCAAATTCATTTTCCAGATGTTTACCTTTCCGTGCGGCGCAGCGACTGTTAATACGCGGCACCTCTGAATACATATGTGATGGGTGATCAATCAGCGCGATATTCAAATAACGCCGGGTAAGTGCGTGCCGGGGAATTGCAGAAAGCTGCCTGATCTTCAAACAGAAACCGATGAGCTCTATGTTTTGATACTAAACAGTCGGTGAAATTTCAGCCATTTTTTTGGCTCTGAGTGTTTAATTAACCCCTTCAGTTAATTTATTTAATTAACCCCCTCACACTCAACGAAACATTTGATTTTCACATTATAGCGCTGATCGTCTTCCAGGCATGTTTGGGTTCTAGGTCAGTGATGTTCTGGAACTACATGTCCCATGATGTTCAGCCACCCTTAAGTATCATGAGACGTAGTTCCAAAACATCTGGAGTACCAAGGTTCACCATCACTGGTATAGACAGTATGCATCACCTTAGCAACTTAGCAATACACAATGTATCAACCTTGAAGTTGAGCTGATCCTTTGAGTAATCGAACAAACACCTTTGAGTCAGACCAACTTTCTAGATACCATAATTGAAAAATTATATATTGGGTGCTGCGAGCTGATATTTTTGCTTGATAGATGCATTGATACAGTATGATTAAATTGAGTCCTTTTTTGGAAAAAGAGACCATGCGGGTGACCTTTCAGTTTTCCTCTCTATCAATGCCTCAATTCCAGAGTCGGCTGCTATAATTCTTTCTTCCGAGCCACCAAGGAATACCTGTAGTGATGTCGTGTGCTGCCGCTGGTACTCCCTCCTGGAGTTCATAGGACTCCATGGAGAGTTGTGTGTGACACAAACAAAACCACATCTACACAACCTGGTGGGATATTGATCATGATAGAAGGACACCAGAGAACTGTCTGATTTCCGTGTCCTTCGTTTTCAGGAGACAGCAGGGGAGAAACTAACATTTGAAGCTTTAGAGTTTTTGGCTTGCTGGTAAAATGTTACTGGTTGGACTGGTTTCAGGCCCATGGTCTTATAAGAAAAAAAGCTTGTCCTTTCCCCCACTCTTTGAACAAGACACTTTGCCGAGTCCGCAGACTTAGCGCGACCTAATAACCTCAAAGACGAAGCAACGCCCAGAAGTTCAATTTCATACGAAATCAAGTCATCAATAAAGTTTTCCAATAACAGCCTTCTTGACATACACTGAGCCTGATGGTGGTCCAGGGCTCTAATTACAGAGATTATATCTAGGAATTCCCATCAGAGCAGCTTCTGGAAGTGCTGACTCTCCGGTTTGCAGCAGGGAATCTATCTCAGACAAGTTAAGTAAATAGATTTAGGCTTGAACAGCCGTATGTCCTGCACTATACCACTGCATCTTATATACGTAGGTGCTCTATTCTATTTATTTCTGGCTACACAAATATATCATATAAATAAATTATATTATATATGCAAAGTCTAAGAGACCCCGCACACCGGTATACAAAAGTGTTTCTTGCTCTGGTGCTCCACCTGGCTGCAGACAGCATATATAAATGGTGAAGATTCAGGCGCACACGGAGGCTGTATTAAAAATAGAAAATATTTATTGTATAGAATCAACGTTTCAGTCCCAACTGGGACTTTTCTGAGGCCTGAAACGTTGATCCTATGCAATAAATATTTTCTATTTTTAATACAGCCTCTGCGTGTGCCTGAATCTTCACTATATATATATATATATATATATATATATATAGCCAAAAAAGGTTTATCACAATGCTCTGAAAAATAGCCAGTTATGCCGAGGTGCAAAATCCCCAAAAAATAATATGCTTGAACAATTATGGGAGCACTCACGGACAGTATAACGAATCAATCCCCTTATACTGTTTCGTTTCAATTTTGGTTCAATTCGGATTAAATTAATTCGTTATTTTGGAAGTACTTCCGAAATACGAATTCACGAATTTTAAAACAAATTGAGATTCGTTACGAAACGATTGCTCTAGTATCTATGTATGTATCAATTTGTTTGAAAATTTGTTAATTCGTATTTCGGAAGTACTTCCAAAATAACGAATTAATTTAATCCGAATTGAAACGAAACAGTATATAACGAAAATGATTCGTTATACTGTTCCACAAGAGAACCATTGAATGAATGATTCCTCTATGCACACTGCAGCAAAACAGTAATGTAACCCTAGCTTGCCTTTTAATCCTCATGTTTAACCCTAATCTAACAGTAATTGAGTAGGATTTATTGTTTTTTTTGGTGATCCTAAACTTCGAGTTGTTCCCAAATTACAAACGAAATTATGAAAATGAATCCGTTTAGTTTCCGTTTAGTTTCACAAAGTGCCCCGGCCCTGTCAATTGGCTGTGGTGCTGAATCTGCTGTATTCAGCACCACAGGCCAATAGACAGCTCAATATTTAACCCTAGTTTGCCTTTTAACCCTCAGGTTTAACCCTAATCTAACGGTAATTGAGCAGGATTTGATTTATTGTTGTTTTATTTTTAGTGATCCAAAATTTTGAATCAAATCAAAACGAAACTATGAATCGAGATTATGAAGGTTCAATTCTGAAAATTAAATTATTTTCAAACGAAACACATTTTTCAGCTGTGCACACCTCTAATAGATACTGATATTTGTTCTAAGTACTATACTTATTTCAGTACAAGGTATTTTGTTTCTTCTAGTAGCATAATACAGGATTAACTCCTGCTCTCGATGATACTGTCCGTGCAGTTGATTTCGCAAATACAATCACTTCCCACCAGTTTCTTTTACATTAGATTCATTGCACAAAGAACAGCAACTTTTCGGCTCACTGTGAGCCTTTATCAGGGCTTGAGAAAGGACCGTGACAAGTTAAAATGTTGCTGTTTTATGTGCGGCCATTGAATCTGAACTGTCAATACATATCCTGAGTGATGTGCATTCGTTTCGGAAAAATTCGGAATTTGTAACGAAGTTTGATAATTCATATTTCGGAAGTACTTTTGAATAACGAATCGATACGATATGAATTCGAAACAAAACAAAATTATATATAACGAATTTATTTTGTTTTACACTGTCATCATCATAAAAGAAAAATTTGAATAACTATCGAATTTGAAATGAACTATCCAATTGATATCAACTATCGAATTGATCTTCACTTACAATACAAGTAATAGTCAGCAAAGGACTTTATGAAACAAATTAATTTTGTTTCACTGTTTAATTTGACTCAAATACTAAATCTGTGACACAGCTTAAAATTTAACCCCAGCTTTTCTTTTAACAGCAAAATTTGATTAATTGAGGTTTTATTTAGTGAGACAAAATTCTAATTGATATCATCTATCGATTTGAAATTTGAAATCGATTTGAAAATTTCACATCAATCTGAAACAAAACGAAATACGAAACAAAATTAGTTACGAAATTCCAAAAACAAAATTATTTAAAAACATGATGAAACGAAACTAAACTAACCAAATTTTTCAGCCATGCACATCCCTAATCCTGAGCGCTTTAGCAGCCCTTGGTACACGCTGGAAGCCTCTCGACAGCTCTAGCATGTGACATGCTGCTCGAGTTCATGCTGACTTCAACCAGCATGTCTGTAGAGTAACCTGCACAGTGCTGTGTACGCATGTGCTCGCATATACTGTGGCCTAGCGAGGCCCTGGAGCCTGGGACTTGGCCGTATTCCAGCAGCATTCAAGTAGGGAGAAGGCGCTTGGTCTCATTGGGGGCTAGAGATGTGTCGATGTAGAGGATAAGGGACAAGGACAGGCCGCGGGTCAGTATGTTCGCCTGGGAGGACCAGCCACAATTGCCGCTGCCAGACAGGAACACCTGATGGGTGGAGGAGTTGTTGCCTCCACCGGAGGGCGTGACACCTGGATTTTGAAATCCAGAAAAATCCAAAATCCGGAATGCTCCAGGTCCCAAGCATTCCGCATAAGGGGTGCCCAACCTGTGTAGATTTAGTAAGGGCCCCCAGAATGAAGTGATTCCATTTTTTGCATGTCTTGAAATTATTTTAACAGGTTTGCATTGGCTGGATCATCTCCTAGCTCTAAATCCACAGGTGTTATTCATCCCCGGAAGAAATAGTCTATACAAGCACCATTCTGCAAAGCAGGAGAACCATAAACTTTGCAAAATAATACAAACAAAGACAGAATATATTGTTTGTTGATTCGCCTAGGGTTTTTGTTCTCTTTTTTTATCCCAGATATATTCTACTTGGCCCAACCTGTGACCGGAGGAACGCCTGTGAAAGCACGCGTCCCGACCTCATCCTCTGACATGATAATGACACCGAGCCGCAGCTGCCAGCCCTGACCTTGTTTGCTCCATGGCAGCTCTGAGATTAAGTCATGTTCCTAATAAGAGGTGTTTATATTGCTGGTTTCTGAACAACACTCAGCAATACAGGACAGACTTAAAGGGACAGTACCACTAACATACTGTACTTGAAAACAAGAGAAATCTCAATGTATCCTTCCTAGTAAAATACATTATAAAAACAAAACAAAAACAAAAAAACATAAGCTGTAACTAGATTACATGCGCGTTACAAACAAAACCACATTAGCTGTTGTTTCTTTTTCTTTGTTTAAAGTAATTGCATGAAAAAAGGAAAAAATACATATATTTTTTAACCTCCTGTCACCATTTTGTGGATTTTTACCATGATGCAACATTTACCAAAAGCTGTGCAAAGGTTTTACTTTACTGCTGTGCTTTATCTTCTACAGCATTTAACAGTTAGTAAGATGGAGGAGGGAATGTTTAGAAAAGGCAGCAGGGGGGTGTATTGTGTTCCCCAGACTACTCGAGATAAGAGATGGTGGCTAAATGAGACAAGACAGGGAGCTTAAAAGACTTCTAATCTAGCCCCTGGTTATGTCCTTTGAATAAATCCCACATAATACAAAGATGTAGTCGGTGACTGACCCTTTCACTCCATTATATGACCAAAGCCACACATTGAGGAGCAAGTGATGGAAAGATACGGGGGGGGGGCAGTTTGCAACACAAAATATCACACAATGGATGCACCCAGTGACACATATGGAGGGAAATATCACACAATGGATGCACCCAGTGACACATATGGAGGGAAATATCACACAATGGATGCGCCTAGTGACACATATAGAGGAAAATATCACACAATGGATGCACCCAGTGACACATATAGAGGGGAATATCACACAATGGACACAGACAGTGACACATATAGCGGAAAATATTTTCTTAACTAAACATACAAGAGAAATACCAAAGCGAATGTAGGATATCAGCAACATCAAATAAACACAATAAGGACATTTCATTTTTGGTGTTGGTGTAGCTTTAAAAAAAAAAAATCAGCCATGAAATGCATTAGATAATGTTTTTTTTGTTATTTTTTACTCGCCGGGTTGTAGTACACTGTGCAGCCAGAAAAGAATAATTATGTAGAAATTATATCTGCAGTTGTTTACTTCCAAAAAAGAAAACAAATTATACTTGGAAATGTAATGCTAAACACTTAAGAAAAACAACTATGGATATCTTAATGAATATTTTATATGGAAGACACATAATTTAACCGTTTCTCAACATAATAGCAAGAAAGTTGGTCTGACTCAGTGTTGTTGGTTCGATTACTCAAACTTCAAAAAAACCTTCAAGGTTGATACAATGTGTATTGTTAAATTACACAATGCATAAGATTGAAACTCAAGACATGCCTGGAAAAGGGTCAGGACTGGCATTTTAATGATATTCACTGAAAGTGTAATATTTTGGATTATGTAACTTAAAACAATTTTGTTTGTCTTTTCAAATTGTGTGCTGAATATTTTATTGAAAGATTAGTGTCCTTGCTGGGTGAAAATAATTCTCATTGAGATCTCACTCCTGTATTACTGTAAAGAATCTACAAGAATCAGTCCCCATCCTCACTGTAACAAAAAGCTCAACAAACGATACTGCTGCACTGCAACAGCCAGGGAGAGGGCAGAATATAGGGAGAACTGTGGGGTCCCTCACTGCTGTACAGGGATAGAATTCAGGGGGTTAAACTGAGTGTAAATCCCTGTACAGCACAGATACAAGGTGTTTTTGTAATTGCCATGCACAGGCATTATGCAGCACACACAGATACAAGGTGTTGCTGTAATTGCCATATACAGGCATTATGCAGCACATACAGATACAAGGTGTTGCTGTAATTGCCATACACAGGCATTATGCAATACATACAGATACAAGGCGTTGCTGTAATTGTCATACACAGGCATTATGCAGCACATACAGATACAAGGCGTTGCTGTAATTGACATATACAGGCATTATGCAGCACATACAGATACAAGGTGTTGCTGTAATTGACATATAAAGGCATTATGCAGCACATACAGATACAAGGTGCTGCTGTAATTGCCATACACAGGCATTATGCAGCACATACAGATACAAGGTGTTGCTGTAATTGTCATATACAGGCATTATGCAGCACAAACAGATACAAGGTGTTGCTGTAATTGCCACACACAGGCATTATGCAGCACATACAGATACAAGGTTTGCTGTAATTGCCATACACAGGCATTATGCAGCACATACAGATACAAGGTGTTTCTGTAATTGCCATACACAGGCATTATGCAGCACATACAGATATTGTATTGCTAATAATCTCATTATGATCAATACGGCCGGAGTCAGACGAGCATTTTTAGAGGGGAAGGCTCGTCCGTGAGTTCCTTCAACTCTGACACCCCTCTGGACACCTCGCTGAGCGCAGTTAGCGCGCTCAGTGCTGCAAGGCTCGATACTCCTATGGAGGATCGTGCTTTGCAGTCCCATCCAAAGCACATTTAACGTTTCGATGAGGAGGCTCTCGGGACATCCGCTTGTAGCGCATGCTATTCGTGAGCACTACAGCATGTGTCCGGCCCCTTCCAAGTGTCACCATGCAGTGACGAACACCGGGAGGCACGTCAGTACGGATACACCTAGTGTGCTTGTCTGACCCCGGCCTAAGTAGGAGATCTCACCATTTTATTATCTATTCTTATCCCTTTAACTGTATTTGACACAAAAGCCATTTCTGCCTGTATGCTGATAATGCAGACCTCGTGTGACATTTTGCAAGATAAAGGACGCCATCTAGAGTTTAGAACCTTTCATCCCAGTCATATTTCTGTAAGGGATGAACGAATATGTGAGAAATTAAAAATGAGTTAAAGTGGCATTAAACCTTTAGATTTTCTAACATAAAACAGTACTATAATGTGAGCCTTACTGTAATCTAGTGTAGTTTTCCTTCTCTTTGCTTCTGTTTCTTTTAAATCCTCATCTCTAATCATGCTTGGTAAGACTTCCTATTTTCAGGTGACCACCGCTTCTCTGTAATGCCTCATGGTGTCAGCGTTTTCACCCAGAACTACAAGAGGACGTCCTGCAGACATCCACATCCCCGCCCACTTGTGATTGACAACTGCTGTCTGAACGTGCTGTGTTTTTTTTTTCTGTTCTGCTGATTCTCATAATTCTCATAATCAGATCTAGGTATTTTTTTTCTTTTTTTTAAACAAACTTTATTGCTTATGTTTTATCATAAATAACCTATTCATTTCACAGTTCACAATGCAATGAAAGTGGGCGGGGATGTCGATGTCTGTAGGACGTCCTCTTGTAGTTCTGGGTGAAAACGCTGACACCATGAGGCATTACAGAGAAGCGGTGGTCACCTGAAAACAGGAAGTCCTGCCAAGCATGATTAGAGATGAGGATTTAAAAGAAACAGAAGGCTCACATAATAGTACTGTTTTATGTTAGAAAATCTGAGGGTTTAATGCCTCTTTAATTTACATTATTTTACTCTTTTAACTCTCTCAGTTACTATGTTATGATATTTTCGTATTTAACAAAAAGCACCTTGTAGTAATAGGGTTAAACTTCAGTTTATTTTTTTGCTTGTTTTCTGCATTTTAAAGAATCAGGAAAGGTTGACACATATGGAGTTGTGAGTCTTTATGCAGCATACGTCTATACGTGACTATCACACATCGCCTTTTTTCCGAATAGACATGCGCGCATTGAAAAAAATATATAAATTCAATAATGAATGCAAGCTTATTCTTCCAAGCCTCAAATAATACACCCCGCCTGCTTTCCGTGATCTGACTTGTTTTCGTATTCATTGGAAATTATACTTTGTGATTCCTCTCCTTTCCGTCCGTGATCCGTTTTCATACCTCGGACAGAGACGCTATCTCGCTAAAGCCTGGTCGAACAATACGAGCTGACACGTAGAAAAGAAGATTTGTCCCCTACAGAGCTCATGCGTTTTTCGAATAATTATGGGGACGGCTAGAGCTTTCTAGGAATGGTAAAGAGCAGGATTTGCGGGCGACCGTAATTTATTTTTTATAAGATTACATTCAGCGCGACAGGATTTCTGTACACGAAAACGACTTCGCCTCGGATTAGCTTTACCTGCGGAACCAGGTCAGGAACGTCAGGGGGGAAAAATAAGGTCCTTATTGTTTCTGTCAGTCATTTAGATAAGCCGTGAGAACGCAATTTCCATACCTTCCCCCCCAAGATGTTTACAATCGCAAATAACAAATGTGGAACAGAACCATCTTTTTTTTCGCTGACATTTGGCATAAAATAAGGGTCGCGCGTTCTCTGTTTGAGATGTGCATTTCGAATGAAGCGAACAGAGAGATGATCCTTTGAAAGAGAAAAAAAAAATGATGATATTTTGGCATATTAATATCCCTACGGATCGGTGTTATTAATTCCAGAAAGGCTAAGCAAATAATTTAGAAGCTGAACGCAAATTCATGGCCAGAAGGTGAAATTGGTTTGTTAATGTGAACATGGATGGTGATGGGCCATTATGTAAACAACCTCCCTGTGGATTTAACCATGGAGGGTATAGAATACCCAACAATCTCCGCAGAGGTCGAGATAGACACCGTTGCGATGATTTAATCTCATGCTGATCTTCAAATTGAGCATTGTACCTTCACTCAGAGCCCATTGTTTGGATTCGGATCTATAGCAATGGAGTCGGAAAGTGTTATCAAGAGCTCAATATCAACTGTTCAATGGAAATTTTTTCACATTAAAGGAAAACCTTTTTTCCCACCATAGTTGAGCTCAATAATGAGCATCATCATCTCTTAAAAACACCATTAGACTGTATCGGCTCTGCTTTCAACTAGAAGTAGATTTCTCCTAGAAGACCTACAGGGTCATTCAAAGAGATTCGAAAAGTCACCGCACGTTCGGTAACTTTTAGTTCCCTGCACTTTGGGGCGATTTGGCGATCCTAGTTCGCCGATTCTGCGGTGTAGTCAGCAAGAACCGCAGGGACCCCGTAGTGCAGGGAAAACTCACCGCAAACTCACCGAACACTCACCGAAACCCCCAGAAACAGCTGGATTAACCACGCCGCACACGCCGGAGAAACCCAACTAGTCGCCGATCACAGCGCAGAGCAGCCGCCGTAAAAAGCAGACAAGCTGACGAACAAGTTGAAAAAAAAAAAAATTGGACGCTTGAAAGTTACAGAATTGAAACGCTGCTTGTAAAAAAACTACTGAACGAAAATGTCTGGAATTTACACATAAGATCCTATGAATGATAATAAAAAGGTCTGTTACAGAAAAAAGAAAAATTGATGTAAAGAAAAAAAACGGCAAAAAATGTTTGCCATAAAAAATCCCAAAAAATGCCTAAGAGATCCTAAACAAAATCTAGAAATAAAGAGACTTTTTACTGCAGAATAAAATAATAAACAATTTATTAGATATTGAGTTAAAACGGGAATATTTTTATCATTGAAGCCTATGGGATTCACCTGAATAAACCTGCCGAATGAAACTTTCGGTGGTCTCTCTCGTTCCTTCAGCGATTTAAGTTCACCAAGCCTGCCGTAAATTCACTATTCACCGCAGGGTCCCCGTAGTGCGCTGAACGGGATCTGCCGAACACTGCCGATCAGCCCGCAGAACAACGCCACTGACCGTCGAACAGGCGGCCACACGCTGCCAAAGGCAGTCAATGATCTGCCGAACTGTCTGATGCACGTCGCGAAAAAAAAAAGCCCATCAGTCGTTGTAATGATAAATCACATATTTAATTAATTAATTAATATTTAGTTATTAATTTATAAAGTATTTTACCAGGAAGGATACATTGAGATTTCATTCGTTTTCAAGTATGTCCTGGGTTCAATAATGAATTGTTATACCAAAGACTAGCCGATCGTCGCCGTACTGGTATAAAAAAAACAAAAAAAAAAACGAGGTCTGCTATTTTAAAAGAAGTGTTTAAAAACAATAAAATTTTATGACAATGCGTGGAAATAATAAGAAAGGTTGTATAAATAATAATAAAACGGTCTGTTACAGAATAAAAAAAAGGGAATCAAAAATTTCACCAGGAAAATCCAGAAAAATACCTAAAGAGTTCTAATAAATAAATAAAAAGACGTTTTGCTGCAAATGAAAAGAATAAACAGCGTTTCAAAACTAGTGTTTTGACGGGGAGGCTTTCTGCACGTTCGCTTGTAGCATGCGCAATTCGTGTGCGCGCTACAGTGTGTGACCAGCCTCGTCGAAGCGTCACAATGCTGCGACGGATGCCGGAAGACACATCAGTACGGGCGTACATAGTGTGTTCGTCTGACTCCGGCCTTAATCGACAGTATAGCAGAATAGTGCAACTTAAGCTCTACCGAACAGATGTAAAACAGGAGCTTCTCCGGCCACTGGAGAGATGGGAAACCTGACATTATGCACAGAGCTCGAGGAACATATACCTATATACCCAGTCATGATTTTCCTAAAACCTTTGGAAGGAATAGTTACACAAACCAGAGGTAGATACCAATCAATATTACTTTTTTACATTGAATCTTCTGGGATTCGCCTGTTTAAACCTGTTGAACCGAACCACCGAAAAATCTGTGCATTTCACTGAAATTTTGGTGCAGTTCGGCATTCTGTGAATAGACGAATCATTACTTCTCAATGGGACAATTTCGCTACGACTGAACTGCGGCGAACTGCACCAAAAATAACACAACTAGACACAAATCTGAGAATGATCCTAGGTATCCCTGTGCATTTTGATCCTGGTACAGCAGAACAAGAAGAAGCTAAAAATCCAATGAAATCACAATAATAATAATAAAAAAATCGAATTTATTTACCACTAAAATGCCCCATAATCTGCAGAAGCTGTTATTTTGTGAATGAATATCTGACAAATAACATATATATTCCTCGTGTGCGCATGTTTTTGTAAAGTGAGTGCTTCCGAAGATAATTCAAGTTATGGTGTTGCTCTTCACGTTATTATTTTTTATTATTATTCTTTATTTATAAAGCGCCAGCATATTTCGCAGCGCTGTACAATAGGCACAGTATAGACAGGGTTACAATACATTGAACAACATTTGACAAACAGTACAGGAGGAGATGAGGGCCCTATTCCCGTAGGAACTCACAATCTGGGAGGGTTGGGGTTGGAAACAGGAGGAGAGGACTGTAAGGTGAGAGTGATTGATGGTTGCGTCAGTGAGTTGGGTGGTAGGCTTCCCTAAATAGGAATGTTTTAAGGGAGCGTTTGAAGGAAGAGAAGTTAGGGGAAAGTCTGACAGTACGAGGGAGAGCGTTCCAGAGAGTGGGGGCTGCGCGTGAGAAGTCCTGCAGTCTATCATGGGAAGAGGTGATGCGGGGAGAAGCTAGGCGCAGGTCACTGTTTGACCTTAGGGAGCGGGCTGGGGTGTATTTGGTGATTAGTGAGGACAGGTAGTGGGGAGCTGAGTTAGTGAGGGTTTTGTAGGTAAGGATAAGGATTTTGAACTTAATTCTGCAGTGGATGGGGAGCCAGTGAAGGGACTCGCAGAGGGGAGCGTCAGAGACAGAGCGGCGGGTGAGGTGAATTAGCCTGGCGGAGGCGTTCAGGATGGATTGTAGGGGGGAGAGGCGGGACAGAGGGATGCCAGATAAGAGATTATTGCAATAGTCAAGTCGGGAGATTACCAGGACGTTGCTCATTTCGTTTTTAAAAGCAGTCTCCTAAGACCACGGCTCACAAAACTTCACCATGCCCAAAAACATCTAAAATTTTGGATTTCACTTTTATATAGCTGTAATTGAATCGTTTTGCACTGGGTTCTCTCTCGCGCTCATTTGTGCTGCTATGTGCATTCATGTGGATGAGCGCGTTGACTGATGAAACACTGGCTTCTAGCTGGGATGGCAGGCGTAGACAGACGCCAAGTTGGCAAAGGTGGAATGATAATGCATTCTGACTGCATTCTGACTGACTGACTTCGAAGGGTGGCATCTGCTGGGCTGCACCATGTTCTATTCGCTTGCCGAGGAATCTATTGTTTTGCCAGGAGATTTGCACTTGTCATAGTTCTATTTCTGTTATACTTTAACCACTGATGTTAATGCCTGGAACTGGCACTTGCTTCGCAACTACATTTACTGCTGGTGATGCCATGAGATGTCATGTGTCACGATTACCCAACACGCAGAACCCAGGCCTAAATAACCAGATGTTGAATGGCCGGACTAAACAGAAAAAGGATGAATTAGAGAACAGGCTGAGGTCAAGGGCAGGAGAAATACACAAAGTCATAAACAAAGCCATTAACAAAGCCAAGTTCAGTGACAGGAGACAGACATATGCAGGGCTACTCAAAGAAAGGTGAAACTCAGGAGAATGACTGGAGAACTGAAAATTCTAGGTCAAATTAGCCAAACCATAAAAATTCTCCCATTTATCTCACTTTCCAAATCGGCTCTTTGGTCTACAACAAAGAAACAACAGACTCACAAAGTTAAAAGGACAAACCAAGGAGGGAGGTATTAGTAACCTTGATAGAGAATCTTATTGGCCAGGAGACCAGAGGAGCAGACTAAGAAAACCACTGGCCATGACCTTTGGGTCCTGTCCTTACCAGAAAGTATAGCAATCATGTGCATCATGGCAGAATGGTGCAAATACAGTGATGCTCTCTCAGAACAGGTGTGAAACAGGAGCAGCTTGACACACTTGATCCACTGCATGTTTTCAAAGTAAAACCATCCTTCTCCGATGAAAGAATGGTGAGTAGTGAACAGCCTCTTATGTGCATATTGCCCTGAACCAAGTATTCAAGCATACTCACAGACTCAACTGCATCTCTTCCCTCTGCTGCCCTTAACCAAGTATTCAAGCATACTCACAGACCCAACTCCAGCTCTTCCCTCTGCTGCCCTGAACCAAGTATTCAAGGTATCCACCATTCAACATGGCATCCAACATCATACCCCAGGCTGCCATAATCTTGCAATTGTATTTTTATGTCTGCATTTATTATTCTCTGACTTGTCATATTTTAGAATCTCCCTCCATTTCTGTTAGAAAAAATCTGTTTGTTTGTCCCTCCTCCTCCCTCCCCCCACAAGTTGTAAATAGTGGCTATCTGTGCATTGTCACTAACCTCATTCTATTTCAAAAGCATACTTACAGACACAAATCCATCTCTTCCCTCTGCTGCCCCAACCCACCCTCCCCATCCAACCGCCCATCCAGAGCCGGTCCCTAATTTCAGCTCTCCTTTCCAGCTGTCTCCACTTCTCTCTCTAATTGCTCTTATAAAGCCCAAACTTCTGGTCCTTCCCATGCAATCCCCACGATATTCTTCTGGCACCAGTTTCACCTTCCCTCTGCTCCCATTTGTTTCAGTTACCCCAGTATTTCCTCTTGTATCATGTAAGTCTGCTGTTTGTGCTTCCAGAATTGTAAAGTGCTTCGTAATCTGTTGGCGCTGTATAAGTACTTGTAACTGTAACTTTATATTTCTGTAACAACTGTAACAATTCAATGTTCTTGAACCCAGGACATACTTGAAAACGAGAGAAATCTCAATGTATCCTTCCTGGTAAAATTCTTTATAAATAAATAAATAAATAAGAACTTCGAACCATTACACTTTCTCACTCCTTTACAACTATCATTTTTTTTAACACTTCTTCACATATTATTTCCAAAAAAGCTTCCATTTCGGTCTCTGAATGTTCTACCATACCTTTTCCATAAATATTGCGGTCGCGCATTTTCATTTATAAAATTTCCTCGAAACTGTCAATTATTTTGCTTCCTGTTTCTTGAAATTCCCATTTTTTTGGGCCACAGCATTTCCTTGCCCTTAGCCTTCCATTCTCCAATGAGGTAGACATACATACACGACACATGCATTAAACAATGGTGTTTGATGCTTTTGCTTTATGATGTGAAACCTGCTTGCAGACGTGAACTGCGCTGAAATTAAATGACATGACACATTGTGATTGCTGTGTTTTCAAAGTACAGTTAGAACTCTATCATTCCAGAACACAGAGGCAAGAGCGTTTCTCTAGGGATAGTGCCTTTATTAAAAGCGTTATTATGGGAATTGATGTGATTTAATTCTTAACAAGCTAACGCCTGGATTATATATGCAAAATGTATGTACGTACGGGCAAGTAAAAGCCATTTGACCCTAGTTGTTCTGACTTGATGCAATTAACTGCAGGTCCCTTAAGCTTCAGAAGGTTCTAAGTGCTCCGATACATACTTTGCTTCAATTTCCTGCTGCATTTTTCATTTATTTTGACTCGCGTTAAAGAGCAGAAGCTCTAACCGCTCTTTTCTTTTATTTTGTGTCATTTCAGACGCGGTCTAGGATTGACTTGTAACTAGTGACCTTTAGAATAAACACGGAAGGCTTGATTAATGACATTATTGTTACTAACAAGCAGGTGGGAATGAAAATAGCCCCAAAAAAGATTCTTTCAGACAGAATGTTTATTTAATACCAACATGATAAATATGTTATAAAAATTAGGGGAGCTGCTTGTTAAATCATGGCGACAGGATGTGACAGCGGTCCGGGATAGTTAGTTTCCATTGCATCAAATCTCTTCTGAATTAATCAGTGAATAAAGAGTTATTTACTGACGTCCGAAGTTGCCACCGAATTTCTGAGATCTGGGAAACTCCCGGTAGGCAATTTGTGCATTTACAAAGCTGTATTTTTTTCAAATACAAGTGAATCGACAGGGAAATACAGTGCATTTTGCTGCAATTCTGTGGCGTAACTAAATTCTAGAGACGAGCATTCATTTCGGAAAAATTCGGTATTTGTAACGAAATTTGATAATTCGTAGTTCGGAAGTACTTCCGAATAAAGAAATCGATACGTTACGAATTTGAAACGAAATGGTATATTATTTATTTATTTATTCATAAAGGATTTTACCAGGAAGGATACATTTATTTCATTTTACACTGTGTCATCAATCATCATAAAAGAAAAATTTGAATAATTGATATCAACTATTGAATTTGAAATGAACTATCAAAATGATATCAACTATCGAATTTGAAATGAACTATCAAAATGATATCAACTATCGAATTTGAAATGAACTATCAAATTGATATCAACTATCGAATTGATCTTCACTTACAATACAAGTAACAGTCAGCAAAGGACATTATGAAACAAATTAATTTAGTTTCACGGTTTAATTTGACTCAGATACTAAATCTGTGACACAGCTTGAAATTTAACCCCAGCTTTTCTTTTAACAGCAAATTTGGGGTTTTATTTAGTGATCCAAAATTCGAATTGATATCAACTATCGAATTGATATATGAAATTCGAATCGATATGAAATTTCAAATCGATTTTGAAATTTCAAATTGATTCGAAAATTTCAACTCGATCCAAAACTAAACAAAACTAAATACGAAACAAAATTAGTTACGAAATTCCAAAAACTAAATTATTTAAAAACGTAAGGAAGCGAAACTAAACGAAACAAATTTTTCATGCATGCACATCCCTACTGAATTCCCTCAATTGACATGACATGAAGGGTAGAGAAGGCAAGCCAACAAACTGAACTCGATAGTCTACAGCAGTGGTTCCCAGCCACGTTCCTCAAGTACTCCTAAAAGGCCAGGTTTTTCAGATATGTGAAGCACAGCACAGGTGATATGATTTGCTGCTCAGTGATTGCAGGATTCAGTCTGCATTTCCCCAAGGTAATCCTTAAAACCTGACCTGTTAGGGGTACTTGAGGACCGCGGTTGGGAACCACTGGTCTGCAGTATAATTACACACTGCCTGGCTTATAAAAAATGCGGTCATGTTCTTTTTGTGAGGCAGTGTATTTTTCTACGCAGTACATTTTTTGGCATTCCTACAACAATGAGTGGATGTGTTGGAGGGTTCAACTCAACAAATAATTCTACTGAAATGGAAACAGATTTGAAGCTTTCCAGTGGGGTACGGCCATGTTGAAGTCGTTGACTTGTTGGCATAGTAGACCAAACTCCATTGCAACAGATTTGTGAATCTGAACAGTCCACCCTGCCATGCAGATAGCACGAGCAGACCAATATTCGATCGTATTTGCTGTCTTTACCCACTATGTAATCTCCATTAGATGCTCATTTTGTTAGGTCAGAGCTGGAGGAGACATCTGGCTTTACGGACAACTCTCTAAGCAACCAGCTGACATGTCATCGGCACTCCAATAAAAAATAAAGAAAGAGGCAGGTCATCAACTAATTACAGATGGATGAAACATGTCAGTGGTGTATGTAGTGATCCATGAGCATGTAATGGACCTAGTTTCTCCAAATGTTGTTGTACGGCTGTCAAGAAAAGCTTGAAACATGGGTAGCATAGCTCAACAGTTGGACAACAATTCTGTGCATCGTGAGCTTATTATATTTTTGTCTCTAATATGTTTATTATGGATAAAACAAATTCGTTTTAGGAGACTTTGTAGACAAATATAGTAATAGATGGAATCAAAATCTAATGGATGAACAAGCTCTAACGCCGGATATTTCAGAACTACTTGCTCCAAGATGGCCGGGTACCCTTTAGGCCAGGGCTATCTAACTCAGGCCCCCCAGATATATATGAACTATAACTTCCATGATTCTCTGGCTTTCAAAGTACTCTGGGAATTGTAGGCATCAACATCTGGGGGGCCGTGAGTTTGACAGCCCTGTTTTAGGCTTTGGATTGGTTGAGCATCATTGGTATTTTTACCAAGATTATCATTTCTCATTGAAGGACCATTGTACCTCTCTTGCAAACCCTGTTCCTCTTCCAAATTCTAGCCTTGATTAAATTTTGGCTGCAGGTTTCATAAAAAAAATTCAAAATTTCGGCTGATTCAATTGAAAGTATTTGGTCACAGCCGAATTAAAGCCTGTAATAAGCACAGAACAAAATGGATTTTCTATGTATCTAACTACTGTTAGTATTCCTACAGGGCTATTCAGAAAGAGGTGAAAACCTTGAGAATGCCTGGAGAATTGAAAATTCTAGGTCACAATAGTCAAACCAGAAAAATTCTCCCATTTATCTCACTTTCCAAATTGGCTATTTGGTCTAGATTGTTCATTCTCCTGCCAATTCTCAAGGTTTTCACCTCTCTTTGAATAGCCCTGCTAGTCTTAAAACTACCCTAAGTTTAAGCCTGGCCGTCCACTATGTCCGTAGTCGGATGACCAAATTTGGTCGTCTGGCTACGGACAACTTTATCATACGACCTGGGCCGTCCATTGGAAGAGACTATCAGGGTTATTCAGAGAGAGGTTAAAACCAGGCGAATGGCAGGAGAAGAGAACAATCTAGACCATAATAGCCGATTTGGAAAGTTAGATAAATTGACAAATTTTTCTGGTTTGGCTATTTTGACCTAGAATTTTCACTTCTTCAGGCATTCTCCTGGTTTTCACCTCTCTCTGAATAACCCTGTATGGCAGACCCAGGTTGATCAATGAATATAACTGCCGAACGCCACCAATCGCCGCACAGCAGAAAGAAAAAATACGCAGCCGAACGCTGCCAAAGCCCAGCGGACTGCAGAAAAACAAACAAAACAGAACTCTGCTATTCTTCTAATAGGTGTTTAAACCAAAAATAAGATGGAAACGAAAATATTATTTTACATTGAATCCTATGGGATTCGCCTGTTTTACCTCTTGAACTGAAACACCAAATATCAGGGCATTCTTCATGGTCACTGTACTTCATCCGACAAATCCTATTCAAATGGGAAAGATCGCTAGTCTGATGTAGTCGCACAAAGTTGTCTGAAGTCGTCCGATGGCAGTCGGAGACAGTGGAAGTGGGTTGAATCTCCTCTGTGTTGTGGTATTAGTCGGGTGACTACAGACGACTTGTTAGTTGCACAATACGGACCCAGTGGACGTCCAGCCTAATATAATACCTGGTGTACAAGATGTTTGGGTTAGGTTTGCCTTTAGGTTTAGGATTATTTTTAGGGTTAGGGTCAGAGTTACTTTGGGGTTTGGGCTATTATTAGGGTTAGGGTTATAGCTACTTTTAGGGTTAGGATTATATTAGGGTTAGGTTTTTATTGCTAATTCAACACTAATATTAAAATTGAGGGAACTCAGTTGGATTTCAGAGTGATTTCCTCTTTTGTTTCCTGCCCAAAAAGCCATTTATCAACCCCTTTTCAGCATTTGATATTTACAAAAAAAAATCATCTTATTAATAAATTCAGATTGAATCACTAAAGTCTAGATCTCAATTTAGACTTTAAAATCGACGTCTCCTTACGCCAGTATAGGCGCAAGTGATGACATTTTTTTTTTTCTGGGAAGCAGCATACCGGGATGTCCACAACTAGATCTACAAAAAAAAATGGCCAAATTGTGGCTGAAAATGCACAAACGTTCAGCACTCGGGCCGAATGAAACCGAACCCTCTGTTCCTTTAACATCTAATGCATTCTTAGATGCTTGTGTTTTTTTTTAACATTGAAATATTTCGCTCTATAAACACTAATAATAAAAAAAGTGATAAAGGTAACTGTAGTTGTATTTATAAAGCGTTTTAACGACACGATTTAATGCAGTAAAGTAGCATTTTATAGCACACGTATATCATCAGTCGCAGTGGGCAAAGATACAGCGTGCAGAGTTGTCCTTACAGTAGAAACACAGATCCCGCAATACGGCCTTGGAATGTGTGTGTGTGTGGGGGGGGAGCTGTTTTGTGGGGGGGGATTACAGATGTTCAGAGATCATTTCCATAGGAACTAAATTCAATTTTCTTACTGTATGGAGATTTAATTGAAGAACAAAAAAGGTCAGAATCTTTGTGACATGAGATGGGGATTTCCTAGATTGAAGAATCGTGCTGACAAAACTGCTGATGTTTACAGTTACAGTTACAAGTTTTTATAAAGTGCTAACAAGTTCCGCAGAGCTGTACAATGGGAGGCTAAATAACAAACATACATACAGGTTCAAATCACAGAACAGTAAAAGAGAGGACCCTGCTCAAGAGCTTACGATCTAAGAGAGGGGTGACATACTAGGTGAGGGTTAATAGGGAATATGAGATAGCTGGGTGCATGTAGGCTGTGTGGGAAGATGTAGTACGAAATAAACAGAGGGGGGATTAGGGAGTGAGCCGATAGGCTTCTCTAAAGTGATGTGTTTTCAGGGACTTCTTGAAGGACTGGAGACAGGGAGTGTCTGATGTTGCAGGGGAGGGAGTTCCATAGAAGGGGGGCAGCTCGGGAGAAGTCTTGAAGGCGGGAGTTGGGCGTGCCGGTACGAGCAACTGATAGCATCAGATCATTGGCAGAGAGAAGTGGTCGGGATGGGATGTACCGGCTAATAAGGGAGGAGATGTAGAAAGGGGCGCGGTTATGGAGAGTTTTGTATGTGAGCACCAACATTTTGAATTGGATTCTAAAGGAAACTGAGCAAGTGCAGAGATTGATAAAGGGGCGAGGTGTGTGAGGTGCGCGACGTGAGGTGTATGAGCCTGGCACCGGCATTCATAACAGACTGCAGAAGGAGAATCTGGGATCTTTTAAGGCCAGAGAGAAAGAGGTTACAGTAGTCAAGGCGGGAGATAATAAGAGCTTGGATGAGTATTTTAGCAGAGTATTTTAGCATTAAGAAAGGGACGGATGCGTGCAATGTTTTTTAGGTGGAAGTAGCAAGATTTGGTTAATGACTGAATGTGAGGAGTAAGGGATAGATTGGAGTCCAAGAGGACCCCGAGGCAACGAGCCCAAGAGGCAGGAGCAATGGTGGCACCATTCACCTGAAGGGAAATGGGTGCAGGAATGGAGGATTTAGAGGGAGGGAAGACTAGAAGTTCTCCAGTCGGAGACAGCCGATAGGCAGGCTGTAACACGGTCCAACACAGGGGGAGAGAGATCGGGGGAGGAAAGGTAGATTTGGGTGTAGTCAGCATAGAGATGATATTGGAATCCATGGGAAGAAATGAGGTTGCCCAGAGAGGCGGTATAGATTGAGAAGAGTAGGGGACCCAGAACAGAGCCTTGAGGCACCCCAACCGAGAGAGGAAGCGGTGATGAAGAGGCACCAGCAAAGGAGACACTGAAGGAGCGAAAAGAGAGATACTAAGAGAACCAGGAGTTTCCCTAAACGTTCCTAGTCATGTTCAAGGACGGGAAGTCTGACAACTTCAAGGCAGTGGTCATAGGATAAGATGAAGCTATGGTGACAAAAGATGTTTGTCGGGGGAGGGGTAATTTGAGAAGGGGGCGCACCTCTTTGAGAAATACATGGAGATTGGTGGCGATTATAATTTAGCATTATTATTTCATTGATTTTAATCTTACTTTATAGTATATACACACATACACAAAACGCACACTTCCCCGAAAAGAAAATGCTTCTACTGTAGCAAACAAGCCCTGGGATTGTAGCCGACAACCAGTTATTTAAGAATAATTAAAAGAACTGAAAAGCATTTTCCCTCTTAGTCACATTGTCATTCACATTGATACATTGTAGCCTAGCCAGGAATGCATAGCATTCACTGCACGCATCTCATTCTGTAACCACGCTGTACAATGCATTGCACGTACACACACACAATACGATAGAGGGTCCCAACCTCCCCCCTCCTTCCCAGGACACCTCATGTACTACAGGGAAAATCAGCTGGAAGAGCAAACTGTATGGAGACGGATCCCTAGGACAATGGGGTGATGGAAATATCCGACATCTTCATAATGATAAAGAAGGGTGGGGGGTATCTGGTCCCCGATTCATAATCTTGGTCTCAATAGGAGCTCACAAAGAGACTCCCGGGTCGCGTAATGCTGTGCTTAAAGAGACCACCATCTCCATCCTCAAAAAAAATCAATAACCTATTCCTTTGAGACAGATGTATTATCTCGACTCCTTGGTGAACAATAACCAGGAATAGAAACATAACCACATATCTTTCTAATCCTCCACATGCCTTTCAAGGCTCTGTCAGGGGGAGGCCGGTGACAACAATGAGAGCCTATCAATCACTTTAAGGCAAAATGACGATTCCGATTGGATTTTAACCGTATTAGAAGATGATTGCCTTTAATTTACTCTACGGTGGCCGAGCATTCTTTGAAATAATCTAGGATTTGATAGAACCGAGTACTCGGCATTCTTTAACATCCAGTGAGAGATGGGAGAGGATGCTAGGAAACAAGCCGGAGCCGGGAGGTATAATCCACGCATGAATGCTCTCTGATTGTTTTTTAAATGTCTCAGAGACTTAACTGTAACACATCGTATGGAATTACCAGAGAACAGGAGGCATGTTCTCCTAGAAGAGCCTTATTTTAACGCATACATATACACAAATTTACACAAATAAGAACACCTGGTCTGTTAATGTATGGATGTAACACTTGTTATTGATGGTATGTTTCTATCGACACAATCTCGTGGATTTTATCATATATAAACCAGGGGTCTAGCCCTAAAACATACAAATATACTTATCAAGAGCTCTGCCCCAATTAACCACTAATATCCATCACATAACCAACACCCCCACTGGAGATTGATATTAATGAATTAATATCTGACCTAAATAAAGTCAAACAAACAATAGTTGGAACGCCTTTCGGTTCGATTCCGGTGCACATTCGCCGCGGCATCGTTTGGATAAGTTCATGCAATGTCACAGCATTTATTTGCGTCCGGAGTGGCATTAATTTGTGGCCAGGTTCTTGTATGGATGATGGGAGAGTTGGATCACTGCGTCTTCTCCAGCACATTATCCCAAAAATTCTCAATGGGGTTAAGGTCTGGACTGTGTGGTGGCCATTTTTACATGTTTATGGGCTACATGATGACAGAGAACATTGATGGACTTGCCAGATCTTTGCCAGCTATTAAGATGGTCCTGGAGGACTTGTGAAGCATGAGCAGATCTCCCTGGATATTTTTCCGATTCCAAGATGGCGTCCGAGAGAACAGATCTTAAGGCGCAGGCAAGAGATACCGAAGGCAAGCCGGTTTACACCGCAGTTTGGCTTATTGGAGGTTCTATTTATAGATGGAGGACAGGTGGGGAGTTCTATTCTCCTGATGAAGTCTTCATAGATTAAATGCGTTGAGCACGATTACCAGGACCAGCTCGGTTACACTGCAAGCTTCCATTGGCCAGTCAGCATTGAGAACCAAGGACTGGGTAATTTTATGATTTTAATATACTTCATACATTGTTTTAGCTTGTGAACACAATAAATACTTCGATTTTCTTCCTATTCTGGCTGCCTACACTATTGGTTTTTGTTCTCTTCGTTTTGAGGGTCATCAAGAGAATCCCTAGAAGAACAGTATATGATGATGAGCAGTATATCCGATATCTGTTTGGGAGTGAATATTGGCTTATATTTTATTGTTACTTTTTAGGGGGGTATTACCCTATAGGGGTTAGTCAGAAAGCGCCAGAATTGCCACTGAATTGCACCGAATGGTGAATTTCACCATACAGTGCTATTTCAGGGCAGTTCGTCTATTCACTAAACCGTCAGTTCCCCAAATACTGGTGAACTGACAGCGAAATACAGTGCAGTCCGGCGATCTTCCGCAGCAGCAAAATTGTCCCTTAAAGAAGTAATGGTTAATCTATTCAGAGAACGCCGAATTGCAACAAAGTCTCAATGATTTTCGGTGGTTCAATTCGACAGGTTTAAAGCGGCGAATCCCATAGGATTCAATGTAAAAAAATATTTTCTTTTTCTTATACATATTAAATCGTTTATTCTATACATTTTTAGCAAAACGTCTTATTTATTTATTAACCCTTTCGCTGCAGAGGACGCGCTCAGCGCGTCCACCCGCAGGAACGTTCCTTGCGGGGGACGCGCTGAGCGCGTCCTCACTTTGGGGCCAGCATTCAGCCGGGTTCCGGCCGATCGCTGGCCCCCCCGGTGCGGGCTGACATCCTCGATGTCAGCCCAGCACCCGGAACCGCCGCTGGAGTAATTAGGTGTCATCGCGGGGGCGCGATGACACCTAATTCAGGCGCCCCCCCGCATTGGTGGCGTGCAGGGGGTTAACCCAGGCACCGTTTGGAAGGGCACAGCCTGCCCTTCCAAATGGTACCTGGCATTAACCCCATGGGGGCCGGATCACGAATCGACACCAAAAAGCGCCGGTTCGTGATCCTTTCCCGGAGCTGGCCGACATCTTGGATGTCGGCCAAGCTTCCAGGAGTGCCCCCTGAGGACTGGCGTCATCGTGCATAGCACGATGACGCCAGTCCTGGAGTTAACCCCTAACTGCCACCAATGGTGGAGATAGGGGGTTCCAATGAACCCCCTATCTCCCGATCCGTGGCAGTTAGGGGTTAATGTTTGGTATTGTTGGATCGGCCAGAGCATGGCCGTTCCAACAATACCAAACTTGACTAAGAAAAAAGTTTTTAAAAAAAACTTTAAAAAAAAAAAAAAAAAAAAGTGTTTTTTTTCTTTTTTTTGGTTCGTTAATGCAGCAATATTGTTCCCATTTCAATTATAATGTGAACAATGATGCTGCACTAACGATTTTTGTATGCGGTGCGTTTGTTAAAAATCGTGTAATTTTCCCCAAAAAAAAAATGTAACGAGACTCCATCTCTAATTTTTTTAACAAGCGCACCCCATACAAAATATAACCGCAATTGCTCGCATGTTAAAATGTGAAAAAAAAAAACTTTACACGTTGTAAATTATTGAAAATTCATATTTTATTGCATTTTTTGTTATAATATACAGACAGGTCATGACGTATACATATAATAATGACATATTATGAATCTGCCGAGTCTGACGGAAAGAACGATATATAATATGTCTGGGTCATATACTAAAATAAGCCTTCAAAACACGTTTAAACATGATGAGCAAAATCGGTAAAAATGACCTCAGCACAGAGGCGGGAAATGCCTCAGCAGCGAAAGGGTTAATTTATTATTTTAACACTTTTTGTATTATTTTTTTTTTTTTAAGAAAAAAAATTGATTCCCAATTTCGTTTTTAAAAGGATTTTTTTTAAAACTGTAACAGACCTTTTTATAATTTTTTTAAAGGACCTTTTTATTCTTTAGACACATTTTAACGCATTTTTATTGGTTTAAACACCTATTACAAGAATAGCAGAGTTCCGATTTTTTTTTTCCTGCAGTTTAGTGATCACATCTTTGTTGCACGACAGTGACCCTGCGGTGAATAGTGAATTCATGGAGGGTCGATGAAATTTAATCACCGAACTACAAAGCGCTGAAATTTCGGTGCTTTCTGATTAAGCCCTTATGTGTTTATATTTGCATTCACAGATAACCTCTGCTTGCGTTTATATTGATATTCCCAAATATTTCAGGTAAGAGAAACGCAAACTGTCAGGGTTGTTCAAAGAGAATCGAAAAGTCACCGTATGTTTTTTTTTTTTGAGAAAGTATTTTACCAGGAAGGATACATTGAGATTTCTCTTGTTTTCAAGTATGTCCTGGGTGGCGATTATGTACCGTTAGGTGTCTTGCCCAAGGACACTTACTGGAGAGGTGCTCTGGCTGGGATTCGAACCCATGACTCCACAGGCTCTCTCCACGCAGAGCAGTGATGTTACCTCTACTCCACCCAGCCGGCACTATGTTCAGTGACTTTTAGTTCCCTGCACTTCGGAGCAATTCGGCGATCCTATTCCTTGTATTCAGCAAGCACCACAGGGCCCCCACAGTGCCGGGAAAACCCACTGAACACTCGCCACAAACCTACCGAACACTCACCGAAACCCACAGAAACAGCTGGATTAACCCCGGTCCCCGCCGAACACGCCGGCGAAACCAGACTAGCCGCCGATCACAGCGCAGAGCAGCCGCCGGAAAAAGCTGACACGCAGACGAACGAGGTGAAAAAACACAAAAAACTGTACGCTTGAAAGTTTGAAAATTGAAACGCTGTTTGCGAAAAACCTACAGAACGAAAATGTCTGGAATTTACATATAAGATCCAATGAATGATAATAAAAAGGGCTTTTACAGAAAAAAGAAAAAAAGATTTTAAAAACAAAACCTGAAATTTTTTTTCCAAAAAATGCCTAAAAGATCCTAAAAAAAATCTATAAATAAAGAGACTTTTTACTGCTGAATGTTATAATAAACGGTTTATTAGATATTGCATTAAAACGGGAATATTTTTAACATTGAAGCCTATGGGATTCTCCTGAATAAACTTGCCGAATGAAACCACCGAATGTCAGGGCATTTCACTGACATTCCTCAGCTGTTTGGTGTCTCTGAATAGCTGAAGCATTGCTTCTCTATGGGAATTTCACTGCCCTCGAATAGGCACCGAACAGGCACCGTATGTGCAGGCAATTCGGCAGTATTTAGTGAATTGCCGCTCTCTGAATAGCCGAATGGCCCCGAAATGTCCCCGTTTGCTGAATTTCAGTGTCCGGTTATATTTCGGGGCCAGATCGACTCTCTTTGAATAACCCTGTATGTCTAAAGTAACACCTGTAATCGCACCCACCTCTTCTCCATTAATCACCTGTATTCTACGCTCATTATATCTTAATAAAATAATGAAAACTCAATAAAACTACAAAAAAATGAAATTGCCATGAATAGCGACAATGAAAAGGGCGCTGAGCGAATTTTGGTCAATGTACCTTGAATTTTTCTGCAACAATGTTTCGCTGATCTAGCTAATAAGGATTGTATGGTATTAGAGAGTCAATACCTCTGTTTGCTATAGAGGAATCTTTGACAAAAAAATGCCTGGAGGTCTAGTAAAACTATTAGTGAGCACAAAACAGTACTTGCAGTGGGGCCAGCTTTCCGTTTTCACTTTATATCTCCCTGTGATTCGTCAAAATACTGTGGAAACTCTTGTATTGAAACCGTTATTTCATTATTTGTTTTTGTTAATTATTAATTGCATCTTAAAATATGTATATTAAAGAATGTATATTAATAATGTATATTAAAGGATGTATTTCTTTGCATGATTGGATTTTGTCCTCGGTTCCCCTGCCCACATTACACCGTTAAATTTAATTACGAGGCGGAAGGACGGCAGCACTGGTTGGGGAAAGTTACAGAGGGCGTCCCCTGCAAGTCCAAAACTTGGCAGTCAGCGGCGGCAGGTTAGTAATTAACCCCCTGAGATTACAATGGCAGATGCTTCATCTTAGGTCTGAGTCTCATCCCCATGTCCTCTGAGCTTTCACTGCCCTTTTCCGTGATGCTCACAGTGATTTTTACATGGCATCCTAGGGAAACACGGCTTTTGACTGTTGAAAATATTTATTTTTCTGACGGAATACATAGTTTCAGGACACAAATACTTAAAATATCTATCACCTATCTATCCATATCTATCTATCACCTATCCATCTATCTATGTATCTACATCTATCCTTCCATCTATCACCTATCTATCCATCTATCTATGTATCCACATCTATCCTTCCATCTATCACCTATCTATCCATCTATCTATGTATCCACATCTATCCTTCCATCTATCACCTATCTATCCATCTATCCTTCCATCTATCACCTATCTATCCATCTATCTATGTATCCACATCTATCCTTCCATCTATCACCTATCTATCCTTCATCTATCACCTATCTATCCATCTATCTATCCACATATATCCATCTATCCATCCATCTATCACCTATCTATCCATCTATCTATCCACATATATCCATCTATCCATCCATCTATCACCTATCCATCTATCTATCCACATATATCTATCCATCTATCACTTATCTATCACTTATCTATATATCTATCTATCCACATCCATCCATCTATCCACATCTATCTGTCACATTCCCACATTCCAACCCTGCCTCCCTGCCCTCTGTATTCCTTATGTCTGTGTTTCCCTGTGCTGCTTTCCCTGACATGCAGCTCAGGGGTTAAGTTCTTTGCTTGTTGAGCTTCTGCTGGTGATATGGGCTGATTACTCCCTTATTTAAAGCCATGGGCCCATATCACCATGCTCTTGCATCCTGGTTCACTTCAGCTACAGATTTGTTCCTGAGAGCTCCCTGTTATTCTATCCTAGTGCTTTCTCAGTGTTTCCCCCTTGTCTGAGTTCTAGGTTTCTGATTGACTTCCTGGTATTGACCCTCTGGCCTGGCTGACGGATTTTCTGTGGTGCTATATCCCCGCTTTGGCTCAAGGTATACGTTTTGGTTTTGACCCCTGGCTTATTCATTGATGACTCTTCTGGACATCCCTAGCTGTTCTGTGCATATTGTATTATATGTTGTGTATCCCTGTAGACCACGGCTTTTGTATATTGAAGTCCTTCCCTGCAAGTTGTTGAGTATACTCCTTCAGGTGTCTGTGTTTTCCCCAGGACTCTGCACAGCTACAAAGGTAACCTTTTTCTATTAGTGCAGATTCGGCCACTCTAAGGACCGATCTATCAGTATAGGGCTCCTTCGGTATAGCCGTGCAGAGGTCCCCAGTGTCTCCTGTGGTTTATTCACATATCCCAGATCATTGTGTCACGCATCTCTGCATATAGCGGCTTTTCCTCTTACCTGGGCCCTACTTGGCGCATGCCAGGTACCGCCATTGTGGCTGAACGTGACATAATGCAAGAGCCAACCATAAAGCCCGCAGAGTTGCGTAAATTGTTTGAATCCATGCTGCGCCTGTTTGGTGATTTCATGTCTAAGTGGAAGGGGTTAATGGACACAACTTTTCTCCCTTCTAATGATCAAGCTGTTCTAGAAAGCAGGGTACGTGGTCCGCTTTCCCCTGAGGAAATGAATAGAAGGCGAACTGACAAGCTCTGTTTCTATTGTGCCAGTTCATTGCATTTTATATCTTGGTGCCCACTCAAGCCAGTGCGCGCTGAGGCTGGCAAGATGCCAGTGCACGCTGATGCTGGCAAGATGCCAGTGTGTGCTGAGGCTGGCAAGATGCCAGTGCGTGCTGAGGCTGGCAAGATGCCAGTGCGCGCTGATGCTGGCAAGATGCCAGTGCGCGCTGAGGCTGGCAAAGTGCCCGCTGTGCCCACGACCCACAGTCGGGTCACCAAAGCCAGGTCCCATTATAAATCCAAAGTAATCAGACCCCTTGTACTGTCCAGGATTAGGAGAGCCCTTCCTAGGGCAACCAGACCTGTGGAGGGGGCAACTGATGTTAATGACCTTGCTGAATATTCTGACGATGGGTCAGATGGTGCCAGGCCCCGTACTGGGTCAGATGGTATCAGACCCTGCCATGAATCCAAGGTCAGACCCCCTTTACCGTCCAGGCCTAGGAGAGCCCTTCCAGGGGTAACCAGGTCTGTGGAGGGGGTAACTGACATCTCAGACCCAGTCGAGTATTCCCCTTTTGATCCCGAGGTACAAATGGAGTTTGACTCATTCTCGGCCAGGGAGGCAAAGGATGAAGCCATGGAGGTTATTCCCATTAATGCCTCTCATATGTGGCCTCGCCAAACGGCCAGACGCCCTAATGGTGGTCCAGGGCGTAAGATTGTTACAGGCTGTATTACCTGCGGTGCTGTACGCTTATCTGCATCACCCACCGCACTCATAGTGCCAGGTAGCAAGGCCACAATTATGGGGTCTGGCGATGGGATCACAACCAAGGAGTTTGGTGGGGAAACCGCAATCATGTTGCCTTTTTCTGGCAGTGAAGTTGTCACACCTGTGGCTGGCAAGCTTCCAGTTAAATCAGTCTCAAGCTGTGTGTCAGCGGTGCCAGTCCCAAGCTGTGTGTCAGCGGTGCCAGTCCCAAGCTGTGTGTCAGCAGTGCCAGTCCCAAGCTGTGTGTCAGCGGTGCCAGTCCCAAGCTGTGTGTCAGCGGTGCCAGTCCCAAGCTGTGTGTCAGCGGTGCAGTCCCAAGCTGTGTGTCAGCGGTGCAGTCCCAAGCTGTGTGTCAGCGGTGCCAGTCCCAAGCTGTGTGTCAGCGGTTTCAGTCCCAAGCTGTGTGTCAGCGGTGCCAGTCCCAAGCTGTGTGTCAGCGGTGCCAGAAACCCAGTCAAGCTGTGTGTCAACAATGCCAGAAACCCAGTCAAGCTGTGTGTCAGCGGTGCCAGTCCCAAGCTGTGTGTCAACGGTGCCAGTCCCAAGCTGTGTGCCAGTCCCAAGCTATGTGCCAGCGGTGCCAGTCCCGAGCTGTGTGCCAGTACCAAGCTGTGTGTCAGCAGTGCCAGAAACCCAGTCAAACTGTGTGTCAGCGGTGCCAGTCCCAAGCTGTGTGTCAGCAGTGCCAGAAACCCAGTCAAGCTGTGTGTCAGCGGTGCCGGTCCCAAGCTGTGTGCCAGTGGTGCCAGTCCCAAGCTGTGTGCCAGTACCAAGCTGTGTGTCAGCAGTGCCAGAAACCCAGTCAAGCTGTGTGTCAGCGGTGCCAGTCCCAAGCTGTGTGTCAGCGGTGCCAGGAACCCAGTCAAGCTGTGTGTCAGCGGTGCCAGTCCCAAGCTGTGTGTCAGCGGTGCCAGAAACCCAGTCAAGCTGTGTGTCAGCGGTTCCAGAAACCCAGTCAAGCTGTGTGTCAGCAATGCCAGAGCTACATTGCAACACCACTGTACCCATGCCCCACAGAGAGTCCGAGGTTTCCAAACCTCATGGTAAGGCACAGGTAGGCGAGCCTACTCCCACTGTTGCCGTGTCGTGTGGGGGGGTCACCGGTTCTAGATCTCGTTCAAGGAGAAGACGGGAAAAGGTGTCTAACCCTGGTCCCACTGATTCTATGTCCAGTCTAACTGATGCCAAGATCCCCCTACCCCGTCATGTCCCTGAGGGCTATGTGCAGTCGCCCTTTGGACTGGTGTTCAGGAAGGACCACTGGGTTGCCATTCAAAGGAACCCTCATAGACGGGGGCGTCTTGTGGAGGAGGATGACGACTCTGAGTGGGACCTCAAAGGACTTTGGTGACTGGTGTTCGTGATCTGGTTTCCTGATTCTGTCTGTCATGTTTGTTGTTTTAGGTGCCCTGAGGTCACCTTTTTTGGAGGGGGCTACTGTCACGTTCCCACATTCCAACCCTGTCTCCCTGCCCTCTGTATTCCTTATGTCTGTGTTTCCCTGACATGCAGCTCAGGGGTTAAGTTATTTGCTCATTGAGCTTCTGCTGGTGATATGGGCTGATTACTCCCCTATTTAAAGCCATGGGCCCATATCACCATGCTCTTGCATCCTGGTTCACTTCAGCTACAGATTTGTTCCTGAGAGCTCCCTGTTATTCTATCCTAGTGCTTTCTCAGTGTTTCCCCCTTGTCTGAGTTCTAGGTTTCTGATTGACTTCCTGGTATTGACACTCTGGCCTGGCTGACGGATTTTCTGTGGTGCTATATCCCCGCTTTGGCTCAAGGTATACGTTTTGGTTTTGACCCCTGGCTTATTCATTGACGACTCTTCTGGACATCCCTAGCTGTTCTGTGCATATTGTGTTATATGTTGTGTATCCCTGTAGACCACGGCTTTTGTATATTGAAGTCCTTCCCTGCAAGTTGTTGAGTATACTCCTTCAGGTGTCTGTGTTTTCCCCAGGACTCTGCATGGCTACAAAGGTAACCTTTTTCTATTAGTGCAGATTCGGCCACTCTAAGGACCGATCTATCAGTATAGGGCTCCTTCGGTATAGCCGTGCAGAGGTCCCCAGTGTCTCCTGTGGTTTATTCACATATCCCAGATCATTGTGTCACGCATCTCTGCATATAGCGGCTTTTCCTCTTACCTGGGCCCTACTTGGCGCATGCCAGGTACCGCCATTGTGGCTGAACGTGACACTATCTATCTATATATCTATCTATCCATCACCTATCTATCCATCTATCCATATCTATCTATCCATCATCCATCTATCATCTATCCATCTATCACCTGTCTAGTAATCTATCACCTTTCCATCTATGTATCCACATCTCTCTATCCATCTGTCTATTATCTATCTATCCATCTAGTGATCACCTATCCATCTGTCTATTAATCCATCACCTGTCTATTACCTATCACTTATCTATCCATCTGTCTATTATCTATCACCTATCTATCCATCTGTCTATTATCTATCGATCCATATAACTAACTATCACCTACATATAATATATATATATGCATGTCTATTATCTATCTAGCCATATCTATTTATCACCTATAATATCTATCTATCCATCTGTCTATTATCTATCACCTATCTATAATATCTATTTAACTGTCTTTTATCTATCTATCCATATCTACTGTATCTATTTATCCATCCGTCTGTCTATCCATCTGATTCGCTATCTATCTTTCCATATCTAGTACGCCCTGGCTGGCATTAAAGCCCTCTCACCAGACACCACCTGTCCAGTGTGAATGTGTCAATCGATCAGTCTTCCTACCTGTCTGCCCATATGTCTATCTATGTATCTATTTATCTATCATCTACCTATCGGTGCATCTGTCTGTTATCTAACTAGTTATATTTATTTATCAATATATTCAAATCATACATACATAGTTACGGACACAAACACTTAAATTTTGTATCCGGGAAAAGCTTTCTTTCTTTCTTTCTTCCTTTCTTTCTCTTTCTTCCTTCCTTTCTTTCTCTTTCTTCCTTCCTTTCTTTCGCTTTCTTCCTTCCTTTCTTTCGCTTTCTTCCTTCCTTCCTTTCTTTCTATCAGCAATCTATATAACTGTTTAATTATCCACATGTTTATCTATCTACTGATCTAAATCTCTGAGTCTGAGTCACATTTCGTAAGAATGAAGCACCCACAGTAAACATCGCATTCTGCTGGGAATGGCCTCACTCCATCCTGCTGAGAATACACATCATACCATTATTCCAGGATTAGAATGCTACATTTAAAAAACATTGATTCCTCATTCCCTCATTCACTAAGGTTCACAATGTTCTACCAGTAGAATGTTATGTCAAGAAAACACAATATTGATTTAAGCAGAGGTTACAGAATAAATAACATTCTACAAATACAACCTTTGGAACCTATAGTAACCTGCTCGGCAAAGCTCAGAACTCCTCAATGTGGATGCAGATTTGACCACAGCCTTGTACCGAGTAACTACTTCCATCAGGAGAACGTCACGGTCAGTCTTCGACTTATATTAAAGACGCGCCACACCAGACATACATCAATGTACTTGGATTTAAAAAACACGACTCTCTACCAGGGATGTAAACATTCATTTCAAAGGCTCGCAGTATAATGGGGTATTGAATATTTACTGAAGACTTTGGGGGGGGGATAATTGTCATTGTTTGCTGTGTTGCAACTACGCCGAGCATCAGTAAATATCAAATAACCTCCTTTCATTCCAAAAGCATTTATTATTATTTTTATTTCACAAACACCAACACATTCCGCAGCGCTGTACCAAGAGAGGGACACCTTCGAATGTCCACAGATGAGACCATGGTGGCCAATTGTAACGATCTATATAGCTCTCGCACTGAAGTAGCGTAGTTAGGATCGTAGAAAGCAGATTCCTCTGACCAACGTTGACAAAGCAACATGTATGCAAGAGCCTGATCTCCCAAGCCAGGGAGCAGGTAGACAATCTGGAGTAACACTGAAGCTCGTTTGGTTTCGTGACCAAAGGACTGCTTAGTGTTGTAACACAATAACGAGATACAGAGGAACAATTCTTGGAATCATAGACAGAACTCAGAATCAGATAAGCATGAGAATTTTCACATTTGTTCGTACACAAGAGTTCATCGCGGCATATGAGTTGTGCAGGCTGCAGGGCAGTCACATCAGAGAAAAACCTTACTTTCGTAAATAAACCTGATCGTGCTAATGCCGGATCGCAAGTACTATATGCAGAACTCACAACAATATCATAGATAGATCCACAATAAGTTGTCTTGTTATTAGAACTTAGGATGGAACGGGTAGCTATCAGAGGCCAGGAGCGTGAGATGGATTGTTGAAGGAGACGGGTAGGTCTCACTTCTGCAAATAGACAGCGCAACATCAAACCATACAAACAAACGTCAAAGGGGAAAATCCAGAGAATCGTCAAAGTGGGAAGCCGGGTCAAAACACATAATCAGGGTCCTCAGACAGAAATCGGTTGGCAACAAAGCAGCAAATAAGCGTAATAATGAACAGGCGATGCAGGAAATAAACTCCACGTCAGGGCAACGAGACAACTCCTCGTGCCCTGCTTTAAACCCGGAGACTCCTCGTGACCACACTAGGCCCCGCCCCCTCAGACACCGATCGGCCATCATGGAATGCTGGCACTCGACCAGCCAGTGGCACAGAAACGTGCCCCAATCCCCCAAGGAGCGCAGCAGGGGCTGAGGATGTAACACCAATGTACCGGCTTTAGGAGTAGAGGTAACATCATAGGTTAGATACAGGTTTGAAACCTGGCAAGAGCAACTCTCCAGTAAGTGTCCTTGGGCAATACACTAAACGGTGCATATTCGCCACCCAGGACATACTTGAAAATGAGAGAAATCTCAATGTATCCTTCCTTGTAAAATCCTTTCACACAAAAAAAACAAAACAGATACAGGAGGAAGTGAGGGCCCTATTCCCTTGGAAGTTTACAATCTTGATGGGTGGAGGGGTGACAGACAGGAGGGGAGGACTGCAAGATGAGAGTGATGTTAATGCAGAAAGAGATGAAGACGGTTGTTGGGTCAGTCGGATGTCTTGCTATGGAGTCGGGTGGTCGGCTTCCCTAAACAGAAGGGTTGTTAGGGAGCATTTAAAAGAATCCAGTTTGGGGGACAGTCTGATATTGTGAGGTAGCGCGTTCGATAGGGTTGCCACCGCACAAATAAAGTCCTGCAGTCTGGCATGTGAAGAGGTGATGATGGAGGATGCCAGGGGAAGGTCCTTCTTGGATTTTAGAGGGCGGACTGGAGTGTATTTGGCGATTAGGGAGGACAGGTAGTGAGGAGCGGCGTTAGGGAGGGCAGGTAGTGAGGGGCAATGTTAGTGAGGACAGGTAGTGAGGAGCGGTTTTAGTGAGGGCGTTGTAGGTCAGGGTGAGTAATTTGAATTTAATCCTGCTGTGGATGGGGAGCCAGTACAGGGACTCATAGAATGGGGCGGGTGAGATCGATAAGCCAGGCTGATGCATTTAGGATGGACAGCAAGGGGGAAGAGAGTGAGGCCATTCAGACGGTTGTTGCAGTAGTCTAGGCGGGAGATTAGAAGGGAGTGGATAAATTGCTTGGTGGTATTAGCAGTCAGAAATGGACAAATCTTGGCGACATTATAGAGGTGATTGAGGCAAGAGGAGGAGAGTGATTGGATGTGGGGGCTGAAGGAAAGCATCACACCAGTCTTCTAGAAATAGGATATATTTTTGTCTCCGATTGACGTCCATCACATTCACTCAAACAAATTATGAATGTCTGCCAGTGTTTCTGTCGACATGTGTCCGAAAAAAATATTCAGGAACGATTCAGGTATTCTGACGATGTTTGTAAAAACGTGTGCTAATTTTAGCAACCAATGTTTTTTTAAAAAATGTTTTTAAAATCTATATTTTCGATATATAAATATAAATAAATATATATATTTCATTGATGTCAAATTAAAAATAAATAAAAAAATAAATCATAATAAGAGAGCCACAGCTACCTTGTTTGAAGTGACTTGCTGCCTGGCCGCCGGGTTAACCGGTCAAATAGCCAGTGGTTCACAATAGCAATGGGTCTTGGACTGACTGAGGAAATGTATGTAGATTATATACAGGGTTATTCAGAGAGCGTGAAAAGCAGGAGAATGACTGGAGAATGAAAAATTCTAGGTCAAAATAGCCAAACCAGAAAAATTCTCCCTTTCATCTCACTTTCCAAATCGGCTATTTTGACCTAGAATTTTTCATTCTCCAGTTATTCTCCTGCTTTTCACGCTCTCTGAATAACCCTGTTAGGCTCAAACGAAGCACTGCTATGGCTGTATATAGTAATGGAGTGGGTAAAAACATCAGAAAGTCCCCATAATGGTGCAGTGGTTCTTTACAGCCCTAGTCCAGCCAAATGATCTTTAGGCGAGATAGCAGGCAATAAACCTGCCCAAGATGTCATGGCCTGGACTGATTGGAAGCCTTACTCGGATCTTGGTTGGAAGATGTTGAGGGGAGACTAAAGAATGTATGTGAAATCACTGAACTATGTGTACACCTAATAGTCTGTTGCAGTGAATTAAAGAAAATGTATTAAAACAGCTTGAGTGGGAATAAGTAAATAAATAATTAACTAATATGACATATTTAACAGATTGCTTAGACTCAAGGCTTTTTTCCAGCCTCAGCTATTTTGCTATGAATTCTGCAAGTCCATTGGCTACTGGCCATTCAATGATCAGCTAACAACACAGCCTTCATTAATTCAGCAACACATTGAGAATCTATACATAACGTAATTGCAGAACAAGCAAACGTCGGCTACGCAAAGAACTTCCATCACTTTATCGACAGCTCTATCGACACATTTGCAATTGGGCTGTGCTGTGAGAGAGGTCCTCCGATTGGACATTTGTGAATATAAAGCACCGGGCGTTATTTTAGGATAGGCAAAGGGGTTATTAGGAAACAAAGATGTGTACGTCTGATGTCTGTAACTTCTCTTCTTTTATCTGTCCACTTGTGCCTGACTCTCAGGTGTCCTATGAGTCAACTGTCACCTGGCTTTTCGGTCCTTTGCTGTTTCTGTCGGTTGGTTAATGTCGTGGCTGGTGTCAACTTTAATGGTGTCCAACAAACACATTCTTTGGCGGCCATGTTTTCTCTTTCCACTAAGCATTCTGGTCATAATATCCTTATCTAGGGAGATTGGTCACATGACATGGTCCAAAATATGTGATCCTGCTGGAATTTAGTAGCAGACTAATATGGACTACTATCTACTTTACGTCTGCTTCCTCCTTCCCTTTTAAGACGAGGTGGTGTTGACGAGGTGGTTGTTTAAGAAGAGGTGGTGTTCACTAATCGCCATTTTTACAATGAAAGGATGTTGATTTTCTTGGCCAACCTACGATGGATCAAGTACAGAAAGACTACATTGAATTAACTATTAGGGAAACTGCCATTGTATTTGGTCATATGTTCCACCATTCTTCCCACTGTTGTTCCTGTCAAATCATCTAGCTTTGTTCTCAAAGTTTGTTTTTTGAGGTTACCACTGGTGTTTCCCCATAGCTTCTGCTGTAGTAGTTTAGCATATATTTCGCCATAGTTTCAACTGGTCTTTAGTTCTTGTTCTCTACCATTGTTTTCGCTGCAGTTTGTACAGGAAGTCAATGGAGATCGCCAATGAAACGCCAATGAATAGCCACAGTTTACAGAAAAATAACAGCTCTTTGGGAATATACACAATAATTTGCATTACGTTCTTCTGCTGACTTTAGATTTTCTTGATAGCCAAGGGTTCACTTTAGATACAAAACGGGGACTTTACAGGCATTTGTAAGGATGGTATGTTTCGGTGCTTTGTGAATAACCAATATTGTGGACAGGTAATTCGAGATCTCGTTGATCCGTTACGTATGCAATGAGCATGACTTTCTCGGGACACTCGGAAGGGTGCATAATAAGATATTGGCAATCACGTAAGTAGTTAATCAGTTTATGAATTAATTAATTGATTTATTCGAGATGACAGAACGATTCTGCAGCCATCTCCAATTCAAAATGGTGGAAATATTAGACCCATTAAGTTTTTTTAACAATCACATTGTAACAATCACATTGCCCCAATGTTCTTGCCAAATGACCCCATTGTACTTTGTTTAATTACTTGGCACTAAAGAAATGCCCCGGTTAATGCCATTCAATGAATGAATAGAATAAAATACTGGAGCACAATGGGTCTGTTACCATTCCGTCTAATGTAAGAGTGCACGCATATTGTTATCCAACGCCTTCTGCATCAAGGAAAAAAAACAGCTATATTTGTAACAAAATAAAAAAAGCCATTGTGTTTTAAGATTAAAGACAACACAGAGATTTGCTCTGTAGAGACTGCGGGTATCAACAATTTAGGAGGAACTTAAAACCAATTTACTACCTAGGGGGGCTGAAACAGCCAACAGAGTCAAACAGGGGAAGCATCTGTTACCTGATTTACTCATTTACAAGTATCTGCTTGTAGGGTTTTGTTATTTGCTGTATAAATCCCGTGTATTTGGGATTGAAATTTGTACGGGACCATTAATACAGCTCATGGTATCATTCATTTTCCCTACTGAAAATCACATGGAAAAAGTAGGGTTTTTTTTCTAAGTAATGCATCTATTCAGTAATACTAGCAATGCGCACTCTGTAATGAACGCCTCTGCCAGACTCATCTACCTCACATTGTGTAACTCTCACACCTCACTTCTCCAGTCTGTAATGAACGCCTCTGCCAGACTCATCTACCTCACATTCTTTAATTCTCACACCACACTTCTCCAGTCTGTAATGAACGCCTCTGCCAGACTCATCCACCTCACATTGTGTAACTCTCACACCTCACTTCTCCACAGTCTGTACTGAACTCCTCTGCCAGGCTCATCCACCTCACATCCCGTAATTCTCATAACCTCAACTCTACACAGTCTATAATGAACGCCTCCACCAGACTCATCTACCTCACATCCCCCACCTTTCACAACTCACCCCTTTGTCAGTCTCTACACTGGCTCTCTGTTTCCTTCGTAATTCAATTCAAGATACTGGTCCTCACGTCGAAAACTCTCCATTACCCCTGACTTTATCTGATCTCTTATTGCCAGGTATGTTCCATCTCAGTTACTTTACTCTGACAATGGTCTGATAGTATCCTCTCCTCCTACTGTCCTCCCAACACTGGCCTTTAAGGGTTTTCCCAAGCTGCACCGTATCTATGGAACTCCCTCCCCCGCATCATTCAATTCTCCCTGTCTGCAGTATGCCATGTTCTCGAGACCCTACGCTGTGTGCTTTACTCCGCTGTGGGCCTTGTTCTCAAGACCCTTTGCTGTGTGCCTTGTTCCTGAGACTCTTCGATGTGTGCATTGTACCAAAAGCCCTCTACTGTGTGCCTCTTACTAGAGACCTTGCAGCCTGCCTGGTTTCCAGAGACCTTGAGTCCTGCCGCATCCAACCTTTGCGTATCCCCATATCCTGAGATTCTAGCCCTACCGTGCTTTGAACCCTTTGGTTTGCATGTGTTACACCCTTTGGTTCCATACATACTTCTGGTTTGCTTTCTTAATGTTGTTGCCTTTTTCTCCATCTCGGGTTCCTTCCTTTAAGGACATGGCGGTGCTCCATCAGCATCCCTTCATGTCTCGTGACACAGATATGTTTGTAAAAAATAAATTAACTATAATTAACTGCTACACAATAGACTAATGACTGAGCCTTCTGAATGTCATCACCTTAATGCTTACACTACCTTGATGGAGTGAACTCGATCTTCAAACGCATCAACAGGTGTCACAGATTGAGTTCACTCAATCCTGTCCCATTCTGGAGGATTGCTAAAGAATTTCGTTTAGTACAAACAGATTTAATTTGCAAACGAGCTCCAGAATGTGCCCCTAAATTTACCTTACATTGGACATATCAGCCAATCTACTGCTGAAAGAGCATATACCCTGCATACAAAATGTAAATCTAAGGAATAGACATTAAATAATTATACGTACACTGTTTTTATTATATTCTATGCACCTCGTATAGAAGTGGTATTTTTTTCTTTGCATTACTAAGGTTGAAAGTGCGTAAACATTGTTTTCCATGAACTGGCATGATTTGCGGCCTCAGTTCCCTGGAGTGTGATTTCACCTTGCTGCATCAGCAGGTATTGATCTCACTCCTGCTCACCAGGCATTTTGCTCTCGGAGCATTTTGATCCTTCCCGCAGTATATTGTTCATCAGAGCCCATGACTTGTTGTTCAGATGTGCGTTTAGATTTTAAAGAAGAGGTAAAATCCCTGTGTCTCTTCACTCACTGCAGCTTTATTTATCAGTGGTAACTATTGATTAGACCTTCACACACATATGTTGTCCCCTCTTTCGGTCAGATATGCATGTATACACATTACAGGGGTTAATTTACTATCACTGTGTTACAATGACAGTGATCATCTATCCAGAAAATCAAAAATTCAACACCGTCAAGTGAAGTTGCTGCAAACAACGCTGTACAATGGCACCAGCATTATTCTTCCGCAGAAAGAGTAAACTGTGGCTATTCTACATTCATTGTTGTTCTATCATTGCATGTAACACCGAGGAAGAACCTTTCGGCAATCTCCACTGAACGCACAATGGTGAAAGCAACAGTGAAAACAGTGCTAGACAACTTCAACTGACACTACAGTGGAAACTACGGTGACCAGGGCCGGTGCTAGACTATTTTGTGCCCTAGGCAAGACCAGCTACTTGCACCCCCCAAAAAAAAAAGAAAGCTCACATGGGTATATTTGCCCCTAGCTCTCACATGGATATATTGCCCCAGCTCTCACATGGGTACATTTGCCCCCCGCTCACATGGGTACATTTGCCCCCAGCTCTTACATGGGTATATTTGCCTCCAGCTCACACATGGAGATATTGCCCCAGCTAACACATGGCATGGAGATATTGCCCCAGCTAACACATGGCATGGAGATATTGCCCCGACTAAAACATGGCATGGAGATATTGCCCCAGCTAACAAATGGCATGGAGATAGTGCCCCAGCTCACACATGGCATGGATATATTGCCCCAGCACACACATGGTATCTGCCCCAGCACACACATGGGTATCTGCCCCAGGCCACACATGGATATCTGTCCCAGCACACACATGGGTATCTGCCCCAGCTCACACATGGGTATCTGCCCCATCACACCCATGGATATCTGCCCCAGCTCACACATGGGTATCTGCCCCAGCTCACACATGGATATCTGCCCCAGCTCACACATGGGTATCTGCCCCAGCTCACACATGGATATCTGCCCCAGCTCACACATGGGTATCTGCCCCAGCTCAAACATGGGTATCTGCCCCAGCTCACACATAGGTATCTGCCCCAACTCACACATGGGTATCTGCCCCAGGCCACACATGGATATCTGCCACAGCTCACACATGGATATCTGCCCCAGCTCACACATGGGTATCTGCCCCAGCTCACACATGGATATCTGCCCCAGCTAACACATGGGTATCTGCCCCAGCTAACACATGGGTATCTGCCCCAGCTAACACATGGGTATCTGCCCCAGCTCACACATGGGTATTTGCCGCTCCAGCTCCGTCTCCACCTCCGCCTCTGCCTCTGTCTCCCTCCACGTCCTCGTAGTCGTAGCAAGTCCCAATACATGCTGGCGTCGCTGCTGGCGTCAAGGAGACGGAGGCGTGTACTTGGTGCAGGAAGCTGGAAGCACCAAGTCCACACCTCCGTCTCCTTGACGCGGGCAGCAACGCCGGCACGTATTGGGACTGGCTGCAGCACACGGCTGCCCCGCGGCCAATTTTGGTTTTTTTAAAGTGGCGGCGCCGGCCCTGACGGTGACATCTTTTCTTGTTAACTTCATCAGAAACTACCATGGAAACCCAGACGTGAACTAGGTTGAACCATCAGACACTTTGGTGGAAAGAACGGTGAAATCGACCATAACAGTTGCCTACAATAGTGCATTCACCACGTTTGCTCCAGCATAGTTCTCAAAAGTTGACTGAACTAAATCCTCCAATCATACCATGAAATAATGGTGGCTAGTAAATAAACCATTATGAGTTTTAGAGACCTAAGGGCTCGATTTAATTTGGCCGAAAAGCCCAAATCCACACCTTTTTCTGACACTTTACAGTTCGGGAGTTTCAAATTCAGGGTTACTAGCATTCCGATTCCAAATAGAAATTTGGCTCATTTATTGGCTTTCGCGGCTATACTTTTTAATGGCAATATCTGCACTATCGATTCAGTTTGACTATACCGGTATTCTGATTTCCGAAAACATATCAAAGGCTGAAAAGTGCTGGTAAATAGATTTTCCAGAAGGTAAACATGGAAAATAATTAAGAAAATCATATGGAATACCCACACTTTTGTTATCAGTGTTGATTTATCAAGTAAAACCTAACCCTACAAATAAACCTAAAAATAGCACTAACCTTATGTTTAACCCTACGAAAAATATGAAACCTAACCCCGTGAAAAACTCTATAAATCACACTAATCCTAACCCTACAAGTAACCCTAAAAGAGCACTATCCTTAACCTTGCAAATAATAACACTAACCATACACATAACCAAAAAAATAACCATCACCCTAATCAGAACTCGAAAAATAACACTAACCCTACACATAACCCTGATAACAACACAAATCCTAACTGTACAAATAACCCTAACGCTACAAATAATCCTAAAAATAACCCTAACCCAACAAATAACTCAACAAATAGCCATAAAAATAACCCTACAAATAACCCAACACATAGCCATAAAAATACCTACAAATAACACTAACCCTGCAAATAACCCTACAAATAGCCCTAACCCTAAAAATATTCATAAAAATAAAACTAATCCTAACCCTATCAATATCCATAAAAATAACACTAACCCTACAAATAACCCTAAAAATAACACTTACCCTACAAAAAACCCAACAAATAGCCCTAAAAATAACCCTAGCCCAATAACCCTACAAATAACCCAACAAATAGCCCTAAAAATAGCCCTAACCATACAACCCTACAAATAACACTAACCCTGCAAATAACCATACAAATAGCTTTACAAATAGCCCTAAAGGTAGCCCTAAACCTACAAATAACCCTAAAAATAACACTAACCCTAATCTTACAAATATCCCTAAAAATAATACTATCCCTAACCCTAAAATAATCCTAAAAATAATCCTAACCCTACAAATATCACAAATCCTAACCCTAGGAATAACCCTACAAATATCCCTAAAAAAATACTACCCCTAAACCTATACATAACCCTCTCCCTATAAATAATCCTAAAAATAATACTAACCCTAACCCTACAAATAACAATACAAATAACACAAACCCTACAAATAACCCTAACCTTATGTATAACCCTACAAATAATACTAACACTAGCCCTACAAATAACCCTAATAAGAGAACTAACCTTATGTATAACCCTACAAATAATACTAACCCTAACCCTACAAATAACCCTATACATAACAGGGTTTCAGAGCCAGTATTCTGCATCTGAGAACAGCGAGCTAAATTAGAATAAGATCTTCTCATGCCAGCCACAAATTAACGACTGCCATAAAAAGTGACAAAGTACACAAAGAATAGAAGATGGTAATTTACAGTAAGAAGCCACAATGACCAAGCCGGCAGGAAAGTTTGATGGTCAGGTGGTCAGAATAGAAGCTTAAGCCATTGCTATTGTAGCTGCAGTTGCAAACATTAATGTCTTGACACGTTAGTCCAGCGGCGTGGTTGGAATATGTCCTCCGTTAAAATGTCCACAAACTGTATGGCACAAAATCGACATATGTTATGCTCTTCCAAATGATCCCTCGCCAATGCCATCGCATTCTTAGGAACAACTATGTTTAATCTTGACTCTGAAAGCCACCTGTAAAAATGACACGTTGCTGCGCTCATAGAATCCCGAAAAGGGGTTAAATATCTGAGTTGTAAATTGCCTTAAAATAAATTATAGATGATACAAAAATTATAGTCTATTGTCTGTTTGGAAATTACGGTGAAAGATTGAATCATTCTATTCTTTTTTCTGATTCTGCATTGTGTGAAGAGACAAAAGATTTAAAAAAAAATCTAATTGTTCTTTTTTTTTTTATTCTTGCAAAGTTATATTTCATTTTTCGGTTTTACCTTCGAGAAAAAATATAGGAGCCGCAAGTCTCTTTTCATTTCCAATCTTTTGTGTGGTCCCAGAGTATCTGAATATCATTCCAACACAACTGAAATCCCTTAGGCAAGATTACTTTTTCTTTGTGTGTGTGTGTGTGTGTGGGGGGCGGGGGTAATAAACCGGCATAAAATGAGCAGAGATTAACATGTTGCAGAGGTTGGGTTTTCAAAAATACTTGGAAACTTAATAAAAAACAAAGGGTATATGTATCAAGGCAAGAAACATAAAGAAACCTCCTGTAGAATGTGAATTCTGTTCAGGGCTCGCATTCCATGGGAGCAGCGCTTGCGCTTGTCTTCCACTGAGATTCCCTTGTGAGTGCAAGGTACTCATTGGTGGCAAAAGAGAAGCATGGCTGCCTCCAGCCTCACGGACTGTCCAGCGCCTGGGACACAAAAGGACTGTAGCATCAGCCTCCAAGATGGCGTCAGATGTCATGTGGCAAGAGTAGAGATGCGCATTCGTGTCGGAAAAATTTGGAATTTGGAACGAAATTTGATAATTCGTATTCGGAAATACTTTCGAATAACGAATCGATACGATAAAAATTCGAAATAAAACGGTATATGACGAATTTATTTCGTTTTACACTGTGTCATCATAAAATAAAAATTTCAATAACTGATGTCAACTATTGAATTTGAAATGAACTATCAAATTGATATCAGATATCAAATTTATCTTAACTTACAATACAAGTAATAGTCAACAAAGGATTTTATGAAACAAAATAATTTTGTTTCGGTGTTTAATTTGACTCAAATACTAAATCTGTGACACAGCTTAAAATTTAACCCTAGCTTTTCTTTTAACAGCAAAATTTGATTAATTGGGGTTTTTATTTAGTGATCCAAAATTCGAATTGATATCAACTATCGAATTGATATATGAAATTAAAATCGATTCGATATTTCAAATCGATCCGAAACTAAACGAAATACGAAACAAAATTAGTTACGAAATTCTGAAAACTAAATGATTTAAAAACATTACAAAACGAAACTAAACAAAAAATGTATTCAGTCATGTACATCTCTAGGCTAGAGCACCAGTGTCACGTGGAATTCAGTACCCACAATGGGTTTCCACGTGCATAAAGGCTCCCCTTGCCGTCAGTATCTCGACGGAGTACTGATTCTGGCCCGAACCCACCTAGCCAATAGCCGGAGCTCCTTGCAGGGTGAAAACAGAAGCCGAACCCGAACTTTCCAAATGTTCTGATCCGAACCCGAACTCGAACCCCATACAAGTCAATGGGGCTGAAAATTCGGTTTTTAGAGTGCCCTCCAAGAGGGCATATACAGTTGTGTTCAAAATTATTAAACCCCCACTGAAATTGAGTGTTTTGGCCAGTTTGACATTGATTTTGATCATTCAGTCATCTTGCTTACAATTAAATCAAAGAGGCACGTGTAGGTCAGACAAATATAACAAAACATTTATAATGAAATAACCACAAACGTCTTTTCTGTGCTCACATCATTATCAGTTTTATTCAACCCCCAAGTGACATTCAATCTTAGTACTTATAACTGTAAAAGGATGTTGTACTAACAGCTTTTAAACATGAAGCATAGCTTGACACAAGTGTCTTGCAGCGATCTACGGGTATCTTCGCCCATTCGTCATGGGCAAAAGCCTCCAGTTCAGTCACATTCTTAGGCTTGCGCACTGCAACTGCTTTCTTTAAGTCCCACCAGAGGTTCTCAATCGGATTTAAGTCTGGTGACTGTGATGGCCACTCCAAAATGTTCCAGCCTTTAATCTGCAACCATGCTCTAGTGGACTTGGAGGTATGCTTGGGATCATTGTCCTGTTGAAAGGTCCAACGTCTCCCAAGCCTCAGGTTTGTGACGGACTGCATCACATTGTCATCCAATATCTCCTGGTACTGAAGAGAATTCATGGTACCTTGCACACGCTGAAGCTTCCCTGTACCTGCAGAAGCAAAACAGCCCCAAAGCATGATTGACCTCCCGCCATGCTTCACAGTAGGCAAGGTGTTCTTTTCTTCATAGGCCTTGTTCTTCCTCCTCCAAACATAGCGTTGATCCATGGGCCCAAAAAGTTCTAATTTTGTTTCATCAGTCCACAGAACACTATCCCAAAACTTCTGTGGTTTGTCCACATGACTTTTGGCATACTGCAGTTGACTCTTCTTATTCTTTGGAGACAGCAAGGGGGTGCGCCTGGGAGTTCTGGCATGGAGGCCTTTATTATGCAGTGTGCGCCTTATTGTCTGAGCTGAAACTTCAGTACCCACATCGGACAAATCTTTTCTCAGTTCCTCAGCAGTCACACGGGGACTTTTCTCCACTCTACGCTTCAGGTAGCGCACAGCAGTCGAAGTCAGCATCTTCTTTCTGCCACGACCAGGTAGCGTTTCAACAGTGCCCTTTGACTTGAATTTGCGAATGATGCTTCCTATGGTCTCTCTTGGTATGTTTAACATCTTTGCAATCTTCTTATAGCCATTGCCCTATAGAGGTAATCACCTCTTCTCTTGTCTTCCTGGACCATTCTCTTGACTTCACCATGTTTGTAACCACACCAGTAAATGTCTAGAAGGAGCTGAGTATCACAGTCATTTTAAAGCTGCCTAATTGGTGCTTATTATGCTTTATTGCTGCTCCATGACATCCACAGGTGTTTTCAATACCTGATTGAAAACACTTGAATGAACCTCTGTTCTTCAGAGTGGTAGTCTTTAAGGGGTTGAATAATTGTGTCAATGAAGAATTAACAAAAGAAACATTTACTACTGTATTACAAAACCAATTGATGTAATTTTAGTTGCATATGGTTCTTTAAAAAGTCCTTGTAGGATTTCATTCTGAATACAATTACAAATGTACACTAAATTCCCTAAAACCCTGTACAGCATTGGGGGTTGAATAATTTTGAACACAACTGTATGCTAGATATTTGCCATAAAAGGTGTATGGGGGTCCGGGTACTGCCCTGGGGGACAGGAAACAAGGACAAAAAGTTTATAAAAAAAACGTTTTTAAAGGGACAGTGAGTTTTCCATGAAATAAGGGTTAAAAATAAAAATGAAAAATTCCTTCAAATATCGTGCCTAGGAGGTCCTCATAACCTGCCCGTGAAGTGGCGGATTTCTAGGATGTATAGAAATATGTAAAAAACAAAAAATGACATTTATGACGGTAAATGCTTTTCCTTTAATCTATCCATAAACAACTGCTTGGGGCGGCAGTCTGTATGAAAAGAGGAGACATTTTCGGACACGCAGAAAAAGTTTACTGATTTTTTGGCGGTGAAAAGCAGGAGAATGACTGGAGAATAGAAAATTCTAGACCAAATAGCCGATTTGGAAAGTGAGATAAATGGGAGAATTTTTCTGGTTTGGCTATTTTGACCTAGAATTTTCCATTCTCCAGTCATTCTCCTGAGTTTCACCTTTCTCTGAATAACCCTGTCAGGGTTATTCAGAGAGCGGTGAAGAGCAGGAGAATGACTGGAGAATGGAAAATTGTAGGTCAAAATAGCCAAACCAGAAAAATTCTCCCATTTAGGCTAGGGTCAGACTAGCAAATTTTTAACGTGCGTTTAGGCGCACTTAATCACGGCCGCACTAGCAGCAAATGATGGGCAATGACGGCCAATATACGAAGTACGGTCGCACGAAAGTCCGGCTGCGCAACGCAAGTGGAAAATGAACGCATTTTTTCGAGAACCGCTAGTACGGACGTACAGAGTGCGCTGCGTCCACTAGCGGCATGTGTGCGTGATTTGGAGACGTCAGACCCTGCTCATGTCCAGCCAACATAACGTCCAGACACCCAAAGTTTCCTGGTTTGGATCCGTAAAAAATCATGCACAAAAATGCGCATCGTATGACCATTTTCGCGCAATCCTTGAAAAAATACGGCAATGCGTTCGGACGCACTTTTTGATGGTCGCTGCGAAAAATGCGTTAGTCTGACCCTTTCCTTATCTCACTTTCCAAATCGGCTATTTGGTCCAGATTGTTCTCTTTTCCTGCCATTCTCCTTGTTTTCACCTTTCTCTGAACAACCCTGAGAGAGAGGTAAAAGCCAGGAGAACTGGCAAGAGAAGAGAACAATCTAGACCAAATAGCCGATTTGGAAAGTGAGATAAATGGGAGAATTTTTCTGGTTTGGCTATTTCGACCTAGAATTTTCACTTCTCCAGTTATTCTCCTGCTTTTCACCGCTCTCTGAATAACCCTGTGAATGTTTAATCCCGAGGTCAAAAATAACATTGCTGTAGATTTTTTTAAACACCAGTTAAATGCAGCATATTAGGATGTTTTAGGGAAATTAATTCTCAAATCTCAGGCTAGGGTCAGACTGAGGCAGTGCGAACGCGCGTTCTGGCGCACATAATCACGGCCGCACTAGCAGCAGATGACAGGCAATGACGGCCAATATACGAAGTACGGTCGCACAAAAGTCCGGCCGCGCAACGCAAGTGGAAAATGAACGCATTTTTTCGAGAACGTTAAACCGCTGGTACTGACGTACAGAGTGCGCTGCGGCCGCATGGCAGCGTGTGTGCGTGATTAGGAGACGTCAGACGCTGCTAGTGTGCGGCCAACATAACGTTCAAAAGCCGGATTTCCCTAGACTTCTTTTCACCCCATCGTCATGAAATACGTCCAGAATTGCGCATCGTCTGACCTCTTAAGCGTATTCCGTGAAAAAATGCGTGCGCACGCATCGACGTACATTTTGACGGTGGCCGCAGAAAATGCGCTCATCTGTCCCTAGCCTAAATCAGAAGCAGACCACCCCACCCTCAGTATATTGTACAATGTATCAAATTGATTACCAGACTAAAAACACCTGGTGTTATGCCTGTTTGTGAACAGAGGTCATTTAGAGTTGATAATCTTTCCACGTACACATTAGTTTTTAATTCAATATCTAATAAACCGTTGCTTATAATATTCTGCAGTAAAGAGTCTCTTTATTTCTAGATTTATTAGTATTTTTTTAAGCATTTTCTATACTTTTTTCAAAATTCCTTTTTTTTTTAGAACTCGAACCGAAGACGCCCAAAAAGTTCGAAATTCACGAACTTTCGAACTGCCAAAGTTTGGGTCGAACTCCGAACCGTCCGAACCCGAACAGCTCATCCCTAGTGCAGAATATAATGGTAAAACATACCCTGGCGTTTCCATATGGAATAGCCTCCCAATAGCCTCCCCCCTCACACACACTCGTTCTGGCGTAACAGACAATGGGGAAGGGGCAGAGAGATCTGGTTTAAGCCAGATCCTGGTTTGTTGGATGGAAGCATGGAGAAACAAAGGAATCAATTACTTACTGATACACGTAAGGGAAACAACACAGACATTAAGGAATAGGAAACAGAAAACACATACATCCTGTACCTACCATTGTAAGTACAGGGTGACCTTAACATAGGAGAGGGCTGGAGAACAACATAACACATCAGGCCCGTGTCTCCCAAACACATCTTTAGGTCCATATACTCCAAGTCTTAAGTGACTACCGTTACAACTAGGGATGTGCGTTTTGTTTCGTACCGATTAATTTTTCTCATGAAACGGGCCGATTCGGTGCTTCGGATTCGTCTGATGTTCCGAATCGGACCAGCAACAAAATACACACCATTCGAAATATTTCCCGATACGAAATGAAAAAATTTTGTTATTTCGTATGGACATGAAATTTGTAAAATCTCAAGTCATTTTCATTCTATTCCCGATTTCGGTTCCTTTCAGACAATGTATTTTCGTATCGTTTCGAGTCCGTTTCGCTTCCGTTGCTGATTTCGTAATTTCGTTTCGTCCGTCACTTTTTTCACTTGTTCCAGTGCAAAATTCCCGTTTTTATTAAATATATCTTAATGCATTTATTTTTTTCACTTACAGCAAGAAGTGTCTGCATTTATTTATTTGTTAGGATTATTTTTGCATTTTTCGGGAATTTTTGGGTTAATATTTAGGTTTCTTCCTAACTTAATTAAATTTATAATGAGGCCTGTTTTTTTTCTTTGCAGAACACATACAGCTGGATTATCTTCTCACAGTCCGTCCGTATGTGTTCTGTTCGGCAATGACTTTTGATACAATACATTTTGTCAGTATTAGTACCATGGATAGTAATAAGCCTGCCGTTATCCATTGTGCTGATATGAAGAAATAGATCGATTATATGTGTTTCTCCATCGGCGACTGTCCATGGTACTGACTCAGATCATTGGATTCTCCTGGATTCTGAAAACTGGAAGAATTTGGAATCTAGAATGCTTGGGGTCCCGAGCATGATAGAACATGAACATGATAGATGCTCTCACTGCATTATACCTGCCCTGCGTTCTACACATAGAATGTTACAATGTTTAGAAAGATTCCTTTTCCCACACTGTAAATCTACCGTACTATTCGTCTTATGTAAGCGTTAAATAATGGTGATAATAATCATGCTGCTACAAGTACTAACATGTGTTACAGAAAAGATCAGCCCTAGAAAACATCAATATTGTCTAGACATTTATTTTGTAACCGGCCTGTTATATAAAAGGAAATGGAAACATTAGGCACACAATTATTTTTTTTTAAATCATAAACATGCCCTCGGTCCTCCACCAAATGCATCGCTACAAATCCCATAATTCTCTGTGAGCAATGGAAAAGCACAGAGCAGAGCAGGACCAGTCTGTGACAAAAAATAAATGATATTATTATTATTATTATTCTTATAAATAATAAAATAATAAATAAAATAAATAAATAATAATAAAATGTTAAACACAGCAAAAGGTCAGTGGCGCTATGTTAAGTATTTGAGGTGGTACTGATCGCTAGTACACTAAAGTGGTTATTCCCCAAAACCACTGTATTTCACAAAAATAGCAAACCAATAACAGTGCAGCCGCTCCCGTACCCCACAATCACGTGTTATTCAGACAACTCTCATATATATCACGTTAACATAAACAGTTCTTTTGTCCATAATCCCGGGGGAGTATCTCACTTTAAATCATCCACTTGTAGTTGTTTTTGGACATCATTTTGTGTCACCACTTCATCGATGTTCAGGTTAACTTCACTCTTAAAAATAGCAGAAAACAGAAGGATGGTGCAGATTGTTTTTTTTAAAAAAAACACTCGGCGTTGAAAATATGGAATGCACTCGCCCAGTTGGAGCTTCAAACCGGGCTCTAAGTATTCAGGCATCAAGGTTTTAATTCATCTGCCAAACCTTTTGAAAAGCGCGCAAAGATTCCAATGGATAAAATTAGGAATAAAATGTATTTCTGGTACTCCAGATATTAAAAAATAAATAAAAGAACAATATGCCAAACGCGTTTCGCCCTTAGAACCAAATGGGCTTCATCATTGGAAGGAACATTCACTTACCAAACGGCTTCATCAGTTCCTTCCACTGATGAAACCCGTTTGGTTCTAAGGGCGAAACGCGTTTGGCATATTGTTCTTTTATGTTTGATTTTATCTGGAGTACCAGAAATACATTTTATTCCTAATTTTATCCATTGGAATCTTTGCGCGCTTTTCAAAAGGGTTGGCAGATGAATTAAAACCTTGATGCCTGAATACTTAGAGCCCGGTTTGGGGCTCCAACTGGGCGAGTGCATTCCATATTTTCAACGCTGAGTGTTTTTTAAAAAAACAATCTGCACCATCCTTCTGTTTTCTGCTGTTTTTAGAAGTGAAGTTAACCTGAACATCGATGAAGTGGTGACACAAAATGATGTCCAAAAACAACTACAAGTGGATGATTTAAAGTGAGATACTCCCCCGGGATTATGGACAAAAGAACTTTTTACGTTAACGTGATATATATGAGAGTTGTCTGAATAACACGTGATTGTGGGGTACGGGAGCGGCTGCACTGTTATTGGTTTGCTAAATAATAATAAAAAAACGTATAATTTAAATAAATAATGATAAAAAAACATAGGAGCAGGCATTTAAACAAACACAGCACAAACACACACACACACACACACTACATAAATATGCACACTTAGACTTACATATAGGCATACATTTTACACACAGAAGCATATACACACATACATTCATACACACCTAGCAGAATTTGAAAACAATTTCCATGGACGATCTACAGCAGATAATCCCGGGACTAAGACAGAGACATACACTGAGGCACAGACAACAACACACATAGAAATACAAATAGACACAGACACTGATGCAGACACTGACACCCACCCAACCTCGCAAAGGGGGTGCCGGCAGGATTAATTGACCCTGCCTTTAGGCACCATTTACACATTTTGGATGATACTTAAAGAACGTAAAAATTGACACATACAGGTCTATTGAAAGAAAGGTGAAACTCAGGAGAATGGCTGGAGAAGTGAAAATTCTAGGTGAAAATAGCCAAACCAGAAAAATTCTCCCATTTATCTAACCTTCCAAATCAGCTATTCGGTCTATATTGTTCTCTTCTCCTGCCAGTTCTCCTGTTTTTCACCTTTTTCTGAATAACCCTGATTGTGATAGTTTGTTAAAGAAATAAATGTTCCATGTGTGCAAACACTAATTTATGGGCTGCATACACCTATATGCACATAGACAAGCACACACAAAAATGGCATACAGACAGACACACAGTGATACAGACAGAGAGAAGGACAGTTACAGAGGCAATGACAGTCACAAAGAAAGGCACATACTAGACTTGTGCTCAGTGGGTTTTTTTTGTTTCGGATTTTTTAATTCCGTGGGTTTTTTTTGGGTCATTTTCGTTCCATGTTTTTTTTTTGTTTCGGATAATTTCGTTCTGGTTTCTTTTTTTTTGTTTCAGATCATTTTAGGATCATTTTGCGTTCTGATACTTTGTTTTGGTTTTTCGTTATGCTGCCGCGATACGTATTTTTGGCCGATTTTGGTGATTTTCATCCAAAGTTGGATTCGGAACGAAACAATATGCACGTCTAGCGCATACACTCCAGGAAAACACTGACAGAGACAGACAGAAATCCACAGACACACATACTAATAATGAGCCACACACATACAGGTCTATTCAAAGAAAGGTGAAACTCAGGAGAATGACTGGAGAAGTGAAAATTCTAGGTCAAAATAGTCAAACCAGAAAAAATTCTCCCATTTATCTCACTTTCCAAATCGGCTGTTTGGTCTAGATTGTTCTCTTCTCCTGCCAGTTCTCCTGACTTTCACCTTTCTCTGAATAACCCTGATAGAGATGTGATGACAGACAAACACAACTTGCTGTTACACGCTTATGCTGACCAGCCCTCCATCCTGCTGAGCAACTCCTCAGTGTGCCTGATGGTCAGTCCAGGCCTGGCTCAGAGTAACGAAACAATCCTCACCCAGAGAAAACCAAAATGTCTTTATGATTAGAGGATAATTCTTCACCACCAACAATGCATGTACACACCATGGCTTCTCCGAGTGCCTCTGCATGTGGCACGTTCAAAAGAAGATCACAACAAATTAGAAACATAAACAATTAAACGTCACCCTGTATTGAGGAGACCAGCAGAACAAAAACATAGGGTTATTCAGAGAAAGGTGAAAACCAGGAGAACTGGCAGGAGAAGAGAACAATCTAGACCAAATAGCCGATTTGGAAAGTGAGATAAATAGGAGAATTTTTCTGGTGTGGTTATTTTGACCTAGAATTTTCACTTCTCCAGTCATTCTCCTGCTTTTCACCTCTCTCTGAATAACCCTGTATATTTTACTAGGAAATTACAAAGTATCAATAAAAATAATAAGCATGACGCTTTGCACTACACTTACTCGTTACGGTGAGCTCCGCGGAGGCGCTGGAGTTCTCGTTTTTGTAGGTGACCACACACGTGTACGTCCCAGCATCGTCTTCTGTTACGTTGGAAATGAGCAAATTGCTGTCTCCCAGCAACGTGTATTTCTTTGTCCTTTTAAAATGCAAGAAAATAAGGTTAGTTTTTTTGACGATATACAATAAATCTCCTTCCTCTGGTAACTGGTAAACGAGGGATACACATATACTGTGACGTGTGAAGATCGGGCCGAACATTGGAACAGACAATCCTAGAGAATACACACTGCCCCCCCACCTGGATGTTACTCAGCCGATATGTGTGAGCCTTCCATTGGATAATGTACAAGGAGAATGTGGTGGAGTTGGCACCAACTGATGAAGCTGTACTAGCGAAACGCGTTGGTGAACTGTTTTACTGTTTTAATATTTTATTAATAAATATTTTGCCTGATTTTACGCCTATCCCGGGTCCTGCATACTTTCACGCACTAAGGAGGTGGCTGAGGCTGATAGGTGATCCAGCGCACCTTATGAAGTGACTGGCTGCCTGAACATCTTGTGTCTCATTGATGAGACACCAGCAAATGTGTGTAATAGATTTTCTCCCTTTACACACTCCCTGCATATACGATATAACTCTAGGTGAGTTTTATTTACTCTTTGAGGAGGAGTCCAACATCTTAAGGAACCACGAGGGAGTGCACCACGAGAGAGGCCTCAATAGGACAAGAAGCGCCAACTCCACCATGTTCTCCTTGTACACTGTCGTTTCTAGTGGGAACGGGATAAACCACCCCACAAAACTACCTATTTCCGAACTTTTTATGTGAACTTTTATTTTGAATTAATTGCACTTATTAGCAACCTGGTACAATACTTTGCTACAATATTCGCTGCTTCAGGCCCCCCGGATGTCCATGAACTACAACGCCCATGCTTCTCCATCCATCTAATGCAGTTGGAGATTTCTGGAAGTTGTACTTCAGGAACATCTGTGCTGCCGGAATTTGGACATCCCTGACTTATACTATACAGCAGTGGTTCCCAACCGCAGCCCTCAGGTCCCCCCAACGGGTTTGGGTTGAAATCCCTACAACCAGGTTCCCTAATGCCAAAATGCAGATGGCCAACTTCCCTACACAGACAACTCCCTGACGGCCAACTTCCCTACACAGACAACTCCCTGACGGCCAACTTCCCTACACAGACAACTCCCTGATGGCCAACTTCCCTACACAGACAACTCCCTGACGACCAACTTCCCTACACAGACAACTCCCTGACGGCCAACTTCCCTACACAGACAACTCCCTGACGGCCAACTTCCCTACACAGACAACTCCCTGATGGCCAACTTCCCTACACAGACAACTCCCTGACGGCCAACTTCCCTACACAGACAACTTCCCTACACAGACAACTCCCTGATGGCCAACTTCCCTACACAGACAACTCCCTGACGGCCAACTTCCCTACACAGACAACTCCCTGATGGCCAACTTCCCTGCACAGACAACTCCCTGACGGCCAACTTCCAGACATCCAAAATCCCAGCGGCTAACACTAACCCTACTCCCTAACCCCCCTAAACCTAGCCCTAAGCCCCTAAACCTAACCCCCTAAAAAATCCCTAACCCTAACCCCCTAAACCTAGTCCTAACCCTAACTCCCTAAACCTAAACCCATAAATCTAGCCCTAACACCCCTAAACCTAACCCCCTAAACCTAGCCCTAACCCCCTAAACTAGCCCTAACCCCCTAAACCTAGTCCTACCTTAAAGCCCCTAAACCTAGCCCTAGCCCTAACCCCCTAAACCTAACCCTATCTCTAACCCCCTAAATCTAGCCCTAACCCTAACCCCCTAAATGTAACCCTAACCCCCTAAACCTAGTCCTAGCCCTAACCCCCTAAACCTAGCCCTAACCCCCCTAAACCTAGCCCTAGCCCTAACCCCCCTAAACCTAGCCCTAACCCCCTTAAACCTAGGGTTAGTTTGTTAGTATTAGGGTTAGCCGCTGGGATTTTGGATGTCTGGAAGTTGGCCGTGTAGAGAAGTTGAAATGTCCGGCATTTGCTCTGTCTGGAAGTTTGCCGTCGGGATGTTGGCATTAGGGAACCTGGCTGTAAGGATTTTGTCCGGCACCCTCCCCCCCAACAGGTCAGGTTTTCCAGATATCTGAAGCACAGCAGCACAGGTGATATGATCTGCTGCTCAGTGATTGCAGGATTCAGTCTGCATTTCCCCAAGGTGATCCTTAAAACCTGTCCTGTTAGGGGTCCTGAGGACCGTGGTTGGGAGCCACTGCTGTAGGGTAACATTTCTCACAAAACTCTGAGTTCGGTCACAGACATTCCGGCGGCTCTGGAACGCTGGATATTTTTGACGACAGTTACATTCCGCGAGTGATAACGCACACAAATAAATAAATAAATGTGCGTTCCTTCTCTGTAGCTAAAAATCTTCTCGCAAAATTGACATAAAAGCTAGATTTAAAAAAAAAAAGCCACGTCGCATCTATCATTCGTTCCTTTTGTAAGACTCTGCTTTCTGGTGCAGTGTGTTATTTATCTTCTCCTTAATAATATTGTTACTTTTCAACTGTGGTAAACGGCATAATATGAAACGATCATCCTTTATAATGAATTGTTGCAACGTGTTATTTAATTCTTTTGAAATGTTTCTAGTGGTTTCTTTGTGAAAGTAAAACCCGGTGCTTTTTTTTCGGGATTTGTTTAAATCGCTTTTCCTTGGCGGAGGGAGTTAGAAGTTGTCGGAACGTTACGGTTCGATGTGTAAATAATCTGTATTGTGTATGATTAGATATATCTGATTGATCCGTTCTGGCTTTCAGTATTCCACCCTGTAATCACTCTCTCTGCACTTAGCAAAGCGTCTGTAACCGTGCTGGTTGACATTGGAGACTCCACGTTGCAGAATTTCATTTCTTACGCTCAGCATCTTGAGGGACGCCGTTTAAAGGTGTGGACACGTTGGCCAGCATGCCGTCACACACTTTCTTCCTTTATATGCATGGTGCCCATTTTATTCAGAATGCCGTGTTTTGAGGATATAGTTTAGGTTAGTGTTTAAAAGTGACCAGGGTGGGTAGAGTGCCGCCATCTTCCCCCATCCTCCCTACAACCTTGATGTGGAGGAAATGCTGGGTGAAGTGGAGGAGTTTCCACATCTCCACCAGCAGGCGGTATGTTGAATTTTCGTAATGGTGTAGGTCTCCTTTTATAAAGGGTCAGAAGCAGGGCTGGTGCTAGACTATTTTGTGCCCTAGGCAAGACCAGCCACTTGCGCCTCCCCCAGAAAAATTGTCAACTGTTGAAATATGGGGGGGAACACGCACACTGTGCACGCGGGACACATACACACACTGCGGGGGATGACACACAAACTGTGCACAGGGGCTGCACACGGTCGTTTGTTGCCCATCTTACCCCTCCGCTGGTCGAGCCCGGATAGGTCTGTGCCTCTTACTTTCCTCTGCCTCTTACTTTCCTCTGCCCTCTGTGCCTCTTTCTTTCGTGCCTCTTTCTTTCACCTTTCCTTTCATCTGCCTCTTTCTGTCTTTCATCTGCCTTTTTTTTTCTTTCCTCCGTGCCTGTCTTCTGTCCCTTTTTTTTCTTTCATGCCCTTCTTTTTTTTTTTTCTTCTGAGCCTTTCTTTCTTCTGCCTCTTTTTTACTTTTATCTGTTACCTGTGGCACCTGCACGTCATCTGGCGGTGCCTGCGTGTCACCATAAGATGCCCACCTTCTGTGCTGCTAGCAGGGTTTTCCAATAGGACCGCTTTGCGAGCTGCCACTGCAGGCCACACAAGCAAACAATGAGGAAGGGATACAAAAATGGAACCCGGGTTGGGGCCGGCTGCACCCCTAGATGGCAGTGCACCCTAGGCGATCGCCTAGCTTGCCTAGTGGAAGCACCGGCCCTGGTCAGAAGGTGGTCCAGGCAGAGTTTCGGTGGACAGGGAGAGGTAAGACATAGGGGACAAGCTCTATAAATATAGCATGTGTGGGGTGGGATGTGGGAGGGATTTAGGCTATGTGCGTGTGACTAGCCATGCACTGGTTGTCTGGAAGGTGTGGTCCTCCAGCCAGCCTGCAGCCCACGGTTACAGAAGCCCACCAGACATTTACCTGGTGTCTCCAACAGCTAGACCAGGCTTGGTACAGTGAGTGAATTCAGAACTCAGGTAGCCTTTATTGCAGTGTTTCTCAACTCTGGACGCACTAACAGTCAACGTTTGCAGGGGGTTTGGGTCAAAATCCCTACAACCAGGTTCCCTAATGCCAAAATCCCGATGGCCAACTTCCCTACACGGCCAACTTCCCTACACAGAAAACTCCCTGATGGCCAACTTCTAGACATTCAAAGTCCCAGCGGCTAACACTAACCCTACTCCATAACCCCCCTAAACCTAGCCCTAACCCATACCCCTAAACCTAGCCCTACCCTAACCCCCCAAAACCTAGCCCTACCCCTAACCCCTAAACTTAGTCCTAACCCTAACCCCCAAACCTAGTCCTAACCCTAACCCCCCTAAATCTAGCCCTAACCCTAACCCCCTAAATCTAGTCCTAACCCGAACCCCCTAAACCTAGCCCTAACCTCCTAAACCTAGCCATAACCCTAACCCCCCTAAAAATGGCCCTAAACCCCCTAAACCTAGCCCTAACTCTAACCCCCCTAAAACTAGCCCTAACCCCCTTAAACCTAGGGTTAGTTTGTTAGTATTAGGGTTAGCTGCTGGGATTATGGATGTCTGGAAGTTGGCCGTGTAGAGAAGTTGGGATGTCCGGCACTTGTTCTGTCTGGAAGTTGGCCGTCAGGATGATGGCTTTAGGGAATCTGGCTGTAGGTTTTTCTTCCGGCACCCGTTTGTAGGATATGTGAAGCACAGCACGGGATATGATTTGTGCTCAGTGATTGCAAGATTCAGTTTGCATTTTCCCAAGGTGATCCTTAAAACCTGGCCTGTAGTGGGTCCCGAGAACTGGATTTGAGAAAGACTGCTTTATTGCATACATACAGTGTAACTGTTCATTGAGCAGCCTGGACACTGTGTTGTACAAATGTTGCATTATGGTTAATGGTCTAGGTCTCCATTTACGGAGTGCAAGGACAGACTGCGTCAGAAGGTGGTCCAAGCAGAGATTGTTCAGCCAAGGCGGTGCAGGGAGAGGTAAGATGTAGGAGACAAGCTCCATGCATATAGCATTCTTTGCCGATGGAAGGGTTTAGGCTACATTTACCACTGGACATACACTCACTGTCTGCAAATAGTCCCCCAGCTGGCCAGGAGCAGCCCATGGTTACAGCAGCCCACCAGGCGTTTTCCCGGTACAATGGCTAGAGCTGACTTAATACATTGAGTCACTTGAGAAATCAACATAGTATTCTTTTTATCAAGGGCAAAGAGATTCCGTGACACTGATTGAATTTACCAAATGACAGCTAATTAGTATTATACTGTATAGTCTTAAGAGTAAACGTATAACATGCCTGGTTTGGATAGTTTCGTCCCCTTGCATCCAATTCACAGTCGGCGTCGGATATCCTGAAACTGCACATTCAAGAACCGCGTCCTGCCCTTCTACGGCCGCCACGTTTGAAGGTCTCTGCAGAAAGATCTGCTGTCGATGTAACCCGGATTCTGCAAATAAAGAATATTTAATCAAACGTCACTCAATTCCTTTTTGTCTGCAGCTCCCAAATATCTTTCGATCGTTTTTAAGATTAAAAAATGCAAACAACAACTGGGTGGTGGGGGGGGGGGGGGTGAGATCTTGCAAATACAGAGAAAATGCAATCTGCAGAAATCATTATACTTACACGAAAAAAATTATTAGATATTTCACCTCACTTTTTGATATTTCTTTATACAGTTACAATTAGTATTATTTGCAAAGAGCCAACATGTTCTGCAGCGCTGTACAACGGGTCAGACAAAACAAACAAAAAAGAACAAATAAGTTTGACACACAGAGAATTTCTCACTTATATGCAGGAAAGAAGTCATTCAGGAAATGTGCAAGTCCATTGTATGTTTGCATTTAATGAATTAGGAACTTAACCCCTTCAATACCAAAGATTTTTTTTCCAGAAAACTGCTGTCAGGAGCCAGTGTCTTTTTTTGGAAAATCTTTTTTTTTTTTTTTGAGAAAGGTTTTTATCAGGAAGGATACATTGAGATTTCTCTCGTTTTCAAGTATGTCCTGGGTGGCGAGTATGTATTTGTAATTAGTTATACAGTAAGAAATACTTACACGTAATAAATAATTTTCCCAATGGTTTCCTTACTATAACAACCCATTTGGCAGACAGATGTCGCCATCCGCTGGCCAAAAGGAGTTACTGCGTTCTGGTCTCTGTGAAGGATCAGCTGGGGAGATGTAATTCAGACACGTTCCCAGCTGGTTTTAAAAGAGGTTTTAACCCTTTCACTGAGGATGACATGTGAGGGGAGCCTTTCCAATGACACCAAACATGACCGGGTTACGTGTAAAACATATTTTTTTTTAAATAATAAATAAATAAAAATATAAATAAATAAAAATTTATTATTTTTATCTATTAATGACACTATTGTTAATTTCTCAAGTAAAATGTGAACAATGATGCCGCACTAACGAAAAATCTTGTTTTCTCAATTCTAGCTAAAATCGCCTATTTTCTCTGAAAAATACAGTAACGGGTTCCTATTTCTAATATTTTTTTTAACACGTGCGCCCCATAGAATATATAACTGCAAAGGCTCGGGTGATAAAATGTGAAAAAAATATATTTTACAAGCTGTAGGCGATTGAAATATTAATGGAAATTCATATTTCTTTACATTTTTTGTTATAGCACTCTGACAAGACATGACATATACATATAATAATAATATATTATGAGTCTGCCGAGTCTGCCGTAAAAAAGGATATATATAACCTGTCTGGGTTGTATAATAAAACGCTACTTAAGGCTAGGGTCAGACTAACGCATTTTTCGCGTTGTCCGTGAAAAAGTGCGTTCGAACGAATGGACGTATTTTTTCACGGAATACGCGATAGCGGTCATACGATGCGCATTTCCGTCCGTGATTTTGTACGGATCATCAATAAAACACTTTTTGTGTCTGGACGTTATGTTAGCCGGACATTAGCAGCGTCTGACGTCTCCCAATCACGCAAACACACCGCTATGCGGCCGCAGCGCACTCTGTACGTCAGTAGTAGCGGTTTGACGTTCTAGAAAAAATGCGTTCGTTTGCCACTTGCGTTGCGCGGACGGACTTTCGTGCGGCCGTTCTTCGTATGTTACCCGGCATTGGACATCATTTGCTGCTAGCACGGCCGTGATTTCGTGCGGTTAAACGCACGTTAAAAATGCTTTCGTCTGACCTTAGCCTTAAATAGCTTTTAAACATGATGAGCACAAAATAATGAGCTCAGCAGACAGAGGTGAAATGGCTCAGCAGTGAAGGGGTTAAAAGATGCTCGGTATCATGCCCACAGTGCTAAAACATAAGGGGCATGTTCAGGAGCCCCTAACTTTGGTAACTTTAGTGCTGTCCTGGGATTAAGCAGCAGCAGGATCGACCTGTCAATAAACTATTTACAGTGTGTAGTAATTACAGTACATTTAGGCTAGGGTCAGACTAACGCATTTTGAACGCACGTGCAGCTGCACTTAATCATGGCCATAGTTGCTGCAAATGACGGCCAATGACAGCCAATATGCGAAGTACGGGCGCACGAAAGTTCGGCCGCGAAACTCAAGCGCCAAACGAACGCGTTTTTGCAAGAACGTCGAACTGCTAGTACTGACGTACAGAGTGCGCTGCGTCCGCATAGCGGCGTGTGTGCGTGATTAGGAGACGTCAGACGCTGCTCTTATCCGGCCAACATAACGTCCAGACGCAAAAAGTGTTTTATTGACGATCCGAAAAAAAACAGGCACAAAACGTGCATTGTTTGACCACTTTCGCGTCCACCGTAAAAAAATACGTCAATGCGTTCGGAAGCACTTTTCGACGGTCGATGCGAAAAATGCGTTCGCTTGACCCTAACCTTAAAGATTGTGCGTGTGTGGACATGTGTGTGTGCACATGCGTGTGTGTGTGCGTGTGCGTGTGTATGTGTGTGCATGTATGTGTGTGTGTGTGCATGTGCACGTGTGTGTGCATGTTTATGTGTGTGTGTTTGGGTGCATGTGTATGTGTGTGTTTGCATGTGTGTGTATGTGTGCATGTGTATGTGTGTGTGTATGTGTGTGTGTGTTTTGTTGTGTGCATGTGCGTGTGTGTGTGCTTTTGTTTTGGTTATAGAGTTACAGGTTTAAAAAATAACCGATTTTCCATAAAACCATCGGTTCCTGACAGTGGTTTAATGGAAAACCACTTGGTGGTGAAAGATTAAAGCAGGTGTAAGTGCAATGAGTTATACAACGCCCTAATAAAGTGCATAAAATGTGCAATCCCCCTCTCAGCTCACCACATTTCACAGTTAATTGGTTAACCCCATAGCGAGCCAATCAGAGGTCCCAAAATGCATTCATTTCCTTCTTTGGAAGCAGAAGCTTCTCGTTTATGTCAGTAACAATGCCGGGCTCATGTGTATAGTTGTCTAAGGCTAGGGTCAGACGAACGCATTTTCGCGTTGTCTGTGAAAAAGTGCGTTCGAACGAATGGACGCATTTTTTCACGGAGTACGCGATAGCGGTCATACGATGCGCATTTGCATCCGTGATTTTGTACGGATCATCAATAAAACACTTTGTGCATCTGGACGTTATGTTGGCCGGACATTAGCAGTGTCTGACATCTCCAATTCACGCACACATGCCGCTAGCGGGCGCAGCGTACTCTGTACAACCGTACTAGCGGTTTTACGTTCTCCACAAAATGCGTTCGTTTTCCACTTGCGTTGCGCAGCCGGACTTTTGTGCGACTGTACTTCGTATATTGGCCGTCATTGCCCGTCATTTGCTGCTAGCACGGCCGTGATTAAGTGCGCCTGCACGCGCGTTCGCACTGCGCTCGTCTGACCCTAGCCTAAAAGGCTTTTATCAGCTCACTTGAACATTGTTTACTTTTTTTCTGCAACTTAAGCTACAATTCAAAACAATTTACAAATGAATGGCCCTATTTTTAATCATTTTTAAACATGAAATAAGCCTCGCTGCTCCCACCTGATCTTTACCGCAATACGCTCCATTCTCTGCCGCCGAGAGGAGAAAATAATAGCAAAATGACAACATGACCCAATACTCTGCTCGCTAAATGCATTTCATCGCAAGAGACCCAATATACAGAATAATGCATTTTTTCGGTCATTTCACTGGCTATGGGATTAATGTGAATTGTTTGCCCCCTATAAATGTTTTTAGGGCTTTCTGAGCCGACGTCGCATAATTGCCCACTGATCCTCAATCAATTGTGAAGAGCAGGTCTGGAGATGGAACATTAGGTCAAAAAGTACTTTTGGCGTTCACAAGAGGGAAATAATGGCCTGCGATAACCATATTGCTGTAAAATAGGTACTGGTTTAGCTGATTGAAGAAAAATACATTGTTGCATTGTTTATTTAGTGGAGGGTTTTCAGTTGTTACTGGACGTGAGCGAAGGGGTTCGATCGCGTCTGATTCGGCTGCGGCTATTTTTTTTTTTACGCTGAGTATTTGAGAAGAGATTTGAAGGCACAAATTATTTTTAATTACGAGCATTCAAGCTGGAGCAAGAGCTAGCACTCTAGAGTCAGAATAGAATAAAACAACACACTTTATTGACGCACATTAATAGAAGTCAACATTTCAGCTCACATTAGGAGCTGTGATCAGGATATGATGTTTATCATATTAATTGGGAGAGAATTTAATCATAAATATATAATATATATTTTAAGAATATTTTATTCAATCTTGAGAAAAGTCCATAATAGGACCGGAATGTTGATCCTGTTGTAGACTCAATAAAAGATTCATTTACAAGACTCCCTGGAGTGTGCGTTTCTTAACCCTTTCGCTGCTGAGGCTTTTCCCGCCCCTATGCTGAGGTCATTTTTACTGTTTTGCGCATCATGTTTAAACGTGTTTTGAAGGCTTATTTTAGTATATGACCCAGACATATATATATCGTTCTTTCCGTCAGACTCAGTAGATTCATAATATGTCATTATTATATGTATACGTTATGTCATGTCTGTATATTATAACAAAAAATGCAATAAAATATGTATTTTCAATAATTTACAATGTAAAGTGTTTTTTTCCACATTTTAACATGCGAGCAATTGCGGTTATATTTTGTATGGGGTGCGCTTGTTAAAAAATTAGAGATGGGGTCTCGTTACATTTTTTTTTGGGAAAATGACACTATTTTTAACAAACGCACCGCATACAAAAATCGTTAGTGCAGCATCATTGTTCACATTATAATTGACATGGGAACAATATTGCTGCATTAACAAACCAAAAAAAATAAAAAAAAAGTGTTTATTTTTTTTTTTAATTTTTTTTTTTAATTTTTTTTATTTTTATTTATTTTATTTTTTTTTTTACAAAATTTTTCACTTTCATGTTTGGTATCGTTGGAACGGCCATGCTCTGGCCGATCCAACGATACCAAAATTTAACCCCTAGCTGCCACGGATCGGGAGATAGGGAGTTCATTGGAACTCCCTATCTCCACAGTTGGTGGCAGTTAGGGGTTAAGTCTACGCACGATGACGCCAGTCCTCTGGGGGAGTTCCCGGAGGCTTGGCCGACATCCAAGATGTCGGCCAGCTCCGGGAAAGGATCGCGAACCGGCGCTTTTCAGCGCCGATTCGCGATCCAGCTCCCCAGGGGTTAATGCCAGGCATCATTTGGAAGGCAGGCTGTGCCCTTCCAAATGATGCCTGGGTTAACCCCCTGTGCGCCGCCGATCGGGAGGGAGAGAGGTCCGAAGGACCTCCCCCCCCTCCCTTTCAGGCGCCTCCTCCGCACATGCGGGGGGGGCGCCTGAATTAGGTGTCATCGCGCCCCCGCGATGACACCTAATTCTGGCGGCTGCTGGTCCGGATGCCGGGCTGACATCCAGGATGTCAGCCCGCACCGGAGGGGCCAGCGATCGGCCGGAACCCGGCCGAACGCTGACCCCGATGGGAGGACGCGCTCGGCGCGTCCTCCGCATACCAGCGGGACTGCTGAGGACGCGCTGAGCGCGTCCTCAGCAGTGAAGTGGTTAAAGGGTTATTCAAAGCGTACTGAAATTTCAGCGCTTTTTCATTTGGCGCACTTCGGTGCGATTTGTCGATTCAAGTTCGCCGACCCTGCGTTGAATTCAGCATTCACCTCAGGGTCCCCGAAGGGCGCCGAACGGGATCAGCCGAACACCGCAGAGATTCTGAAGCTAAAAAATTAATAAAGTTAAAAAAAAATAGATGATACTTTCACCCCTTTATAATTATATTAATAATACATAGAGACGCTGTTACTCAATAGTGCATTATCCCAAATAGCTTGCATTAACCCCTTCACTCCCAAAGTAAAGGTATCTCGTGTTTGCATTTTAATACTTTGAAAACAACTCTTTAGAATATCAAAACCCATTTTCACACTTTTTTAAAGCAGGATTAGCATGCCCCCTGGAGAGAAATACCACTGTTGTATCGATCTCCAAGCACCTCGCAGAGAGATAAAACAAGCTGCATATAGCAGTCCTACACCTCACTGTAACAAAAAGTTTGAACACTGTTGTATTATAGCAGCCATGGATTTGGCAGAATACAGGGAGAGCTGTGGGGTCAGTCACTGCTGTACAGGGATAAGATACAGGGAGTTATAATGAGTGGAAATCCCTGTACAGAACAGATACAAGGTGTTACTGTAATTGCCATACACAGGCATTATGCAGCACATACAGATACAAGGTGTTACTGTAATTGCCATACACAGGCATTATGCAGCACATACAGATACAAGGTGTTGCTGTAATTCCCATACACAGGCATTATGCAGCACATACAGATACAAGGTGTTGCTGTAATTACCATACACAGGCATTATGCAGCACATACAGATACAAGGTGTTGCTGTAATTACCATACACAGGCATTATGCAGGACATACAGATACAAGGTGTTGCTGTCATTGCCACACACAGGCATTATGCTGCACATACAGATATTGCATTGATAATAATCTCATTATGATCACTACAAACCCCCATAAGCAGGAGATCTGAGCATTTTAATTATTTATCTTTATACAGTTACAGTATTTGACAAAAAGGCAATTTCTGCCTATATGCTGATAATGCAGAGCTCCAGTGACATAAGTGACGCCATCTAGGGATCAGAATCTTTCATTCCAACAATGTTTTTGTCATAGATAAACGAATGCAAGAAAAATTTAAAATTAATAAATTTACATTATAATTTTTTTTTTGTGGTTCATTCTTTTTTTTTTTTAAGTTTTTATTTTGTACGAAAGGTCACAAACTGACCAGCAGAAATGGTCTCGCAGGACCCAAGAGAAAAACAAACTTAAATAATGACATAGGGTGTATAGGTGGGAGGGAGTTTAAAAAAAACCTGTAAAATACGCAGAATCGGGAGGGATATATCACCCTTCACAGGGCTAGTAAAACTCACATATGTAAAACTGAAGACATAAAAAAAAAGAAAAAGAAGACATAAAAAATCCATCAACAGCCATATGTAGATAAAAACATCTCAGAAAATAAGTGTGTGAGATAATAGGGGAGAGGGGGTTATATACACAGCGCAGCCCAAAAAAAAAAAAGGGGGATGGGTGGTGCAGAGAATGGCAAAGACCATCTCTGTGACGTCAGTAGTGGGGAAATTAATGGAAACCATGTTAAAGGAAAGGATTGTTGAACATCTAAAAACACATAGATTACAGGATCAGAAACAACATGGGTTTACCTCAGGGAGATCATGCCAAACTAATCTTATTGATTTTTTTGATTGGGTAACAAGAATAATAGACACAGGTGGTGCAGTAGACATTGCTTATTTAGATTTCAGTAAGGCTTTTGATACTGTTCCGCATAGAAGGCTTATCAATAAATTGCAATCTTTGAGCTTGGATTCCAATATTGTTGAATGGATTAGGCAGTGGCTGAGTGACAGGCAACAGAGGGTTGTGGTAAATGGAGTTTATTCGGCGCAAGGTCTTGTTACCAGTGGGGTACCTCAGGGGTCAGTACTTGGACCCATTCTCTTTAATATTTTTATTAGTGATATTGCAGAAGGTATTAATGGAAAAGTATGTCTTTTTGCTGATGACACAAAGATTTGCAACAGGGTTGACGTTCCTGGAGGGATCAGCCAAATGACAAATGATTTAGGTAAACTAAAAAAATGGTCGGAGTTGTGGCAATTGAGTTTTAATGTGGATAAGTGCAAGATAATGCACCTGGGACGTAAAAACCCAAGGGCTGAATATAGAATATTTGATAAAGTCTTAACCTCAACATCTGAGGAAAGGGATTTAGGGGTTATTATTGCAGAGGATCTAAAGGTAAGTAGTCAATGTAATAGAGCAGCAGGAAATGCTGGCAGAATGCTTGGAAATGCTGGCAGAATGCTTGGTTGTGTAGGGAGAGCCTGTATTAGCAGTAGGAAAAGGGAAGTGCTCATGCCACTGTACAGAGCACTGGTGAGACCTCACTTGGAGTACTGTGTGCAGTACTGGAGACCGTATCTCCAGAAGGATATAGACATCTTAGAGAGAGTTCAGAGAAGGGCTACTAAAATGGTGTACGGCTTGAAGGGGAAAAGTTACCAGGAAAGGCTTAATGATCTTAACATGTACAGCTTGGAAAAAAGACGAGACAGAGGAGATATGATAGAAACATTTAAATACGTAAAGTGAATCCACAAGGTAGAGGAAGGGAGTATATTTAAAAGGAAACAAAGTAGCAAAACAAGAGGACATAGTCTTAGATTAGAGGGGCAAAGGTTTAAAAGTAACATCAGAAAGCATTATTTTACTGAGAGGGTGGTGGATACATGGAACAGTCTTCCAGTTGAAGTGGTAGAGGCCAAAACAGTAATTGAATTTAAGCAGGCATGGGATAGGCATAAGGCTATCCTAAACAAAAGATAAATCCAGGTAAAGTATCCATGTAATTGGGCAGACTAGATGGGCCGAAAGGTTCTTATCTGCCGACATTTTTCTATGTTTCTATGTGACGCTCCTGGCACGCTCCCGAAGGAGGCCATGGAGGGACAATGTCACGAGGCCCGGGATCCTGAGGGCCAATCATAACTCGAAGTCATGGTGGCACACCTCAGGCAACCCTGTAGTGCCAAAAAAAAAAAAAAAACGCTGCAAAGAATCCTAAAACAAAATCCAAATAGAATACCCTCGGCCGAGGTACAGCCGTATATAGGGAGACATCAAAAGCAGTCCATCAAAGAGGGCAAATATATACCCAAACATACTGAGGCAGGAAAAATAAGGGGGAGGGGCACCACATACAAACTGAAGGCTAAAAATAAGACCACAAGAAGGTGGCCCCTGTGAAATATGAAACAACAATTAGGCTCCAGCCATTTAGCCCGAGTCAGAGATAGCAGACGATAAGCTCCCAGCCGTAGGGGCCTGGGTCGGCGATAAGCCCAGCGATTGAAGCACACGCCATGCCTTCTCAGGAGAGGTCACCAGATGCGTCAGGTTCTCATAGTAAATGTTCATGGAACCCGCCACTCCCCATCTGTATTGAATCTCGTTGCTCCGCAAAAAAGAGGAGACCTCCCGAAACCGCCTCCGAGCTGCCAGGGTCAGGAATGGTAGGTCGTAAAAAAGAGTCACAGATAGGTCCTCAAACACAAATGGGGCACGGGTGACAGGGGAGGACATCAAGCGACATTTGCCGGTTTCCTCCATAGCAACCGCCAACACATCGCGCGGAGCCCCTTCTGGGGCCGTAGCCGCCCTTCTCAACCGCATAACAGCGCGAAAAACAGCGGATTCTCCAGTTCGTAAACCCAAGACTTGGGAGGCGATTCGGTTGGCGTAGGTCAGCAAACCATCAGCGGGAACCGTCTCTGGGATCCCCCTAATCCGGACATTTTTCCGGCGGTGACGAGCCTCTGCTCTCTCCACTTCCCCTGTGAGCAGCGCCACTTGGGTCTGTAATGATTCTATCTGCGGCGCAAGGAGGGCCTGTGCTGCCATAACTCCTTCGACACGTGTCTCCGTGGTCAGCAGCCGCCAATGAAAAGCCGTCATCTCCGACTTCACGCCAGCGAAATCAGCGCGCCAAACCACCCTCATCTCACCGAGCATCTTCTCAAACATTTGCTGAAGATCAGCCTTCAGAGGGGGCAGGAGGCCGCTACTGGCACCAGCATCAGGTGAGTACAGGGGGGTCCCCGTGTCTCCATCCACTTCACCGGAGGTCGGATAAAGCCTGCGCACCCGTGCAGCTCTAGCATCGCCGGAAACATCAGCCTTCGCCACCATCTTTCCCACCTTCCTGGGTGTTTTCGAAAGGGCTGAGGTGGTCTCCGACCAAGAACATTCCCATTCATCCGAGGAGCTTACTGCCTTACTTCGAAATCCTCGGGAGTCTCCATGGCACCGTTGCAGAGGCTCGCCGAGAGTCTCACATATGTCCCGCTGCCGGGGCCCTCCGGCAGTAGAGACTTCTTCCCAATTTTTTTGCCCATGTCGGGTATAGAGGCAGAAATCAGCAAGGTCTGATTCGTAGGTGGGAGCACCACAGGATAGCCAGGAGCATCGGGTGCAGAGCAGCAGGGTCCGGTGAGAGAAGATCGCCGCACAGGCCCCAAGATGGCCATCAGCCACTCGTTCCCGCCGGGTACGTAGCAGATCTCCAGCTGTAGAGCAAACACGGGTCTCAGGAAAGCACCTAATTCAGCTCCAGCTGTAAAGTAAATTCACCGTGGCCAAGGTGAGAAGGGAAAAATGGCTCAAAAACTGTGAAAAATCACCAAAAGTCATAAGGCAGGACGGAGCTCCCGTAATCTGCAGCCTCTCACCCCGGCTTACGGCCATGCCCCCTATTAAATTTTTTTAACTATGTCAGAACAACAAAATTTGTGAAGATATTCTATTTTATCCAATATTTAATTGTTAACTTTGCATCCTGCGTTTCAAATAAATGTTGCGATAAAAAAAATTTCAATAAAAATTGCTTGGTAGTGAAGGGGTTAACAGGGAGATAGAAATAGAAATTGAATGACAAAAATCTGGATCGCAGATAAAAAAAACTTCTAAATTCGGACAAAACTGTTACAATGCTCTTTGGAACATAACCTAAACTACATAAATTACAATCTTTGCATCTATGTGTCAGGACAAGATCAAATGGCACGCTGACCACAGTCACCTCTCTCAAATATCTAGGTATGTGGTTAGACCCAAATCTATCCTTTGGACCCACATTGAAAAACTTTCATCTAAACTTTATCCCAAACTAGGTGCCCTGTACAGAAACAAATCCTGCCTGAGCCCCGCGGTAAGAAAGCAGATTGTACAACAAATGCTTATGCCAGCTATTGAATACGGAGATGTAGTGTATGCAGGGGCCCCGCAAACGCACCTTCACAAACTTACTACATTGTATAACTCATTCTGTCGCTTTGTGCTACAATGTAACTACATGACCCACCATTGTGACATGTTAAAAGAACTAAACTTTCCGTCGCTGGAATCTAGATGCACTCTTCACCTTTCCAACCTGGTGTTTAAGAGCTTTTCTGTGACGTTACCACCCTACCTGAATAGACTGCTTCCTCCAGCAGTTCCCTCATCCTATAACCTCCGATCCAGGACCGGCACCTTACTTGCAATACCGCAATACAAAAAGAAAGTGGCTCGATCTTCATTAGCGCCTCAATTATGGAATAACCTCCCAGACGACGTCAAATCTTCCCCTTAAAGTCCCTTAAGAGCCTAAAGTCTAAAGTCCCTTAAGAGCTCCCTATTAACATACCTCAATACGGAATGCACCTGTAAACATGTAACACAGTGACTATATACAGAATGCACCTGTAAACATGTAACATAGTGACTATATACAGAATGCACCTGTAAACATGTAACACAGTGACTATATACAGAATGCACCTGTAAACATGTAACACAGTGACTATATACAGAATGCACCTGTAAACATGTAACATAGTGACTATATACAGAATGCACCTGTAAATATGTAACATAGCGACTATATACATAATGCACCTGTAAACATGTAACATAGTGACTATATACAGAATGCACCTGTAAACATGTAACACAGTGACTATATACATAATGCACCTGTAAACATGTAACACAGTGACTATATACAGAATGCACCTGTAAACATGTAACACAGTGACTATATACAGAATGCACCTGTAAACATGTAACATAGTGACTATATACAGAATGCACCTGTAAACATGTAACACAGTGACTATATACAGAATGCACCTGTAAACATGTAACACAGTGACTATATACAGAATGCACCTGTAAACATGTAACATAGTGAATATATTTCCTACATATTTATTTTCTGGGTTAATCTGTATATTTGTGTTTTGTTTTTAATATCTTGTATTTATTAATTTGTATTTCTGTAACAATTCAATGTTCTTGAACCCAGGACATACTGAAAACGAGAGAAATCTCAATGTATCCTTCCTGGTAAAATACTTTCTAAATAAATATCTGCTGGAAGCATCGGCAAAAAAATAAAACCTATATACTGTACAGGAAATGTCATTTCAAACGCTCTCCCAGTATCCCAGTATAAATCCTGTACATTTTCATTATACGTGCGACTCATAAACCTGATCCTAAACGAGACGCAGATAAATAAGAATTTTAGATTTTCCTTCTTTCGGATGTGCGACAAATAATGGAGACTTTTTATCATCCGGCTAAAAATAATCAATTTGATTTAGGGTTTTATTTAGATTTGTTATAAATCTTTTTTTTTTTTGTCGTAATGGATTGCTGACTGTATTTTTGGCATCAGGTATGCAATATCGTAAAATACAACCTTGGAAACAAATGGCTATTGATTTGAAATTGAATATTCAGTTAATAAATTCCACATATGAGATGAAATAAATCACTGGCTTAAAAAATGCAAGGTAGAGGCTCGAAGGTATAACATTAATTTAACAAGTGGTGGTTAATGTCTTCGTTTATGGAATATTTCCATTTTTCGAGATGGTCCTTCAACAAGATACTGTAAATATAGACAAGATCCTGCTGGTCATGTGACCCGGCAGCTGAAGCCTCCATGGCGTCCTATGGATGCCATGGAGGAGATCAGTGGCGTAACTAGAAACCTGAGGGCCCCGGCGCGAGAATCCACAAAGGGCCCCCCTCACCCCCCCAAAAAATCCATATTTTTCCTTTTATTTTCTGAAATATAAAAAGATAGTACGCCATTTGTATTAATTAGTTCAACTTACTTTAATTAGGTCATTAAATAGGTCACATTGAAAGCCCCCCCGTAATCCTGACACACTTCACATTACAGAGCTCCACAGCACTAAATCTCCCTGTAATGTGCAGTGTGTATGAGCATATCACAGAGCTCCACAGCAATAAAACTCACAGAAAGCACTGGGGTGTATGAGCAGGTACAGAATCCACAGCAATATAACTCACAGGAAGCACTGGGGTGTATGAGCAGGCACATAATCCACAGCAATATATCTCGCAGTGAACGCTGGGGTGTTTGAGCAGGCACATAATCCACAGCAATGTGACTCACAAGAAGCGCTGAGGTGTTTGAGCAGATACATAATCCACAACAATCTAACTCACAGGACACGCTGGGGTGTTTGAGCAGGCACATAATCCATCGCAATGTAACTCACAAGAAGCGCTGGGGTGTATGAGCAGACATATAATCCACAGCAATGTAACTCACAAGAAGCGCTGGGGTGTATGAGCAGACACATAATCCACAGCAATGTAACTCACAGTGAACGCTGGGGTGTTTAAGCAGGCACATAATCCACAGCACTATAACTCAGAGGACACCCTGGGGTGTTTGAGCAGGCACAGAATCCACAGAAATGTAACTCACAGTGAACGCTGGAGTGTTTGAGCAGGCACAGAATCCACAGCAATGTAACTCACAGGAAGCGCTGGGGTAGGGGCCCGGTTTGGCCAGGCACAGTGGGGCCCCGCCGGTTTCCCTCAGCTCCTGGAACGGGCAGCTTGCAGCCATGTGTGTTCCAGCGGTGCACTCTCTCTAACCGCCGTGGCGGTGCTACAGCATACCTGCCCTGCTTCCCACATTCTACAGGAGCAGGCACATGTTGCATTGGTGCCGCCCCCGTCACATGAGGGGGCGGTGCCAATATAACTTGCGCCTGCTCCAGTAGAATGTGGGAAGCAGGGCAGGTATGCTGTAGCGCCGCCATGGCAGTTAGAGAGTGTGTGCCGCTGAAACACACATGGCTGCAGGCGCAAATGCCTGCCTGAGCTCTGGGCCCCGCTAAAGTGGTGGAATGCCAGGGTCCAGTCACAAGTGCGACCGCTGCGACCCTGGTAGTTCCGCCACTGGAGGAGATGCTTGGGATGGCACTTTAGTGCTACCCTGAGTATCCAGGACCCTAGCGGCCGCTACGGGCAGGCTGCTGGACTCAACGCCTGCCCTGAAATCTATAGGTAAACAGGGGCACTAGGGGGAGATTAGCAAGCACTAATTTTTCCTCTTAGCATCCCTGTTTTAGCTGTAAGGAGCTGATAGGGCCCTGTATGTATCACTGGGTGCATCCATTGTGTGATATTTTCCTCTATATGTGTCACTGGGTGCGTCCATTGTGTGATATTTTCCCTCTATATGTGTCACTGGGTGCATCCATTGTATGATATTTGCCCTCTATATGTGTCACTGGGTGCATCCATTGTGTGATATTTTCCTCTATGTGTCACTGGGTGTATCCATTGTGTGATATTTCCTCTATATGTGTCACTGGGTGCATCCATTGTGCGATATTTTCCTCTATGTGTCACTGGGTGCATCCATTGTATGATATTTTCCTCTATATGTGCCACTGGGTGCATCCATTGTGTGATATGTCCTCTATATGTGTCACTGGGTGCATCCATTGTGTGATATGTCCTCTATATGTGTCACTGGGTGCATCCATTGTGTGATATTTTCCTCTATATGTGTCACTGGGTGCATCCATTGTGTGATATTTTCCCTCTATATGTGTCACTGGGTGCATCCATTGTGTGATATTTCCTCTATATGTGTCACTGGGTGCATCCATTGTGTGATATTTTCCTCTATATGTGTCACTGGGTGCATCCATTGTGTGATATTTTCCCTCTATATGTGTCACTGGGAGCATCCATTGTATGATATTTTCCCTCTATATGTGCCACTGGGTGCATCCATTGTGTGATATGTCCTCTATATGTGTCACTGGGTGCATCCATTGTGTGATATGTCCTCTATATGTGTCACTGGGTGCATCCATTGTATGATATTTCCCTCTATATGTGTCACTGGGTGCATCCATTTTGTGATATTTCCTCTATATGTGTCACTGGGTGCATCCATTGTGTGATATTTTCCTCTATATGTGTCACTGGGTGCATCCATTGTGTGATATTTTCCCTCTATATGTGTCACTGGGAGCATCCATTGTATGATATTTTCCCTCTATATGTGTCACTGGGTGCATCCATTGTATGATATTTTCCCTCTATATGTGTCACTGGGTGCATCCATTGTGTGATATTTTCCTCTATGTGTCACTGGGTGCATCCATTGTGTGATATTTCCTCTATATATGTCACTGGGTGCATCCATTGTGTGATATTTTCCTCTATATGTGTCACCGGGTGCATCCATTGTGTGATATTTTCCCTCTATATGTGTCACTGGGAGCATCCATTGTATGATATTTTCCCTCTATATGTGTCACTGGGTGCATCCATTGTATGATATTTTCCTCTATATGTGTCACTGGGTGCATCCATTGTATGATATTTTCCCTCTATATGTGTCACTGGGTGCATCCATTGTGTGATATTTTCCTCTATGTGTCACTGGGTGCATCCATTGTGTGATATTTTCCTCTATATGTGTCACTGGGTGCATCCATTGTGTGATATTTTCCTCTATATGTGCCACTGGGTGCATCCATTGTGTGATATGTCCTCTATATGTGTCACTGGGTGCATCCATTGTATGATTTTTCCTCTATATGTGTCACTGGGTGCATCCATTGTGTGATATTTTCCTCTATATGTGTCACTGGGTGCATCCATTGTGTGATATTTTCCTCTATATGTGTCACTGGGTGCATCCATTGTGTGATTTTTCCTCTATATGTGTCACTGGGAGCATCCATTGTATGATTTTTCCTCTATATGTGTCACTGGGTGCATCCATTGTATGATTTTTCCTCTATATGTGTCACTGGGTGCATCCATTGTGTGATATTTTCCTCTATGTGTGTCACTGGGTGCATCCATTGTGTGATATTTCCTCTATATGTGTCACTGGGTGCATCCATTGTGTTATATTTTCCTCTATGTGTCACTGGGTGTATCCATTGTGTGATATTTTCCTCTATATGTGTCACTAGGTGCATCCATTGTGTGATATGTCCTCTAAATGTGTCACTGGGTGCATCCATTGTGTGGTATTTTCCTCTATATATGTCACTGGGTGCATCCATTGTGTGATATTTTCCTCTATATGTATCACTGGGTGCATCCATTGTGTGATATTTTCCTCTATATGTGTCACTGGGTGCGTCCATTGTGTGATATTTTCCCTCTATATGTGTCACTGGGTGCATCCATTGTATGATATTTTCCCTCTATATGTGTCACTGGGTGCATCCATTGTGTGATATTTTCCTCTATGTGTCACTGGGTGTATCCATTGTGTGATATTTCCTCTATATGTGTCACTGGGTGCATCCATTGTGCGATATTTTCCTCTATGTGTCACTGGGTGCATCCATTGTATGATATTTTCCTCTATATGTGCCACTGGGTGCATCCATTGTGTGATATGTCCTCTATATGTGTCACTGGGTGCATCCATTGTGTGATATTGTCCTCTATATGTGTCACTGGGTGCATCCATTGTGTGATATTTTCCTCTATATGTGTCACTGGGTGCATCCATTGTGTGATATTTTCCCTCTATATGTGTCACTGGGAGCATCCATTGTATGATATTTTCCCTCTATATGTGTCACTGGGTGCATCCATTGTGTGATATTTCCTCTATATGTGTCACTGGGTGCATCCATTGTGTGATATTTTCCTCTATATGTGTCACTGGGTGCATCCATTGTGTGATATTTTCCCTCTATATGTGTCACTGGGAGCATCCATTGTATGATATTTTCCTCTATATGTGCCACTGGGTGCACCCATTGTGTGATATGTCCTCTATATGTGTCACTGGGTGCATCCATTGTGTGATATTTTCCTCTATATGTGTCACTGGGTGCATCCATTGTGTGATATGTCCTCTATATGTGTCACTGGGTGCATCCATTGTATGATATTTCCCTCTATATGTGTCACTGGGAGCATCCATTGTATGATATTTTCCCTCTATATGTGTCACTGGGTGCATCCATTGTATGATATTTTCCCTCTATATGTGTCACTGGGTGCATCCATTGTATGATATTTTCCCTCTATATGTGTCACTGGGTGCATCCATTGTGTGATATTTTCCTCTATGTGTCACTGGGTGCATCCATTGTGTGATATTTTCCTCTATGTGTCACTGGGTGCATCCATTGTGTGATATTTTCCTCTGTATGTGTCACTGGGTGCATCCATTGTGTGATATTTTCCTCTATATGTGCCACTGGGTGCATCCATTGTGTGATATGTCCTCTATATGTGTCACTGGGTGCATCCATTGTATGATATTTCCCTCTATATGTGTCACTGGGTGCATCCATTGTGTGATATTTCCTCTATATGTGTCACTGGGTGCATCCATTGTGTGATATTTTCCCTCTATATGTGTCACTGGGAGCATCCATTGTATGATATTTTCCCTCTATATGTGTCACTGGGTGCATCCATTGTATGATATTTTCCCTCTATATTTGTCACTGGGTGCATCCATTGTGTGATATTTTCCTCTATGTGTGTCACTGGGTGCATCCATTGTGTGATATTTCCTCTATATGTGTCACTGGGGCATCCATTGTGTGATATTTTCCTCTATGTGTGTCACTAGGTGCATCCATTGTGTGATATGTCCTCTATATGTGTCACTGGGTGCATCCATTGTGTGGTATTTTCCTCTATATATGTCACTGGGTGCATCCATTGTGTGATATTTTCCTCTATATGTGTCACTGGGTGCATCCATTGTGTGATATTTTCCTCTATATGTGTCACTGGGTGCATCCATTGTGTGATATTTTCCCTCTATATGTGTCACTGGGTGCATCCATTGTATGATATTTTCCCTCTATATGTGTCACTGGGTGCATCCATTTTGTGATATTTTCCCTCTATATGTGTCACTGGGTGCATCCATTGTGTGATATTTCCTCTATATGTGTCACTGGGTGCATCCATTGTGTGATATTTTCCTCTATGTGTGTCACTGGGTGCATCCATTGTGTGATATGTCCTCTATATGTGTCACTGGGTGCATCCATTGTGTGGTATTTTCCTCTATATATGTCACTGGGTGCATCCATTGTGTGATATTTTCCTCTATATGTGTCACTGGGTGCATCCATTGTGTGATATTTTCCTCTATATGTGTCACTGGGTGCATCCATTGTGTGATATTTCCTCTATATGTGTCACTGGGTGCATCCATTGTGTGATATTTTCCTCTATATGTTTCACTGGGTGCATCCATTGTGTGATATTTTCCCTCTATATGTGTCACTGGGAGCATCCATTGTATGATATTTTCCTCTATATGTGTCACTGGGTGCATCCATTGTGTGACATTTCCTCTATATGTGTTACTGGGTGCATCCATTGTGTGATATTTTCCTCTATATGTGTTACTGGGTGCATCCATTGTGTGATATTATCCTCTATATGTGTCACTGGGTGCATCCATTGTGTGATATTTTCCTCTATATGTGTCACTGGGTGCATCCATTGTGTGATATTTCCTCTATATGTGTCACTGGGTGCATCCATTGTGTGATATTTTCCTCTATATGTGTCACTGGGTGCATCCATTGTGTGATATTTCCTCTATATGTGTCACTGGGTGCATCCATTGTGTGATATTTTCCTCTATATATGTCACTGGGTGCATCCATTGTGTGATATTTTCCTCTATATGTGTCTCTGGGTGCATCCATTGTGTGATTTTTTTCCCTCTATATGTGTCACTGGGTGCATCCATTGTGTGATATTTTCCTCTATATGTGTCACTGGGTGCATCCATCGTGTGATATTTCCTCTATATGTGTAACTGGGTGCATCCATTGTGTGATATTTTCCTCTATATGTGTCACTGGGTGCATCCATTGTGTGATATTTTCCTCTATATGTGTCACTGGGTGCATCCATTGTGTGATAGTCTCCTCTATATGTGTCACTGGGTGCATCCATTGTGTGATATTTTCCTCTATGTGTGTCACTAGGTGCATCTATTACCTCCTAGTACTCCATGGAGAGCTGCGATTCCAGGCTGCGTCTACAGCAGGAGCTTGCTCTCATGAGATCACCTAGTGCCGCTGAGTGATCATGGAGGGAGACTGTTAACTATATATTTCCCAGTCTCACTCTGATCTTGGCTACAAGAAGAGGCGGATCGGGCCGCCATTCTCACCGCGGGATGAGAGATGAGTATGGGATTTATCGGAGGGGTGAGAAACATAGAAACATAGAAAAATGATATCTATCTATCCATATCCATATCTATCTATCTCTATCTATCTATCCATATCTTTGTATCTATCTATCTATCTATCTATCTATCTATCTATCTATCTATCTATCTATCTATCTATCCATATCTTTGTACTATCTATCTATCTATCTATCTATCTATCTATCTATCTATCTATCTATCTATCTATCTATCTATCTATCTATCTATCTATCTCTATCTATCACATATCTATCTATCTCTGTATCTATCTCTGTATCTATCTCTGTATCTATCTTTCTAGGTATCTATCCTTATGTATCTATTTATCCTATATAGAAACATAGAAACATAGAAAAATGTCGGCAGATAAGAACCTTTCGGCCCATCTAGTCTGCCCAATTACATGGATACTTAACCTGGATTTATCTTTTGTTTAGGATAGCCTTATGCCTATCCCATGCCTGCTTAAATTCAATTACTGTTTTAGCCTCTACCACTTCTACTGGAAGACTGTTCCATGTATCCACCACCCTCTCAGTAAAATAATGCTTCCTGATGTTACTTTTAAAACTTTGCCCCTCTAATCTAAGACTATGTCCTCTTGTTTTGCTACTTTGTTTCCTTTTAAATATACTCCCTTCCTCTACCTTGTGGATTCCCTTTACGTATTTAAATGTTTCTATCATATCTCCTCTGTCTCGTCTTTTTTCCAAGCTGTACATGTTAAGATCATTAAGCCTTTCCTGGTAACTTTTCTCCTTCAAGCCGTACACCATTTTAGTAGTCCTTCTCTGAACTCGCTCTAAGATGTCTATATCCTTCTGGAGATACGGTCTCCAGTACTGCACACAGTACTCCAAGTGAGGTCTCACCAGTGCTCTGTACAGTGGCATGAGCACTTCCCTTTTCCTACTGCTAATACCTCTCCCTACACAACCAAGCATTCTGCTAGCATTTCCTGCTGCTCTATTACATTGACTACTTACCTTTAGGTCCTCTGAAATAATAACCCCTAAATCCCTTTCCTCAGATGTTGAGGTTAGGACTGTAACAAATATTCTATATTCAGCCCTTGGGTTTTTACGTCCCAGGTGCATTATCTTGCACTTATCCACGTTAAAACTCAATTGCCACAGCTCCGACCATTTTTTTTGTTTACCTAAATCATTTGTCATTTGGCTGATCCCTCCAGGAACGTCAACCCTGTTGCAAATCTTTGTGTCATCAGCAAAAAGACATACTTTTCCATTAATACCTTCTGCAATATCACTAATAAAAATATTAAATAGAATGGGTCCAAGTACTGACCCCTGAGGTACCCCACTGGTAACAAGACCTTGCGCCGAATAAACTCCATTTACCACAACCCTCTGTTGCCTGTCACTCAGCCACTGCCTAATCCATTCAACAATATTGGAATCCAAGCTCAAAGATTGCAATTTATTGATAAGCCTTCTATGCGGAACAGTATCAAAAGCCTTACTGAAATCTAAATAAGCAATGTCTACTGCACCACCTGTGTCTATTATTTTTGTTACCCAATCAAAAAAATCAATAAGATTAGTTTGGCATGATCTCCCTGAGGTAAACCCATGTTGTTTCTGATCCTGTAATCTATGTGTTTTTAGATGGTCAACAATCCTTTTTTTAACATGGTTTCCATTAATTTCCCCACTACTGACGTAAGACTAACTGGCCTATAGTTCCAGATTCCTCCCTACTACCCTTCTTGTGAATGGGCACAACATTTGCTAATTTCCAGTCTTCTGGGACGACTCCCGTTAGCAAGGATTGGTTAAATAAATCTGTTAACGGTTTTGCTATTACATCACTGAGCTCTTTTAATAATTTAAGGTGGATCCCATCAGGCCCCATTGACTTATTTGTCTTTACTTTAGACAGCTGCTGTAGAACCTCCTCCTCTGTAAACTGATATGTAATTGTCTCGTTAGTGTTTCCTCCTAACTGAGGTCCCTTTCCTTCCTTTTCTTTTGCAAAGACTGAACAAAAATATTCATTGAGGCAGTCAGCGAGACTTTTATCCTCTTCTATATACCTTCCTTCCTTTGTTTTTAATCTAACTAATCCTTGTTTTACTTTTCTTTTCTCGTTTATGTATCTAAAAAATGTTTTGTCCCCCTTTTTTACTGACTGAGCTATTTTCTCTTCTGCGTGTGCTTTGGAAGCTCTTATAAATTGCTTTGCCTCTTTCTGCCTAATCTTATAGGTTTGCCTATCTTCTTCACTCTGAGTTGTTTTATAATTATTGAATGCTGTCTTTTTGTTCTTCACTATTTTGGCCACTTCTGCAGAGTACCACAGTGGTTTCTTACCTTTTTTGTTTTTGCTAACAAGTCGAATGCAATTGCCTGTGGCCTTCAATAATGCTTCCTTTAAATAATCCCATTTCTCCTGGACTCCCTTTAAACTCCTCCAGTCTGATAATGACTCCTTCACAAAAAGTCTCATTTGAAAAATCTGTTTTTTTAACGTCTAAAACTTTTGTTTGTGTGGTGCGGCTCCATCCCTGTTCTTATATTAAACCATCCTGACTGGTGATCACTAGATCCCAAATTTTCACCTACAACAACGTCCGATACCAAACCTCCATTTGTGAGTATTAAATCCAATATGGCCTCTTTACGGGTCGGCTCCTCAACTACTTGTGTTAGAGATAATCGCAGTAGGGAGTTTAGAATATTTGTACTCCTGGTGCACCCAGCTGTTTTGGTTTTCCAGTTCACATCAGGAAGATTAAAGTCCCCCATGATAATAACTTCCCCCTTCATTGCCATTTTGGCTATTTCCTCAACCAGCAGATTTTCCAGCTCTTCTACTTGTCCAGGGGGTCTATAGATCACACCTACACGAGCTACTGTATGATTGCCAAATGTTAGCGTAACCCAAACTGACTCTATGTTCACCTCACTCACTTTTATTTGGTTCGTTTTTATGTTGTTTTTCACATACAGGGCCACTCCTCCTCCTTTCCTACCTTCTCTGTCTTTTCTATATAAAGAGTACCCCGGTATTGTTAAGTCCCAGTTATTTTTCTCACTGAACCATGTCTCAGTAACCGCAACTAAATCTACTTTTTCAGCTGCCATCATTGCCTCCAGTTCATTGATTTTATTGACTAAACTGCGAGCATTTATAGACACGACTCTGAGCTTGTCATTTTTTTCCCCGCATGTTGCTTGCACCCTCCGATTTAGTTTTGGGGGACAATCAGGCAGATTGTTTTTTACCATTTTGTCACCCCTCCTAGTTTAAATATTTCTTTGCGAAACCTTTGAACTTCTCACTGAGAACATATGTTCCCCTATGAGTAAGATGCAAACCATCTTTTTTATACAGTTCCTTTCTGCTCCAATTAGAGCTATCATGGGACACAAAGCCAAATCCTTGCTCTCGACACCATTCCTGAAGCCACAAATTAAATTCCCTATTGTGCATCTGCCTATCCTGAATGTTATGCACAGGCAAAACTTCAGAGAATGACACAGTGGACGCAATCTGCTGTATTTCACCTCCAAGAACACAAAAATCTTCCTTAATCTCAGAAACCTCATTGCTAGCCAAGTCATTTGTCCCTAGATGGACTAGAACATCCACTTCCCCTTGCTGCTTTGCTTGTTTGACAATATTGAGAATACGTCTCTTGTCTCTACGAGCAGTAGCCCCAGGAAGACATCTCACCAAACCACTACTCTCCAGCTCAACACCTCTTATGATAGAATCACCCAGCAACAATTGCCTTCTATCACGTCCCACCTTTTCCTTATTGTTCTTGGTCCTGCATACCTTAGGCATAGGGGATGGTGGTTCCTCAACTATGGTGTCTGAGCCTACTTCCGTCTCAGCACTACACTCTGAAAGTGCCTCAAAAGAATTAAGAAGAGCCACAGACTGTGGGACATGCCTTCTATCCACAACTCTAAGTCTACCAGATCCTACAGTTGTCCATCTGCCACTCCTAGGAGGCCTCTGTGGCAGTGGCTTTGAACAATTATAGCCATAGCCTGAGTTTGTGTAACAGATAATTTACAAATCTCTGACTTCAAACAGGCAATTTCCTGCTGCAATAAAGAGAGCTGCCTACATATCAGGCACACTACAAACCTCCAAAAATTGGATCTAAAAACAAATGCATGACAGCTCTTACACTGGACCAAGCCTGCCATTATAAAAGAATGGATTTAAACCAACAAATCCTACCTTTTTGTAGGTTTTCTACATCCTGTCTAACCTCAGACTACCTCCAGAGTATCTCCAGAAGATCTCTAAGTGCTCACTTTGAAGACTTCACTTAGAAGGCTTCCCAAGCTCAATTAGACCAAGCTAATATTCCACAAGCTTTATATAGTCACCTAAGATCACCTCCCCCAGCAAGGAGTGGACAAGTTTAACCACTTTAGCAAATAGCACGCAATTGATTCCAATTGTATGCTAATCAGTAAGAGGAATGAGTCACCAGCCTAACCTAATTTACACACCAGACCTAATTTAGGTTAGGGGGTGTTAAATGATTAGGGGGTGTTAAATGATTTTGTAAATGAGCAGTCATTTAGCACCAGCTTTTAGGAGTCGCTAAAATTTCGGCTTGCGCCTCCCTGCGGTAATTAGCACTAGCGCTTCGTAATACCTTATCTATCCTAACGCTAATCACTGATTGCACTGCCCATGTTAAGTATAAGATCTGCAAAGTACAGTAAGCTCGAGCAAGCTAGCGTCAGGAAGGTTATATGTGAGGGCATCCATGGAGTCTATTTAGAAGCTCCCTTGACTACCTGTATTCCAGAACCTTTGGCTTTCCCTTCTGCCCTAGAATCTGTTCTGCTGGCCCTGACCTCGGATATCCTCTTGACCTCGATTATTGGATTCTCCACATGTACCTCTTCTGACCATCTGTGTACTAGTCCCTTTGACCTTCCTCCTCGTTTACGAACCTATGCTGCCTGCCCTTACCTCGGAAACCACCTTGACCATGCTTATCGGATCACACCTTTGTACACCTCAGACTTGTTCTGTGACCTGTGACGCCTTTGGGTTCCTCCACCTCTTCCCTTGACACTACTAGGGAGTGACATCATGGCCAACGTTTGCCAAATCCTCTGCTCTCAAGGTCTGTTAGTGAGTAGCTCCTAGAGAGTCATGGTGTCTAGAGAAATCTCTACTCACTAGTGATGAACCGAACACCCCCATGTTTGGTTCGCATTCGAACTTGAACACCCAAAAAAGTTTGACCGCGAACGCGAACACGATGCAAGTCAATGGGGCTCGAACGTTCGAAACTTAAGGTCCCCTCCAAGAGGGCATATATGCAAGATATTGGCCATAAAATGTGTATGGGGGTCCGGGTACTGCCCTGGGGACAGGAAACAATGAAAAAAGTAAAAAAACAAAACGCTTTTAACCCTTTCACTGCTGAGTGCTGAGCCATTTCACCTCTGTGCGCTGAGCTAATTTTTACCACTTTTGCTCATGTTTAAACAATGAGTGGGAAATGTTTGACCAACAATGAGTGGGAAATGTTTGACCAACAATCAGTGGGAAATGTTTGACCAATAATCAGTGGGAAATGTTTGACCAACAATCAGTGGGAAATATTCCCGTTTTAATTCAATATCGAATAAACCATTTATTATTATATTCTGCAGTAAAGAGTCTCTTTATGTTTCGATTTTTTTGGATCTTTTAAGGGAATTTTCGAACAGCCGATGTTAGAATCAAACATCAAACGATTCGAACGGCAGCCCATCCCTACTACTCACATGTTTTTCTTCTTTTCATATCAGTTCGGATCAAATTAAAAATCTCTTAAGTGCAAATGTTTAATTTCTATCACAAAACTTTCTTCGAGAGGGGACATAAAGCGACCTCAGTACTGAATAATAATCACTTGTTTGACAATCACGATTTTATGAGTTTTAAAGAAACCGTTATGTAAGGTAAAATTTTCCTGTATATTTATATATAATATATATTTGATTTATTCTTTCTGTTGAAGTACAGTTGAGGGTTTTCACGATGTGACGGTAATGATAGAGCAAAAGTCTTGTGAAAAAATAGAAGCTGTCACAAAGTAAAATAACAGTGGAGTTTCTATCACTGCATGTTCCCATTGAAGAATTACCATTTCTTTAAACTTTAAAAAGATGAGAAACTTCCAAAAGTGACTTCGAATGGAAAAATGTTACAAGTTCCTAATAATCCCATGATCTAGTAATGATAACAAATACTCAGAAAAAGTACTTTATGATAAACAGTTCATTGTTTTTACAGACTGGATTTTCATATACTTATTAATTACGGTTGTGCGTTTCGTTTCGGACCGATTCATTTTTTTCACGAATCAGGTCGATTCGGTGATTCGGATTCGACCGATTTTCCGAAATCGGATCCGATCCGAAAACGTCCGAAACGAAACGATTTCCGATCCGAAATGAAAAATTTCCAGATCCGATATCATTTTCGTTCAATTCGTAATTTCGGTTCCATTTTGGTAATTTTCAAAACATGCTTAAAATATCCTAAAAAATCTAGAAATAAAAAGACTCTTTACTACAGAATATAATAATAAATGGTTTATTAGATATTGAATTAAAACGGAAATATTTTTAACATTAAAGTCTATGGGGCTAAACATTTCCCACACCGAATACACGAAAATGTCCGAAATCACGAAAAAAAGGTCGATCCGAAAACACGAAAATTTCCGAATTCGCGAAAAAAAAGTCGATACAAAAAACGAGCCGAAATAAACCGAGACAGAAATCGGCTGAAACGATCCGAAACGAAAATTTTCGAAAAACGAAGGAAACGAAACAAGCCGAAACGAAAAAAAATTGGTGCACATCCCTATTATTTGTTATAATAATTTGTATAATTTTACTATAAAAAAAGAGTCTCTCTGAAATCTGTCATGTTTCCTAATAGTAATAATAGGATTTCCAAAAAACAATATACCCAATAGGTTTCAAGCAACACAATCTTTAACTCTTTCACTACCAAAATCAATAAAATATTTTGAAAAGCAATCACTAGCATATCCGGACCCCGTTTCTACATCTTTTTGAAGTAGGGTTAGTGTGGCCCCTACGAAGAGGCAAAATTATTTCTTTTATCGCTCTCCTGTTACCCAGTATTACTGTAAACAAGCTGATAATTGCAGCCCCAAGCCTAACTTCAACAAAAAAGCTGGTGTATTACAACAGCCAGGCAGAGGGCAGAATACAGGGAGAGCTGTGGGGTCACTCACTGCTGTACAGGGATAAGATTCAGAGGGTTATAATGAGTGTAAATCCCTGTACAGTACAGATACAAGGTGTTACTGTAATTTCTATACACAGGCTTTATGCAGCACATACAGATACAAGGTGTTGCTGTAATTGCCATACACAGGCATTAGGCAGCACATACAGATACAAGGTGTTGCTGTAATTTCCATACACGGGCATTATGCAGCACATACAGATACAAGTTGTTTCTGTAATTGCCATACATAGGCATTATGTGGCACATACAGATACAAGGTGTTGCTGTAATTGCCATACACAGGCATTATGCGGCACATACAGATACAAGGTGTTGCTGTAATTGCCATACACAGGCATTATGCAGCACATACAGATACAAGGTGTTACTGTAATTTCTATACACAGGAATTATGCAGCACATACAGATACAAGGTGTTACTGTAATTTCTATACACAGGCATTATGCAGCACATACAGATACAAGGTGTTGCTGTAATTGCCATACACAGGCATTAGGCAGCACATACAGATACAAGTTGTTGCTGTAATTGCCATACACAGGCATTATGCAGCACATACAGATACAAGGGGTTGCTGTAATTGCCATATACAGGCATTATGCGGCACATACAGATACAAGGTGTTGCTGTAATTCCCATACACAGGCATTATGCGGCACATACAAATACAAGGTGTTGTTGTAATTCCCATACACAGGCATTATGCAGCACATACAGATATTGCATTGCTAACAATCTCATAATGATCACTATAAATCCCCATAAGCAGGAGATCTCACCATTTTATTATCTGTCTACATCACATTTACTGCATCTGACACAAAGGCCATTTCTGCCTGTATGCTGATAGTGCAGAGCCTTTGTGATATTGTGTAAGGGACGCCATCTAGAGTTTAGAATTTTTCAATAATATTTATGTGAAGGACAAACAATACATGAAAAATTTAAAATGAGCAAAATTGCATTATTTTGATTTTTTAACCCCTTAAAGACCAAGGGTCTTTAAAGTCAATGCATTTATAACATAACAGTTATGTCATTGGTTCGTAAGGGGTTAACCCTCTCAGAACAACAATTTTGTTAAAAAAAAATCAGTTTTTACCTGACATTTTGTTATTAACTCCGCATCCCATGTTTTAAATAAATGTTATGATAAAAAAAAAGCAGTTGGTAGTGAAGGGGTTAATCACAGAGTTAATCATAATCATCACTTATTAAAATTTCTCCAAGTGGTTAATTCACCAAGCAGAAAATTACTCGGAATCAACAGGTTCACAGTTAGATACTTTAAATAAAATATTAAAATAGATAATAGTTCTTCTGTAAAACACAATATAATAAATCTTTATTTAAAAAAATTTATTTGAAACACGGGTTAACTGTTGAAATAGTTGTTTTCCTACTTTGGTTTGTCACACTATAAAAATGTTTAATAAATTGTAATTTTGAATTCATTTAATGAGCTGACTTCATCCCAGCATGCGCCTGACCCCTCTTCATAATAGATTTAATAAAAAATAAAAAAATACGCTAAAAACAGCTTAACTGCAATATAATTGATTGGAAATAAAAATATAAACTGCCTAAAGTATGTTATTCTTCATGGTCTATTAATTAATACAATAAGGCCCCTATTACATTCTTCACGAAATTTCGTTCTCGCAGCGCAAATTTGTTTTTGCGCGGATCGTCCGGCGTTATTGCGTGATAATTAACGGTGGTATTACGATCCGAACGCATTTTCTCATCCGTCCGAAAATAACGTTCGTAAAAACGACGCGCAAAACGAAGAGTAATATGCGCGCAGTAACGTAGCGCACGCAAAGCAGTGTGCGGACTGTTTTTTTCACCGGATTCAGCCAATCAGAATTAAGAACCTTAATTGACATCAAATTACCTTAATTGACTCACTTACGTTTTTGTGCCTGCCAAAGTAAATCTGAGTATACATGCTGCAGCAATAAAACAAATATGCACAAATTCACAATTTTTTGGTTTGGGTATGTGTAGAATGTGTAACTATACTGTGCTGTATTTTTTTTTTCGTGCTGGTGTTTTCCGTTTCGGCCAGAATGTTCAGATTTGTTATTACCACCAGCTTTTCAAAGACGTTAAAATTATGCGCGCAAACGTCGTTCGTAAAAAGATGCACATTGATTGTAATACCATCCGCGTACCAGCGCACGAACGCATTTGCGCTCACAATGTTAAGTATGGGACGCGCACATTTCATTACGCTCGCGCAGGTCCATCCGTGTTAAACGATAACGCGCATCGTTTGCGCGAAAGCTGTAATACGACGTTCTGCGCAAAGGGTTTTGCCACTCGCGCAAATGCGCATTTGCACGCGCAAACGAAAATGCGCGAGGAATGTAATAGGGGCCTAAGAATTTTAAATGTGTAATCATGTTAATTTCACAGTGAATATAAAACGAGGGTCAATTTGTTTAAAGTATTATTAAATAAGTATTTTTTGTTTATTAATAAAAAAAGTATCTCTCTCTCTCTCAACCCTTTAAAATATGTGCATTTCCAAAGCTGTCTATTCGCTGTCACATAAATAGAGAGTTCTCATTGCTTTGCTTGTATAACATCTGATGCTGCTTCTGTTCTGACAAAATAACAAAATCCCATGTCAGGTGTTTTACAAAGTCGTACCAGTTCACCTGGGAAATGTGCCAATCCGGGAAAAGTGACACTGACTGAAATATATTGTCTATGGAAATACAGTCAGTTGAAGAACAAATATTGTGTCTTCAGAGCTCCGCTTTTTATCTTTATGGCTGTTTTTAAAGTAAGGACAGTTTGTTTTCTTAAGAAAAATCAACACATAAAGGCGAATGTAAACGTTGAGATTAGACAAGAAACAAAAACACATTATAAACAAAAATAAAAATATATCACTGTCTATCCGAAAAAGAATGATTATCTAGAGCAGGGCTATCATACTCCCCCCCCCCCAAATGTTTGTCAACAACAACTCCCATGATTTTCTGGCAATCTGTTGTATTGAAAGAATAGCGGGAATTGTAGGCATTAGCATCTGGCGGGCCGGGAGTTTGACAGCCTTCCCCCAGAGCCTGATAAGAAAGATATACTAGACGGGTCAAAGTTTGAGTACAACCTATGATGTTGGCTTGAAAAATCCATGTCTGAAATGTTAAAATAGTGAGTGTGAACGAGCACGAGCGATCCCGCGGGAGCAAGCCTTAGCGAGAGTGAGGACCTGAGCCTGAGAAAGTATTAGTGTCATCTACTGTGAGTTAACGAGTGTAAATGAGCAAGTGTGAGTGTCAGTAAGCAAGTTTGAGTGAGCAAATGTGAGTGTGAGCAAGTATGAATATGTTTGATATTTTCTATGTTTCTATAGGGAGTATATTTAAAAGGAAACAAAGTAGCAAAACAAGAGGACATAGTCTTAGATTAGAGGGGCAAAGGTTTAAAAGTAACATCAGGAAGCATTATTTTACTGAGAGGGTGGTGGATACATGGAACAGCCTTCCAGTTGAAGTGGTAGAGGGCAAAACAGTAATTGAATTTAACCCTTTCGCTGCTGAGGCTTTTCCCGCCTCTGTGCTGAGGTCATTTTTATCGGTTTTGCTCATCATGTTTAAACGCGTTTTGAAGGCTTATTTTAGTATATGACCCAGACATATTATATATCGTTCTTTCCGTCAGACTCGGCAGATTAATAATATGTCATTATTATATGTATACGTCATGACCTGTCTGTATATTATAACAAAAAATGCAATAAAATATGAATTTTCAATAATTTACAGCGTGTAAAGTGATTTTTTTCCACATTTTAACATGCGAGCAATTGCGGTTATATTTTGTATGGGGTGCGCTTGTTAAAAAAATTAGAGATGGGGTCTCGTTACATTTTTTTTTGGGGAAAATTACACGATTTTTAACAAACGCACCGCATACAAAAATTGTTAGTGCAGCATCATTGTTCACATTATAATTGAAATGGGAACAATATTGCTGCATTAACAAAAAGAAAAAAAAAGTGTTTATTTTTTTTTTATAATTTTTTTTAAAATATTTTTTTATTTTTATTTATTTATTTATTTTTTTTTTATATTTTTTTTTAAAATATTTTTTTATTTTATTTTATTTATTTATTTTTTTTACAAACTTTTTTCACATTCGAGTTTGATATCGTTGGAACGGCCATGCTCTGGCCGATCCAACAATACCAAACGTTAACCCCTAGCTGCCACGGATCGGGAGATAGTGGGTTCATTGGAACCCCCTATCTCCACCGTTGGTGGCAGCTAGGGGTTAACTCCAGGACTGGCGTCATCGTGCTATGCACGATGACGCCAGTCCTCAGGGGGAGTTCCCGGAGGCTTGGCCGACATCCAAGATGTCGGCCAGCTCCGGGAAAGGATCACGAACCGGCGCTTTTCAGCGCCGATTCGTGATCCAGCTCCCCAGGGGTTAATGCCAGGTACCATTTGGAAGGGCAGGCTGTGCCCTTCCAAATGGTGCCTGGGTTAACCCCCGCAACGCCACCGATCGGGAGGGAGAGAGGTCCGAAGGACCTCCCCCCTCCCTTTCAGGCGCCTCCTCCGCACATGCGGGGGGGGGCGCCTGAATTAGGTGTCATCGCGCCGCCGCGATGACACCTAATTTCACCCGCGGCGGTTCCGGATGCTGGGCTGACATCGAGGATGTCAGCCCGCACCGGGGGGGCCAGCGATCGGCCGGAACTCGGCCGAACGCTGACCCCAAAGTGAGGACGCGCTGAGCGCGTCCTCCGCATGCAACGTGACATGCAGTTGGACGCGCTGAGCGCATCCTCCGCATCGAAGTCGTTAAGCAAGGCATGGGATAGGCATAAGGCTATCCTAAACAAAAGATAAATCCAGGTAAAGTATCCATGTAATTGGGCAGACTAGATGGGCCAAAAGGTTCTTATCTGCCGACATTTTCTTTGTTTCTATGTTTCTATGTTTGAGTGTGAGTGAACGAGTGTGAGTATGAGTGTGAGTCTGAGCGAGTCCCGTCCTGTCTATACAACTATGGTCGGTCGGCGACCTCCGCCTGTATTCTATTCACACCCGCGCTGACAACTCTCGCCTCCAAGACTATAAGGGCAGCTCCGATCCTGTGGAATGACTTGACTCACCCTATCAAACTCTCCCCTGATCTTCAGGCCTTCATGAAATTCCTCAAAACCTATCTCTTCAGATTATTGTACCACATCACTGAGGAAACTCATCCCTCTGCTCACCTACTCACACATGATTGAAGCTGCTTCTATGGCCCCACCATTCCTGAACCACTGGCACTAATGATCTTGCCATCCAGTAAAACTCCTCTAGTCTTCCTTAACCCCCAATCCCTCCAGACTGTAAACTCCTATGAGCAGGACCCTCTACACCTAGGGCTATATTACGATTGTAACGCTAAAACGGGGACGCAAAGGAGAAAAACCTGCGCCTGCAGGTTTCTCCTTAGCATCCCCGTTATAGCGTGATATTATGATGCAGGCGCTAAAAAAGCTGCCTGCATCGTAATCCAACGCTAAACCGTGAGATGCGTGCTAAACCGTGAGAAGCGCCGCTGCGAGCATCCCTCCATGGAGTCCATAGGACTCCATTGAAGCAGACACTGATGGTCACATGGCCTGTAGGATCTCGCCTTGTGAGATCCGGCAGGTCAGCGTAGTGATCCGCAGAGAGAGACTGGGGGACTTTTTCCCCCCAGTCTCTCCCTGCTCCCGGCAGCCAGAGGAGGCAGCTGCAGCCGCCGTTCTCGCTGCGGGATTAGAGGTGAATATGTGATTTTTTTGGGGGTGGTTTCTGCTGTGGGTGGTTCTGCTGCAGAAGCGGAATCCGTTACCCACAGCTAGGACCTGGTGCTAACTTCTGAGTTAACTACAGCCGGACTATAATCAGCGTTAGGACTTTGTAATGCTAATTAACTCTTTGCGCTCCCCATGATAAGCATAGGGAGTGCAAAGTACAGTAAGCTTACGCTGAAAAGCGCAAGATCCGAATCGCTAACGGATTGTTAATGTAACAAAACATGAAACATTAAGTTCTACAATTCAACAGAACCCAAGAAACAAGGTCAACGGAACCACAATCACTGTTTTTTTAGTCCATATAAGTCATAAGTGGCTTGTTGATCCAAGGGTATGGTTCTCGCTTTGGGTGCGAGAGGTCCCGGGTTCAAATCCCAGACAAGCCCAATATTCCACAAACGTTATAGAGGTTGAACCACAATCTTTTTGTATGGCTTGAAAGAGAAAAGTTACCAGGAAAGGCTTAATGATCTTAACATGTACAGCTTGGAAAAAAGACGAGACAGAGGAGATATGATAGAAACATTTAAATACGTAAAGGGAATCCACAAGGTAGAGGAAGGGAGTATATTTAAAAGGAAACAAAGTAGCATAACAAGTGGACATAGTCTTAGATTAGAGGGGCAAAGGTTTAAAAGTAACATCAAGAAGCATTATTTTACTGAGAGGGTGGTGGATACATGGAACAGTCTTCCAGTAGAAATGGTAGAGGCCAAAACAGTAATTGAATTTAAGCAGGCATGGGATAGGCATAAGGCTATCCTAAACAAAAGATAAATACAGGTAAAGTATCCATGTAATTGGGCAGACTAGATGGGCCGAAAGGTTCTTATCTGCAGACATTTTCTATGTTTCTATAAGTGGAGAAAAAAATGGGGACCATCTTCAACCACAGAAGAAACGCTTTCCATTGGGTTGAAGAATTTTAGCTTTTTCTTGTTCAGGCCTAGTTTTTAAGACTATAACATTTGTTTTGCATTTTTTTAAATCTCATTATAATTCTTCACCATTTTTTTTTGCTAAACATGTAACATAAATTCCATTTTCCCTGTCTTTTTCCGGTGATTTTTTCCTTCGTGTTGAGGTAATGGTGCATTGAATGTTCAGTGCTGTAACTTTGTATAACAGCTTCACTTTGATCTACTTTCAACGCTTAGTAAATGGCTCGTACCGTGTCTTTGTTCCATGTGAGTTTCTGCCATCGCTCGCTGTCAGAGTATGAAATACGTGATGGTACGTCAAATTTAATCAAAACAGAAAAGCCACGCTTACCGGATAATATTCGCAGCTCGGCTTCATTTCCAGTTCTTGAGCTGCCTGGGTTTTTAGCCAAGCATCTGTAAACTCCGCTGTCGGCAGGTTGAAGTCTACTGATCTGCAATGTTCCTGAAGGCAGCACAACCAACCGGCTGTCTCCGGGTGTCAATACGAGGTCTTCTTGGTTCTTCTGCCAAGTTACCGTAGGCATGGGCTCTCCTACAATCTCACATTTCAATAAGGCTGCATCTCCCATGAACGACGTCACAGACTCCGTCTGGGAAAGGAATCTCAACGGACCTGCGAATGAAAAATAAAGCAATTAATCGGGGGAAGCAAAAACGTTTTGATGCCTCCTGCTTGGATACATACTTATTTAATCAACAGCCTTTATACGCAACAAGCATTTCGAACAAACAAATGGATCCAGTGTTACGGAGCGCGATTTTATTCATGCAGGACAGCGTGTTGCTTTACATTTAGAGATGCCAAGCGAAACAACAACAAAAAATGCTTCTTTTTTGGATATCTGTTTAATTGTTTACCAGGTGTACACAACGATACTTCAAGTGTCTTTGGGGGGGGTAAGTTTAAAGCAGTAAGGCGCTTGATAGACCTCCATACCGTTTGACCTGCAATTACACCATTCTAAAGCGCGGAACAGTTCTAAATCCGTTATCCCTTCCCTAACCTGCAGAATACACGACAGCTGGGATTATGCATGTTGTTTTATCAAACATATTCATTCGATACAATAAGGAATAGAGATGAGACCTGTGCATACGTTTTTGGCGTTTTTTAGTTCGTCACTCCGAAAAGCGAATCGAATGATAACGAATCGAATGATAACGAATCAAATGAACCTGAAAAACCAATCACAGAGGGAGGAATTTCGTATCTGCGATATATTTTGGTTTGTGTCAGGAAAATTTGCGAGTGTAAATCATTAAAGGGGTATTCTACTAAAAATTGAGTTCCCTTCTTTTGCCCTTAAATTATTGGGCAGATGCTACTGGCAGCTTCTGCCCAATTATTTTAATTTTTTTTTTTATTGATTTTACTCACCTTTAGTCCCTCGCTGTGAACCGTACCTCCTCTTAAGCTGAGGGAATCCCGAACCCTGAAGCTTTTTCACAAAATCTGCACTCCTACGCAACTTGCGTAGCATGGGAACCAACTGCAAATTGTCCACCACAATGGGACTTTTTTTTGAGACAGTATTTTGCCAGGAAGGATACATTGAGATTTCTCTCATTTTCAAGTATGTCCTGGGTGGCGAGTATGTACCATCAGGTGTCTTGCCCAAGGAGATTTACTGGAGAGGTGCTCTTGCTGGGATTTGAACCTGTGACTCCACGGTCTCCACAGTCATAGAGCAGTGTCTTGCACAATTTATATATGGAAGTTCCGTAACGCTTGTGCAGAATGATGGATTGGGGCTGTGCACGAATGCGCAGATGAGATCCATCAGCTGCCTCTTTGAGACTGATTGCTACAGCGATTCCCAGAGAGTGACATCATCATGCTCTGCATGGCGATGTCACTGGTGACCGTCAACTGTAACAATTCAATGTTCTTGAACCAAGGACATATTTGAAAAGAGAGAAATTTCAATGTATCCTTCCTGGTAAAATACATTATAAATAAATAAATAATAACTGGTTAATTCAAAATCCCGGCTGCTGGTGATGCTGAAGGAAACCCCTCCACTTCACCCATTCTGCCAGATCGAGGGAGATGGAGGGGGGCTCCTCACATCCTATCCACTTTAAAACTCTAAATTTTAAATTACATTAAATTTTAATTTAAACTTTAAATTAAAACCAAAGCGGTTATGTTGCTTTGCAGGTCCCCTTTCCTGACCCTCATGCCTCTCTCATGGCTACTGGGTGATCATTTAAGTCAGAGTTTAAAGGGATACTATAGGCAACATGACCACCTAAGCTTTTTTAGGTGGTCATGATGCCCTAAGTATGCCCTTGTCTGACCCCCCTCCCTCCGCTCAGCCGATCGGCTAAAGCAGCTGAGAGAGGCGGAGAACTTTACTCCGCCCTCCCAGCTGTCAGTCAGCAGAGCGGGATTCATAGTTCCCGTTTCTGCCGACTATTGCCGAGTAGGAGACGTCATCGCGCTTTCAGCGCGATGACGTCTCCAACTCGCCGCAGTAGCTGGCGGCAGCGGCTGTGGATTAGTGTTGCGCGCATCCTCTTGCGCGCAACACTAATCAAAGAAGATGGAGCCGGGAGGAAGCCTGCTGATTGGCTGGCTTACGTGAGAGGCGCGCATGCGTGTTTCTCATGTAAACCATTAGCCAAGTTCAAGCACTAACAGGACGGGAGCGGAAGAGGAGGGAGGTGAGTATAAAAAAAAAAGGACGCGGTTGGAAACAAGTGGTTTTTAGGGTAAGTATTACAGTAAAATAAAAAAAATACTCACTCACTAACTAGGTAGGGAATAGGTATATTTTAATGTAAAAAAAGGGGGGATTTTTGCCTAGAGTGTTCCTTTAATGAGTTGTACAAATCAAAATAATTAGCATGACAACCAAAAAATCATACTTTTCAAAGTTGTGCACTTGTCTAATAGAGATTTTTACATTATTTCCCCCATCCCCGGCCCCCCAACTCGAAACACTTTGAAATCAGATTTTTGGGACACTGCATCGATCCAGAACCCAGAGGGGCAACATGTGCAAGCATCTTCGTTAATAAGACGCTATGACAAAACCTTTACTCTGGGTTCACTTCCTAATATATACTGTTGTTCTTTTACACACTGCAATGTTTTTGCAAATTATCTCTCACGCATTTTCCCAACACTTTGCAAACTGTTAGCATATCTTCCAATTACCACTTTCTTTGTTATGTTAAGACATCCGATTGCTCAGCTTGTTTATGAGTTTCTCTTTGACATGGGGGACTAATTTAAGAATACCAAGTTGTCAGTGATACCCGGTCACTGAACATGTAGCAATCCATAAATAGAGGAGGAAACCCTGCCTGTATAACCGGTCCCATAACCGGTCCTTGGGACGACTGGTCTAAATAGAAAATCGAGGAAAGAGAAAACAAGCCAAGGTCAATGGCTGGAGATTTTAGACACACGGACAACTAGCCAAGGGTCAAGGGCAGGAGAAAAACACAGTAGGTCACAGGAGTCATGAACAGAGCCAAGGTCTGGATGTCATGCAACATGATTCAGGGTTTATATGTATATTTTAATGTTATGTGTTGAATCTGCCTTTTGCTGCTTACAGTTATTATTTCATAGCTATTTTGTTCCTGCTGGGTTCCCTTAGCCTTGCTGTATCCAGCTAGCTCCACCCCTTTTTGCTCAGTCTAGTTCTGAGGTAATTACTGGTCACCTAGCAGCCATCTTTACTCAATGCTGGACAGAACTAATGTCTCTTCACCTGCATTGCTGTACACTATTACAAAGATTGTCAGTCTGATCATTAAAGTTTTCAACTGGATTCATCTTTCTACGTGTCAGTTTTGCTGAGTTGACACTGTCTGCTGAACTTCCATTGTGTGAGTACTGGTCAATACAGACTTAGCTAGTCTCAAGCGCCCACACCTCACAGCTTTGCTAGGGAGGCAGAATACTGGAACTGGAGACAGATGGGGAATTGAAAGAGAAGCTAAAGTCAATAACCAAAAATCAGAGACATGGAGAGGAGACTTGAAGGGAACGACGCATTGGTGGTATACAATGACAGTGCCATGAGAGAATAGAAAGCCCAAGGCTGCCACCAGTTGACTGTAGTGGAGGCGTACGTGAGACTGTGCATGTTAAATGACACTGAGGTATCTTAGAAATAACACAAAGGTACAGTGGCGTCATCTGAATGATGCTGAGGTATGGAGATGACAATAGAAAGACAAATGAGCAAGGAGACATCACCAGAATGATGGGGAGGCAAATAGGTGTCATTGAATTGATGCTAGACAGTGGGTCAATGCTAGAAGACAGTGGCACAGGAGAGATGGCAACCTCTACACCATGAGCATGGGTGACACAAGAAGGCTCTAAGCAACAGGAGAATCTCTGGAGTGAGACTTATCCACACTTGAAGCAAATTAATTACTGTAGATACTCGAGTATAGTGCGACTCGAATATAACGCGATGGATAGAGATTTATTATGAAAATGAGAGAATACTCAAGATTTGAATATAACGCGAGGAACAAAATTTTCCCTTACAGGTAAACAATTAAAATCCTTCCAGGTTCTCTTAACACAGTCAGGCTCCCCCTCAGGCCAGGGTGCTCTGCTCTAGAATGATTGCAGTTGTTACTAAGTATGAAGCCACCGGCCACCCGTCTTCTTTAATAGCGATTAGATGGCTGGCGGAGGCGAGCGAGGTGAACTATTGGCTTAAACCGAGAGTGCCCTCTGGCCGTGATGGATCCCACCTCTCCCGAATCTGGGGATCCCTGAAGTGTTTGCAAGCATCAGGGAGCCCGCATTCACTTCAGTGAGACTGAGATCAAAGAGCAAGGCAAGTTTTTTTCCACGTGATGCAGATGTCTCGAATATAACGCGACCCCTCCAATTTTAAGGTAAATTTTTGTCACCAAAATCTAGGGGTATACTCGAGTATCTACAAACCTCTGTAATCTAGATCAGTGGTTCCCAACCGCGGTCCTCAAGTACCCCAACAGGTCAGGTTTTCCAGATATCTGAAGTGCAGCACAGGTGATATGATTTGCTGCTCAGTGATTGCAGGATTCAGTCTGCATTTGCCCCAAGGTAATCCTTAAAACCTGGCCTGTTGGGGGTACTTGAGGACCGCGGTTGGGAACCACGGATCTAGATCTTGACTTCAACATTGGATTACCAAGGGATTGAAGGGTTCCAGAGCTCCTCTATCTCCATGCAACAGCAACAATTGACACCTACACACCTGTTACAATCCATTTTATTAATCTGATCACTCAGTAATCCTATAATTCTGTTAGGATATTCGTCTACAATCACAGGAACTCATCTATACTGCTTGTTGTTAGGGTATTTATATGTGTTACAACAGGGGCCCGTGGGTACTCGAGGAATGCATCTCTGCTTTTATCACTAAGGATAAATGGATATATTTAGAAGGATGTAATGCAATTACCTATTAAAATGATAAAGATATCGTTTTAACGAGCACCAGGAGAAAACAATGGTTGGTAAAGAGCCTTGTTTGCGCACAATATGGTGCTACATCAATTCGTACAGAAGGGTCCAGCTGTGCATGTGCTGTCATTATTTATTAGTTTACGGTTCAGAATAAATAGAGAAAATTCAAAATACAAGAATAAACATTTCTCCCTATTGCACGTGTGTGTAAATACAGCTTCCAGGCTACCATTTACGCATTACCAAATAAGTCATTCAACTTATTTTCACTCCATTACTCATCGAAAATAAACAAAATGTGTTTCCACCCTCTGGGCAAAGCAGTTTGTTGCTCTTATATTTACTGTATTTTTATATATGTTTCCTCTCTCCTCATTTGTGTGCACGAAGTATCAAATGTATCATATTGGGAAGCTTTTTTTCCAATGTTTCATTGTAATCAGCACAATGAATATAACTTCCCATTGCTTCTACAATTAGCCCTGTCGTATTATTTTAGATACTGGATGTAACGAAACAATGTGTTTGTATAGAGTATAAAATAAGAACATAAGCACATTGATTTCATATTAACTATTCTCAGTGCCTTTTACAAAAGATTATTGTTATTATAAAAGATATTTTTAGTTAGAAATGAGAAAATTAGTTATCGGCTGGTACAATAGTTCAAGGATAAGTTAAGATCGCCAATTAATTCCTTTTCTTCGGATACACTACATTAAACACAAGACAATTATGTCTTACAGAGAGAAGAAAAACAAAAATTAAACAATAAGTAAAGAGTTTTATTCACTATTTCATTTGCCGAAATAAATATTGTAACACCCTTCAACCATGGAGAAGCCAGTCAAATCTCGTTCAGCACATCCCTCCAATACAACTGTGAAGAAGTCTCGACTTTATGGGTTGAACCAAACCACCAGGTCGCTGCTCTAAAATCATGGAAAGACGACTCAATCCCACTGAGAAGACACCACCAGCGAGTGTCCTTGGACAAGACACCTAACGATATGGATGCGTCTACCTCACAAAATACATGTACATCTCATAGATTGTATGTTCCCTTGGGAACAGGGTCCCCCTGAATCAAACCGTATCATCCATGTGTGATATTCCAATGTATCAACCCCTTTTACACTGATCTTGTAAAGCACTGCAGAATATGTGGCGCTATATAAATAAATGATAATAATAATAACACGTTTATTACATGTTGTTGTTTGGTCATTGGCCAACCAGGTGGTCGGTGCCATTTGTATAATCTTATGATTTTGAGTAACATTAAATGAGTGACAAATGTGTTTGTTTTGCGAGGACGAAATCTGTAGAATAAGTTAAAATTGCACCATATCTATAGCACAGATGAGTTGACATTTTTCCTTCATCAGAAAATGCATTGACTGACTACATCAATCATTCACACACCAGACTACATGCGGTGCTGTCTAGAATGGATAAGACAAGTGATACAAGGGGTCTGACCATGGCATGATCGTAGAGGTTTTCAGCATCTCGGAGACAGTCGACCTCTTAGAAAATTTTCTACACTGGGAACTCCAGAGTTCCTTTTGAAACTGAGACCATCAGAAGCTTTAAGTTTTGCCTCTACGAGATGATAGACAATCAACATGCGCCCATACAATTCCCAACGACAATAGTGATATACAGTAGGGCAATTTAGAAAACACATCACGTCTTTAAAAAAAGTCAACGTGGTCTACAACGTCTTATGGCCCAACAAGAGGCTCAATTTTATTGTTGAAGTCGGAAGCCACATTTAGGCCACATTTTGGTTTCTGAGACTCACGTTCAGACTACCAGCATCTCAACTCCGGATACAAACTCAGTTCAAATATCGTCTCTCATGTGCACAGCTCAAAATTTCATTTCAGCAAGTTTTCTGGAAAAATTATCAGAAATGTCAGAAAATTTGCAGACGTGCATATTATTAGCTCCTATACCCCCTTCAACCATTTCAACCCTTCACTCATTTTAGTACCCCCAATATCCCCTCCTCACCCAAATATTAATTAGGCTAGACTAGGAATAGGGCTAAGTTAAGGGTTACTTCTAGGGTTGGGGTATTGTTAGGGTTAGGATCACAGGCATGCGCACGGTATGTGCCCGGTGTACCCAGGCACACCCAAATGTTGGGTGAATAGGTCCTTTTTCACCTCTTCCATTAACATTTTAGATGTCCCTTATCTGTTTCATGATGAATAGCGTAAATTAACCGTATCTCTGATTATAGGCTCGTTATTTCTAAGGAAAAAATGAGAATTTTGTGTAAAAATCGTCTATAAATACTCCATGGGTCCACACCCTAAAGTAACGAGCTGCGCACGCCAGTGGTTAGGATCATTGCAAGGCTTACTGGTTCTGCTTGTGTTAGGATTACTGTTAATTTAACTGTCTATATTTATTACTTGGGTTAGGGCTAAGGTTAGGTTTATAGTTATTGTTAGGTTTGGGTTATTGTTATGGTTATGGTTACTGTTAGGCTTGCTCATTCTGTTTGTGCGCACATGTCTACTTGCAGCAATACTCGCGGAAATATCGGCTTTAGTAATTCAATAAATCAATTCAATCAATGTGCCGATTTTGGAAAGAATTACTAATGCTGAAAGGTTTTGATAAATACATTTTCAGGCAGGGAAATAAAGGGAATAAGATAGAGCCCCATATATTTAAAAAAATATTTCTATGACATTCTTCACGCAAAAACATACGCGCAACGCGTGAATTTCTGCGCCCAGTATTAAACGTTAACGCATGTAAATTAACGCTGGTATTACAATCCTCGCGCATTTTTTCATCCATCGAGCAATAACGCACATAAAACGGACGCGCAAAAACGTGCGCACAGCAATCAGTGTGCGGACTGTTTTTTTCACGCGATTCAGCCAATCAGAATTAAGAACCACAATTGTCTCATGTTAAGTTTTTGCGCCTGTCAAAGTCAATCTGCGCATATATGCTGCATCAATAAAAATAGCACGCACAACTTCTCCATTTTATTGTTTGGGTATGTGTAGAATGTGTAACTATACGTTGCTGTGTAATTTTTTTTGGGCTGGTGTATTTGGTTTCGGCCTGGTTGATAGAATTTGCCATTAACACCAGCTTTTAGGAGTTGCTAAGATAATGCGCGCAAAGGCTGTGCGTTACAAACTGCGCATAGATTGTAATACCATCCGCGTACCAGCGCACAAACGCATTTGCTTGCACTCACAATGTTAAGTATAGGACGAGCGCGGTACGGTAAGCTTGTGCAGCGTTCACGCAGCTTCACCCGCGGTAGACTTTAACTGCATTTGTTGTGCTCACATTGTAATACGAATTCAGCGCAAAGGGTTTTGCCCCTCGCGTTAATGCGTTTTTGCGCGGGCGCAAACGTATGAGTGAAGATTTTAATAGGGCCCTATATTTTTCTATCGTTTTGCCTTGTTTAAAAGCGAAAAGCCGTGTGTGTTGCTGGCCGAAAATAAGCTTTTTCAGACATTTTACCAGTCCACTTTTTTTTTTGTATTTTGTATTTAATTGAATCAGCCGATATTTAAAATAATATAGTCAGCCGAAAGCAGCTGATATTTTATCAGAAAAATCTACCGATTGAGTTAAATCAGGGCTTATGTTGCATTCCAATCATGCTGTAGTTCAGAGGTTCCCAAACGCGGTCCTCAAGTACCTCCAACAGGCCAAGTTTTCCGGAAAGTTGAAGTACAGCACAGGTGATATGATTTGCTGCTCAGTGATTGCAGGATTCAGTCTGCATTTCCCCAAGGGAATCCTTAAAACCTGGCCTGTTGGGAGTACTTGAGGACCGCGGTTGGGAACCACTTCTGTAGATAATAGAGAAACACCAAAAATTGGAAAAATAGTATCTGGTATAATGAATATAATACATTTGCAGGTAACTCCATATTTTGAAGATATTATTTAGTATAGATCCCGAGACGTCATGAATATATTGGATATCTCCCATGGTGATCATGGCATAGAGAGAATTTCCTTGAGACTCATTAAGCCTCCAGCTCAGTATCAGGAAGAATCATCGGTATACCAAATCATTTTTTATTTATTATGTGTCTATGTTTCCATCGTAACCAATTTTTTTGTAGCTCATTTCATTAGAATATCGTCCTAGGTGGTAAACTCAAATATTCACCAGCTGGTCCCTGAATTCGATTTTTCCTGTCCAGTTACATCACAGATATGTTACAGATTCAGATAAATTTTTAACAAGTATGGCTTGAAAGCACGTTTTGGGTCTTGCTCTTGAGATGGGTCAACACTCTTAATGATTGCTTTCAAAGCCTTGGTGGATGCCTGATAGAAGGAATCAGGCTGTTCTGGGAGTAATGAAGGTCAGTCTCGGCACTAGATAGGCGTTTCTTGGTTAGTGTGCATCTACTCTATATGGATTATCTATCAAAAACTCAATTCTTATCACATCTTGCACCGGAAACCCCAACGTTGCCTCGCGTGAGATACTGGAAAATACCTCAGGGTAGAATTTACTTCTAGAGGCTTTATTTGACTTAAAAGCATGAAAAATATCTGGTGTGAAGGACCAAATGCAAAAGATATTGATCATAAAGAAATCGATAAAAAGCCCCCCGTCATATCTCAGCTAGCCAGGCAGCAGCTATATGCATAGTGGAGATCTATATTCATCCACCATGGTTACTCTGTATTATGAGGTTGTGGGGATGATAAAAACCAATAGTGTTGTTGGGAAATGGAATCAATCGGTTAATTGTGTCTCCGATTATTTTTACTGGATGCCATTATACTGCAATTTTTTGTTATTTCTTTGGTTATATTTCTTATACATCACATGACAATGTGTCACGGAGCTGGTTCCGGGGTGGCAGGTTTGAACCCAATGTGTAATGATTTATGCAGAGAAGGATATATATATATAAACAAAAGGATTTATTAGGAGTAAGGTATTACGGCAATAAACAAATATCAAGGAGCTGGGTAATACTGACAGGAAGGGAAGACACTGTATAAATAATAACCAGCAATAATATTAAGTAAGAGGCAAGCTGAGAGAAAAGATAGAGAAAAGAGAATACTAAAACTATACTGAACTATACTAAATACATAAGAGAGTAGATAGAAATAGGAAGTAGAGCAGGGTTAGGCCAGGTATGGAGGGAGATATAGTTAGGAGAATGGAGGCTGAAGGAAGGTCGTAGGGAAAATAGAAAACAAAAGCAGAGAGTTATTTGCAGGCAGAGAGTCCTGGGAATGCAGAGGGTCCTGGGAATGCAGAGGGTCCTGGGAATGCAGAGGGTCCTGGGAATGCAGAGGGTCCTGGGAAGGCAGAGGGTCTTTAGAACAGGAATTGTAGCAGGTATCTTTAAACAGGATCTGTAGCAGGAGATCTTTAAACAGGATCTGTAGCAGGAGATCTTTAAACAGGATCTGTAGCAGAGTTCCTTTAAACAGGATCTGTAGCAGGAGATCTTTAAACAGGATCTGTAGCAGAGTTCCTTTAAACAGGATCTGTAGCAGAGTTCCTTTAAACAGGATCTGTAGCAGGAGATCTTTAAACAGGATCTGTAGCAGGTATCTTTAAACAGGGCTGAATATAGAATATTTGATACAGTCCTAACCTCAACATCTGAGGAAAGGGATTTAGGGGTCATTATTTCAGAGGATCTAAGGGTAAGTAGTCAATGTAATAGAGCAGCAGGAAATGCTGGCAGAATGCTTGGTTGTGTAGGGAGAGGTATTAGCAGTAGGAAAAGGGAAGTGCTCATGCCACTGTACAGAGCACTGGTGAGACCTCACTTGGAGTACTGTGTGCAGTACTGGAGACCGTATCTCCAGAAGGATATAGACATCTTAGAGAGAGTTCAGAGAAGGGCTACTAAAATGGTGTACGGCTTGAAGGAGAAAAGTTACCAGGAAAGGCTTAATGATCTTAACATGTACAGCTTGGAAAAAAGACGAGACAGAGGAGATATGACTGAAACATTTAAATACGTAAAGGGAATCCACAAGGTAGAGGAAGGGAGTATATTTAAAAGGAAACAAAGTAGCAAAACAAGAGGACATAGTCTTAGATTAGAGGGGCAAAGGTTTAAAAGTAACATCAGGAAGCATTATTTCACTGAGAGGGTGGTGGATACATGGAACAGTCTTCCAGTAGAAGTGGTAGAGGCCAAAACAGTAATTGAATTTAAGCAAGCATGGGATAGGCATAAGGCTATCCTAAACAAAAGATAAATCCAGGTAAAGTATCCATGTAATTGGGCAGACGAGATGGGCCGAAAGGTTCTTATCTGCCGACATTTTTCTATGTTTCTATGTTTCTATCTTTAAACAGGATTTGTAGCAGGAGATCTTTAAACAGGATCTGTAGCAGGAGATCTTTAAACAGGATCTGTAGCAGGAGATCTTTAAACAGGATCTGTAGCAGGAGATCTTTGAGGCAGGAAACTGTAGAAGGGTTATCTGCAGATAATAACGTGGAGAAGACAGGATACAACAAGGGTCTAAGCAGGTATCAGGAACTGGAGGCAGCTTCTTGCTAGTGAGGAGAACACTAGGTTAATGCAGAAGCATTTTGGGATAGGTGTGGTCCCCTTTTGTGGAGGAAAAATTGGAAGGCATTAGCTAGCACCTGGTTACTAGCTCAGCAAGGCTTTTCAGGAGGGCCACTGCTACTCATACCACTATCAGGCAACTTGTTCTTAGTTCTCTTGCGGCGCCGGCGGCAAGGCACATGACACAATGCATCAAAGTAAGAAGTTAGATAAATAAGCAGTACATTGTACCAACGATTATACACATAGAGTGCTAAACTGAACCACTTTGGATGGGGCCAGTGATTGCTATAACAATGGATGATATAACACAATGGATGAACTCACTGATAAGGTTCGCTACACAGCGGAAACCTATGAAAACCAATGGGATCCATGGATTGAATAAGAAGCCGGACAGTTGTATTATTACTCATAAACATAGAAGCATAGAAAAATGTCGGCAGATAAGAACCTTTCGGCCCATCTAGTCTGCCCAATTACATGGATACTTTACCTGGATTTATCTTTTGGTTAGGATAGCCTTATGCCTATCCCATGCTTGCTTAAATTCAATCACTGTTTTGGCCTCTACCACTTCTACTGGAAGACTGTTCAATGTATCCACCACCCTCTCAGTAAAATAATGCTTCCTGATGTTACTTTTAAACCTTTGCCCCTCTAATCTAAGACTATGTCCTCTTGTTTTGCTACTTTGTTTCCTTTTAAATATACTCCCTTCCTCTACCTTGTGGATTCCCTTTACGTATTTAAATGTTTCTATCATATCTCCTCTGTCTCGTCTTTTTTCCAAGCCAGTACCTGGTCTTAAAATTAGACGTCATAAGGGCTTTGATTGTACTGAACATTTGAGCCTCTTGATTTGCGTCACCCCCCCCCCCCACTGTAGTTTCTCTGGATTGAGTTTTCATCCAAGAAGTAGATATGGACACTGCAGACCTCTGAGTCAAGGCACATTTATTAGAGTAACATCTTAAAGTAAGACAACGGTTCGACTCTGGTTGTGTCTTTATCAAAGTAGCTTGAGGCTTGTGTACCATGGTAACTTCCCAGTGGCTCGCTCCCCCTGTATATGTATTTATTTATTTATATATAATTTTGTACCCCCCTTCCTTCCTTCTACTGTTCTTTGTCTCTTCTCCTCTACCTTCCTTCTTCCGTACCTCTAGGTGCCCTGATCTGACCACAGTGACTCTAGCTCTAACAGCAGTAAAAAGAGGGGTGAAAGGAAAGAGCCTGGCACCAAGGAAAAATTGCAGGAACGGCTGCAGCTACTGGTTTTTGTTAGTGAGATGTAGTGTCAGAGTACAATGAAAAAAAGTTGTAAATCCCCTGGACCAAAATGACTGAACCGTTGGCATGAGAACTTAAGATGGTCCAGTACCTGGTCTTAAAATTAGACATCTTAATGTATCAGAACAAGACCTTTAGCCAAGTAGCTCAGACCAGTCACTTTAGGTAATTTGGCTCTCTGAAGTTATAGCTCAAAGAAATAGTATATAGTTGAAAGCTCAATGTGTTTCTCCAGTTGGCTTTATCAGGAGCTTGCAAGGTGAAACAAATGTGGGATGGAGAGCTCCAGCCTCTTCCTGTCCTGCCGTCAAATGTTGGTCTGCCTGACCTCGGTGAATGGGATGCTATTGTTAACCCTAATAAAATTGTATTTAAAAAATAAAACACAACTCATTGCCAGGTGCCTCCGTGGGGGCAGGTAGATGGACCTCAAGGGACGTAGCTGAGTTACAGGAGCAAAAGGAGTCAGGCAAATAATCAGGTCGGGGTCAACAAATCCAGGTCATACACGTAGGCAAAAAGGAAGGATTGCTGAATCTATGAGCTAGAATACAGCGGAACTGCTTCAATATTGGAGCAAGGAAGGAATGAGCTGCCCAGCCTTTTTTACCCAGTAGCTCCTCCCCTGTCCAATAGGACACCAGTGGCATCATCGGTGTGTGAGGAGGCCCGGCCACCATTTTGTTGGAGACCAGCACCACGTGCACCCCTGGTCAGAGGCCTGGTCAAGGCCTGAAGCCTGGAGCTCCACTGGGGCTGCCGGGTGGCAGTGGAGGAACAGGCAACCGACCTCCCTGGGGGCCGAAGCCACGCCGAGGAGGTGACCTGTCACACACAAGGAGCAGGGTACCGCCGGACAGTCGGGTCGGCTGCCTCACCTCACCCCATAAAGAAATGCCGGGTGGGCGAAGAGACAACGGGCCAGTGGTCCTGACACACATACATGTCTCGATTCTCTGGTCTACCCACAGAAAATGCTAATTTTTAGACACTTTTTTAAAAGAGTTATTACTGTTTGTTATGCATGTTGCATCAGTGGATGCGATCAAATCCACCAGACCGTGGCGACATATCATACGATCTAAAAAAATTAACAATGTCACCTTCCTCTGGTTACGTCAGAAGTAATATCATATCAAAATGAATGTAATCAATTAAGGGCATCAATCAATCCTGTCTTGCTACTCAATCACGCAATGCTTGGCTCTGGTGCTTTGCAAACATTGAAATTTATAGTGTCAAGTATTTCCAGACGTTCCTTGTAGCTCCTGTATTTGTCCATCGTCTTCCAACGGCTCAAATGGACCTGCAGTTGGTCTCAGGACCAAAATCTTTTGCATTTACTCTCACGTGATTGCTCCCCCCACTTTCCTCAGGGATACTTGGTTTGTAGCCAGAACCTAAATGTATTCTTCCAATGCCAGCAAATCAATTCTAATCAGGAAATGGTACACGACTCTTATGTACCCCACAGGCGTAGATAGCAGCCTATCGGGATTCCTGTCTTTCACTACAGAAGGTGCAATTATTAAGTAATTAAAGTTCACTTAATATAAATGCTTATCATTAAGGGGACAGACCTTGGGGTTCCAACATGCAAAGCGATTAAATATTCAGTATCTTAGTTACTCCGAGGGGCAGAGACGCATCGTGCCTTTGCTACGTACAAAATTGCTCGCACTTATTTAACATCAGGGAGAAACCTTTACATTCCGGTAAAGTCATCAAAATAAATTATGCATTCAACACGTGAGTGAGTATCTCTTTTTCTCGAGGTGCAGGCGGTGTGAGTCTCACAAATATACTTCTTTATTAAGTCAAATAGGAAAAAACGCCATTCATGTAGACTATATTTGCATTTTTTGTGTTGTGCATTGCATAAAATAATGCTTCCTCCGCAATGCTCCATTCCCGATGCAGTGAGCCTGCAAACGATAATTCCTCCATGTGACGTACGGCTTGCACTTTGTGTAAACATTGTATTAAACTTTAGATATATTTATCGTTTTTGAAGGAATACTCTTAACAAAATTGAGTTCCCTTCTTTTGCCCTTAATTAGGCGCATGCTGCCGACAGCTTCTGACCAATTATATATATATATTAGACATGTGCATTCGTTTTAGTACTAAAACGATTTAGTCAGACTTTTGAGATAATTTAGTTTTCGTATGACTCAAGAGATATGAAACTGCTCAGTACAAAAAACGAAAGAAACTAAAATAAAATGCACTACATTTTAGTTTCAGTCCTTTTTGTGATATTACATTGATGAGTGAAGGAGACCAGCAATAAAGAGCACAACATCGCAAAGCTACAGAAAAGGTTTGTATGCGTAATCCTTCCCGACCCCTACCTGAAATTCAGACAGTGATAGAGCTCCAGAATACTCACTCGCAGCACAGACAGCCAGCACAGGAGAGGAAACCTTTACTTAACCCTTGCATGTCTATGAGGCAGACAAGATGATAAAAGCAGCTGGAGAAGGAAAACATTCAAATAAATCACACTGAAAGCTAATGACAGAGGAGGGCTGGATAGTAAAAACCCCTTTATAACAAGCAGCGCTGGGAGAAGAGAGGGACTTTATAAAACGTGTGTTATCTCCCCTCCCGCTCTGCATAATAGGGGCTTAGGTCTGATACATTTTATATTATCCAGGAGCACTATCCCCCTTTCCTCATCTATAATACAGGTTTTATATAAAGTCCCTCTCCTCTCCCAGTGCTGCTTGTTATAAAGGTTTTTTTTTACGTCTGATACATTTAGTATCCAGCTCTCACAGTTACTCTGTCATTATGAGCCTTCTGTGTGATTTATTTGAGTGTTTTCCCTGGATTTAAAGTGCTTTATTTTATTATAAAAATAAATTTGCACCAGTCATCTATTCTGAGCTTTCAGACTGATTTACGTTAATATTTTCCCTCTCCCCTGCTTTTATATGCCTGTGTCTCCCCCACAGAGATACAAAGTTTAAGTAAAAGTTCTCACTCCTGTGCTGGATAAGCATTGCATTCCGAAGTTCTGCAGCCTCCACATGCCAATGCAGTAGGATGTTCTATACAGAGAGGGGCATTAATTAATGCAGGAGGATGTTCTATACATTATACAGAGAGGGGTATTAATGCAGGAGGATGTTATATACATTATACAGAGAAAGGTATAAATTGAGGAGGATGTTCTATACAGAGAGGGACATTAATTAATTCAGGAGGATGTTCTATCCATTTTACAGAGAGGGGTATTAATTAATACAGGTGGGTGTTGTATACATTATACAGAAAGGGGTATTAATTAATGCAGGAGGATGTTATCTACAGTTGTGTTCAAAATTATTCAACCCCCACTGAAATTGTGTGTTTTGACCAGTTTGACATTGATTTTGATCATTCAGTCATCTTGCTTACAATTAAATCAAAGAGACACGTGTAGGTCAGACAAATATAACATAACATTTATAATGAAATAACCACATATGTCTTTTCTGTGCTCACATCATTATCAGTTTTATTCAACCCCCAAGTGACATTCAATCTTAGTACTTAGTACAACATCCTTTTACAGTTATAACAGCTTTTAAACGTGAAGCATAGCTTGACACAAGTGTCTTGCAGCGATCTACGGGTATCTTCGCCCATTCGTCATGGGCAAAAGCCTCCAATTCAGTCACATTCTTAGGCTTGCGCACTGCAACTGCTTTCTTTAAGTCCCACCAGAGGTTCTCAATCGGATTTAAGTCAGGTGACTGCGATGGCCACTCCAAAATGTTCCAGCCTTTAATCTGCACCCATGCTCTAGTGGACTTGGAGGTATGCTTGGATCATTGTCCTGTTGAAAGGTCCAACGTCTCCCAAGCCTCAGGTTTGTGACGGACTGCATCACATTGTCATCCAATATCTCCTGGTACTGAAGAGAATTCATGGTACCTTGCACACGCTGAAGCTTCCCTGTACCTGCAGAAGCAAAACAGCCCCAAAGCATGATTGACCCCCCGCCATGCTTCACAGTAGGCAAGGTGTTCTTTTCTTCATAGGCCTTGTTCTTCCTCCTCCAAACATAGCGTTGATCCATGGGCCCAAACAGTTCTAATTTTGTTTCATCAGTCCACAGAACACTATCCCAAAACTTCTGTGGTTTGTCCACATGACTTTTGGCATACTGCAGTCGACTCTTCTTATTCTTTGGAGACAACAAGGGGGTGCGCCTGGGAGTTCTGGCATGGAGGCCTTCATTACGCAGTGTGCGCCGTATTGTCTGAGCTGAAACTTCAGTACCCACATCTGACAAATCTTTTCTCAGTTCCTCAGCAGTCACACGGGGACTTTTCTCCACTCTACGCTTCAGGTAGCGCACAGCAGTCGAAGTCAGCATCTTCTTTCTGCCACGACCAGGTAGCGTTTCAACAGTGCCCTTTGCCTTGAATTTGCGAATGATGCTTCCTATGGTCTCTCTTGGTATGTTTAACATATTTGCAATCTTCTTATAGCCATTGCCCTTCCTGTGAAGAGTAATCACCTCTTCTCTTGTCTTCCTGGACCATTCTCTTGACTTCACCATGTTTGTAACCACACCAGTAAATGTCTAGAAGGAGCTGAGTATCACAGTCATTTTAAAGCTGCCTAATTGGTGCTTATTATGCTTTATTGCTGCTCCGTGACATCCACAGGTGTTTTCAATACCTGATTGAAAACACTTGAATGAACCTCTGTTCTTCAGAGTGGTAGTCTTTAAGGGGTTGAATAATTGTGTCAATGAAGAATTCACAAAAGAAACATTTACTACTGTATTACAAAACCAATTGATGTCATTTTAGTTGCATATGGTTCTTTAAAAAGTCCTTGTAGGATTTCATTCTGAATACAATTACAAATGTACACTAAATTCCCTAAAACCCTTTACAGCATTGGGGGTTGAATAATTTTGAACACAACTGTACATTATACAGAGAGGGGTATTAATTAATGCAGAAGGATGTTATATACATTATACAGAGAGGAGCCTTTTTTTAGCCCTTTAAATCCAGTGGCTGTGAGCGCTGAGATCGGCTGCTTGTTATATTATCTCTCAGTACAATATATCAGGCTCAGCTGTTACAGTAACTGACTGTAACAGCGCTCAGAGTTTCAGTAAAACAAGGAAATAATATTGTTCTAACCTCTTATATATAAAAAATATTATTTACTAGTTTTACTGAAACTCTGAGCGCTGTGATGAGCAGCAGTCAGTTACTGTAACAGCTTTGTCTGACACATTGTGCTGAGAGTGAGAGATACTGTAACAAGCAGCGATCTCAGCCCTCTGAGGAGCCACTACAATAGAAATTGTATCCATTGGTTTTCGGATGAATGAAATTAGTTTTCATACTAAAAAACTGAAAACGAATTTCTTTAGTAACTAAATAAATTGCATTTTAGGACTAATCCATTAGTTCAAAACGAAATTTTGTGCTGTGCACATGTCTAATATATATATTTTTTTTCTATTTTTGGCCAATTTTACTCCCCTTCTCACCCTCGCAGCTCACAGCTCCTTCTCTTCAGTTCAAGGATTCCCGTACCCGGAAGTCTTTGAAGCTTTGCTATGCAATTTGTGCTCCTATGCAACTTGTGTAGCGTAGGACCAGCAAATTGTGCAGCGCTACGGGACTTGCACAGTTTAGGCATGCAAGTCCCACAGCGCCTGTGCAGAAAGATGGATCGAAGCTGCGCGCATGTGTAGATCTGATCCATCAGCTGTCTCTCCTAGATCGCTCGTTACCACATTTGAGGCTCTATTAAATTCATCACACAAAAGCACACGCGCAGCGCTAATTTTTTTGTGCGAAGCGTTAAACGTTAATGAGCAACAAATAACGGTGGTATTACAATCCGTGCACATTTTTTCATCCGTCAAAAAATGACGCGCGTAAAAAAGACGTTTTTGCGCGCATTATCGTTGCGTGCAGAAATCGGTGTGCGGACTGTTTTTTCACACGATTCAGCCAATCAGAATTAAAGGGATACTCTAGGCAACATGACCACCTAAGCTTTTTTAGGTGGTCATGATGACCTAAGTATGCCCTTTTCTTTCCTCACCCCTCCGCTCAGCCGATTGGCTGAAACAGATGAGAGACGCGGAGGACTTTCCTCCGCCCTCCCAGCTGTCAGTCAGCAGAGCGGGATTTGTATTTCCCGCTTCTGCCGACTATTGCCGAGTAGGAGGCGTCACCACGCTTTCAGCGCGATGATGTCTCCAACTCGCCGCAGTAGCTGGCAGGAGCGAGCCGTGGGCGAGTCAGCAGCTGTGATTAGTGTTGTGCGCATCCTCTTGCGCGTAACCCTAATCAAAGAAGGTGGAGCTGTCAAACTTCCGGGTTCAGAAAGCTTGAAGAGAAAGAGGAGGGAGACGCGGGATTAGAAAAAAACCACAGTGTGAAAATGTAAAATGTAAAAAAAGTATAACATTTAAAAAAAATAAAGTAGAACGACTAGGTAGGGCAGTAGCATTTGTATAATGCAAAAAGGGGGGGGTCATTTTCAGCATAGAGTGTTCCTTTAAGAACCTTAATTGTTTTTGCGCCTGTCAAAGTCAATCTGAGTATTTATGCTGCATCAAAAAAAAAAAACATGCACAACTTCTCCATTTTATTGTTTGGGTATGTGTAGAATGTGTAACTATACTTTGCTGTATTTTTTTTTTCGTGCTGGTGTATTTGGTTTCGGCCAGGACTTTCAGATTTGCAGTTACCACCAGCTTTTCAAAGACGTTAAAATTATGCGCGCAAAAGCTGTCGTTAAATTTGCGCATAGATTGTAATACCATCCGTGTACCAGCGCACAAACGCATTTGCGCTCACAATGTTAAGTATAGGATGCGCAAAGTACATTACGCTCGCAAAGGGTTCGCGCAGTTTCACCCGCGGTAGACGATAACGCACATTTTTTGCGTGGACATTGTAATACGGCGTTCTGCGCAAAGGGTTTTTCCCCTCGCGTTAAGGCTAGGGACAGATGAGCGCATTTTCTGCGGCCACCGTCATAATGTACGTCGATGCGTGCGCACGCATTTTTTCACGGAATACGCTTAAGTGGTCAGACGATGCGCAATTCTGGACGTATTTCATGACGATGGGGTGAAAAGAAGTCTAGGGAAATCCGGCTGTTTGAACGTTATGTTGGCCGCACACTAGCAGCGTCTGACATCTCCTAATCACGCACACACGCTGCTATGCGGCCGCAGCGCACTCTGTACGTCAGTACCAGCGGTTTAACGTTCTCGAAAAAATGCGTTCATTTTCCACTTGCGTTGCGCGGCCGGACTTTTGTGCGACCGTACTTCGTATATTGGCTGTCATTGCCCGGCATCTGCTGCTAGTGCGGCCGTGATTATGTGCGCCAGAACGCGCGTTCGCACTGCCTCAGTCTGACCCTAGCCTAATGCGTTTTTGCGCACGCTGACGTTTGCACGAAGAATTTAATAGAGCCCTTGGTCATAGAGAGGGTGAATCCACCATGCTCTCAGCATGCTGATGTCACTAGTGACTGATGGGCTGCTGGTGATGACGCTGGGTTGGGTGGAGGAAACTCTTTCACTTCACCAGTTTTCTGTCAGATTGGGGCAGTTTACAGCAGCTCATTGTACAAGATGTAGCAATGCTATAATGTTGGTCATATAGCTCTATATTCAATGCGGAAGTATTAATCCAAATGTCTAGATAATTCCCACCGAGGCTTTGTCAACCTCCGCCGAAATATTATTATATGCACAAAAATATGCGAAATTCAGAGCATCTGAATCTCTCAAGCATCTGCTCTCTCATTCCCCACACTTTGGGGAATCAAATTCCCCAACCCTGCAGTGAATTCAGCATTCACCGCTGGATCCCCGAAGAGCAGGAAAAAGCTGCTGAATGGATCTGGAAAAATCGCCATAAATTCACCGAAAATTTGCTGATAACCCAACGTTACGATACAAAAAAAAAAATCGGATCAATTCTAAAGGACACAGAAAACCCGCCAAACGTACCCGACGATCAGCCACATAGTTGCCGAATGCGCCTGGAAAAAGCCAACAATCCGTCGAACACAGCGCCGACCAGACGCCGGAAAAAGCCAACAAGCCGACGAAAGGGGTAAAAAGAAACAAAAAATAAAAACGATTGAAAATTTCAAACGCTGATTGCAAAAAAACTACTGGACGAAAATGTCTGGAATTAACATATAAGGCCCTATGAATGATAATAAAAAGGTCTGTTACAGAAAAAAAAGTTATTTAACCACTTGGCTGCTATGGACGCACTCAGTGCGTCCAGCCAAGTGGTTCTCCTGTGCTATGGACGCGCTGAGCGCGTCCATGCACAGGAGACAGCAATCCGCCAGATTCCGGGGGATTGCTGCGCCCCCCCAGTACTGGCTGACATCTTGGATGTCAGCCCAGCACTTCAGGACCCCGGCGGAGCAATTAGATGTCATCGCGGCGGCGCGATGGCATCTAATTCAGGCGCCCCCCCTGCATGTGCGGAGGAAGCGCCTGAAAGGGAGGCTTCGGACCTCTCTCCCTCCCGATCGCTGGGGGGCAGAGGCTTAATCCAGGCACCGTTTGGAAGGGCACAGCCTGCCCTTCCAAACGGTGGCTGTGATTAACCCCCTGGGGAGCCGGATCACGAATCGGAGCTGAAAAGCGCCGGATCGTGATCCTCTCCTGGAGCTGGCCGACATCTTGGATGTCGGCCAAGCCTCCAGGAACTCCCCCTGAGGACTGGCGTCATCGTGCATAGCACGATGACGCCAGTCCTGGAGTTAACCCCTAGCTGCCACCAATGGTGGAGATAGGGGGTTTCAATGAACCCCCTATCTCTCGATCCGTGGCAGCTAGGGGTTAATGTTTGATATCGTTGGATCGGCCAGAGCATGGCCTTTCCAACGATACCGAACATGAGCATGAAAAATGTTTTTTAAATTAAATAAAACATAAAAAAATAAAAATATTTTAAAAAAAATCTAAAAAAAAAATAAACAAGTTTTTTTTTGGTTATTGTTTTCTTAATGCAGCAATATTGTTCCCATTTCAATTATAATGTGAACAATAATGCTGCACTAACGATTTTTGTATGCGGTGCGTTTGTTAAAAAAAGCAAAATTTTCCCCAAAAAAAATGTAACGAGACCCCAATTCAAATTTTTTTAACAAGCGCACCCCATACAAAATATAACCGCAAACGATCTCATGTTAAAATGTGAAAAAAACCACTTTACACATAATAAATTATTGAAAATTCTAATTTTATTGCATTTTTTGTTATAATATACAGACATGACATAACGTATACATATAATAATGACATATTATGAATCTGCTGAGTCTGCCGGAAAGAACGATATATAATATGTCTGGGTCATATATCAAAATATGGCTACAAAATGCGGTTAAACATGATGAGCGAAAGCGGTAAAAATGACCTCAGCACAGAGGTGTGAAAAGCCTCAGCAGCGAAAGGGTTAAAAAAAATATCGAGAAAATTTATTTTGTCGAAAAAATCCCGAAAAATGCCTAAAAAGTAAAAAAATAAAGAGACGTTTTGTTGCAAAGTAAAAGAATAAACAGTTTAATAGATATTGAGTAAAAACGGGAATATTTCTAACATTGAAACCTATGGCCTGATTAAACCTGCCGAATAAAACCAAAGAACATCAGGGCATTTCACTGACATTTTTGGGCTGTTCTGTCTCTGGACAGATTAACCATTACTTCTCTAGGGGGGATTTCACTGCCGTCGAACAGACACCGTATTTCACTGTTATTTGGCCCCGAAATTGCACCGTACGTGGAAATTCACCATTCGGTGTAATTTCGCTGCCAGTTCGGCTCTCTCTGAATAACCCTGATAATATTTTTTGCCTCTTTTCAACAACAAGGCTGCAAATACAGTCCTTTTTTCATCTAATCAACATTTTATCATCCTTTACATCTTATAATTTCATATTTCATTTGCTACGTGTTTCATATCTTTTACGGATGTGCTTTTTATGGTAAGAAAAAACAAAACAGTGTATTTCAATTCCAATCCATCAAAATAGTCCAAGCCCCTTGCCTTTTTGCTCTATCATTGTTCCTGCACATTGTTCATTTTAAATGACTGCTGATATAATCTTGTTATATTTTCCCCCCCTCGAGGTACATGTCCTATTACCGCGAGTCAAGAAATTGTATTCAAATTGTAGGAGTAGCTCCTGTTTATATATGAAAAGTCAATGTGCCCATCATTTCGGCTCACTGGAGCCCTTACTCCCCAGCTTCCCCAATGTTATTAGAATTAAGCCGCGGCTTAGTATCAAATGGTTTGCAAATGGAAGAAACAGATTCGCAGGAAGGCACACTCATGACCCCGAGACGGCCATTTTCTTTTCTCCAAGGTTTACGAAAATGAGATTACAAAACCATACCCATATGACCTTGATTTCAATACCGCTGGTATTATCACAAGAATGAACATTAATACAAATAGAAGAAGGAAATAAAAACAGGAAAAATCCACTTCTTGAGATTCCGATGAAAGGCTGGTTAGAAAATGACTTCTAGACGTTAACCCACTGTAGGGAACAAACCTGTTTCATTTTTATTTGTTGATGTAACTTATTTCGTTCCAGTGTTTTATTCTGTTAACACAGAGAATGTTTCGGTAGATTCCAAATAAAATGGCCGGGGCGACAGAGGTGAGAAACCTTTATTTCGAAAGGTTAACTACAGCGAGGACGTGGTCGTACGTAGTTACTGAGGTTGAGGAGGAGGCAGCCCCATAAGGCTCGCCTCGACCACATTATCTTTTTATTGATCCAGAGGAAAGCAAACAACAAATGCAAGGCTAGCACCATTTCCAATCAACGCTAAAAACGATCTACCAACTTCAAAAGACAATCATAGTCTTATGTCGTCAAGACCCTCCTTGAGTTAAAACGATAACACAACGCAAAGTATATATTTTTTTACTGTTAATTATTCCCTATTCTTGTGATTTTTTTTTTTACTGTGATCTGTGGAAACAGACACATAGAATACAAGGAGATTGAAAAATGAAACCCCCCAAAATGGCAAGGTTAGGTAATTAGATGGACTGGTAAATTTGTAAAGGCATATATTGATTATGGAAAATGTTTTGCATTTATGTCATTCCATTGTCAATATGGAAGAAAAGTCTACTCACCGCATTCCAAAAGATCCATCCCATATTTACATTATCTTTCTAAACAACTTCCTGCAGAAGTAAGTTCTAGAATGTCTAAGCAACCTTCTTCAGCACTATCACTGAGTTCCAGTATTTACACTATATTGTAAGCCATTATCTACCCGACCTTCTTAGAATACGATTTGCAATATTTTCACTATAACATATGTCTACACAACATCCTTTGAAAGTGAGGTCTAGAATGTCTACACAACCTTTATCAGAGCTGAGTTCCAGTATTGTTCCAGTACTCTACTTCATAATGTATGCCTACTTCATGTGCAACTTCTAATATTTTCTAAATATTAGTGCCTGCCTACACAACCTCCTTTGGAAGTGGGTTCTTATATTTTCTCCTAAATGGTTGTCTATGCAAGCTTCTGTGGAAGTGAGGTCTAGTATGTCTACACAACCTTTTTCGGAGCTGAGTTACAATATTGTTCCAGTACTTTACTTCATAATGTATGCCTACTTCATGTGCAACTTCTAATATTTTCTAAATATTAGTGCCTGCCTACACAACCTCCTTGGAAGTGGGTTCTATATTTTCTCCTAAATGGTTGTCAACACAAGCTTCTGTGGAAGTGAGGTCTAGTATGCCTACACAACCTTTTTCAGAGCTGAGTTACGATATTGTCCAGTACTTTACTTCATAATGTATGCCTACTTCATGTGCAACTTCTAATTTTTTCTAAATATTAGTGCCTGCCTACACAACCTCCTTTGGAAGTGGGTTCTTATATTTTCTCCTAAATGGTTGTCAACACAAGCTTCGGTGGAAGTGAGGTCTAGAATGTCTACACAACCTTTCTCAGAGCTGAGTTCCAGTATTGTTCCAGTACTCTACTTCATAATGTATGCCTACTTCATGTGCAACTTCTAATTTTTTCTAAATATTAGTGCCTGCCTACACAACCTCCTTTGGAAGTGGGTTCTTATATTTTCTCCTAAATGGTTGTCAACACAAGCTTCTGTGGAAGTGAGGTCTAGTATGCCTACACAACCTTTTTCAGAGCTGAGTTACGATATTGTTCCAGTACTTTACTTCATAATGTATGCCTACTTCATGTGCAACTTCTAATTTTTTCTAAATATTAGTGCCTGCCTACACAACCTCCTTTGGAAGTGGGTTCTTATATTTTCTCCTAAATGGTTGTCAACACAAGCTTCGGTGGAAGTGAGGTCTAGTATGTCTATACAACCTTTTTCAGAACTGAGTTCCAGAATTGTTCCAATATTTCATACATGATGTGTGCCTACACAACCTCCTTCAGATGCAAGTTCCAATATTTTATCCATTAGGTATTTGAACACCTTTTAAAGGAATTTCTAGTATGTCTCTGCTACCTTTTTCAGCTCTGAGTTTCAGTATTTTATTCATAATGTATGTCTACCCAACCTAATTTGAAAGATAGTACTAGCATGTCTCTAGAATCTTTTCCAGAGAGGAGTTCCAGTATCATATTTATTGTGTATGCTTACACAAGCTCCTTCAGATGAAAGCTCCAATATTTTCAACATATTGTATCTAAAACCCTTTGAAAGGAAGTTCTAGTAGGTTCCACAACTTTTTTCCAGCACTGACTTCCAGTATTTTATTCATAATGTATGTCTACACAATCTTTACTGACGCGAGTTCCAATATTCTCTTCATAATATATGCCTACACAAACTCCTTCAGAAGTGAGTTCCAGCATGTTCCAGCATGTTCCAGTATTTTAGTCATAATGCCTGCCTACACACGCATTTTGTGTGCTTTTTCAAAAATTTCCTTCATAATGCATACCAGCACAACCTCCTTCGAAACCGAATTCCAGTACTTTCCCAATAATATATGCCTGCAAAACTTTGTTTAACCCTTTTACTGCTGAGGCATTTCACCGCTGTGTGCTGAGCTCATTTTTAGAGGGATCTGAACGGATCCCCCTCCCTTCCAGGCTATCTCCCGGCATTGTCGGGAGGTCGCCTGGAAATGACGTCATCGCGCATGGCGCGATGACGTCATTTACGTTGGGAGGAGCTTGACTTCAGCATCTGAGGACGCTGAAGTCAGAACGCCGTGGGACCCCGGACAGAGAGGTGAGTATCTCCGCCGGGGGTCCCACACAGCTGATGACACGTGGGGCACGGCCTCAGCATGTAACATGCATCAATGAGGACGTGTCCCACACGTCGTCAGCAGTGAAGGGGTTAAAAGTGAGTTCCATTTGTTTCTCCTTAACAGATCTCTAGGTAAGCTCCTTCGGTAGTGAGTTCCAGTAGATTCTCTGGAAAGTATTGCTACACAATGCCCATTGGATGTGAGTTCCAGTTTTTTCTCCATAATGTGTCCGTACACAACCTCATTTGGAAGGGAGTTCCAGTATTTTCTCCATAATGTATGCCTACACAACCTTTGAAAGTGAGATGCAATCATTTTTCCAAGGTGCATGTGTAAACAATCCAACCGAACCTCTTCTGGTACATTCATTCATTCTTAATTCTTCTGATGAGATATAGGTCTCCCTATCTTTATTAAATACCGGCTGGATGGAGTAGAGGTAACATCACTGCTCTATAAGTGCGTAGACCCAGGTTGGAATCCCGGCCAGAGCACTTCTCCAGCAAGTGTCCTTGGGCAAGACACCTAACGGTATATACTTGCCCACCACACAATATCAGCTGTGGAGCCCAGTGGTAACGTTTCTACCATTCGACCGCGGAGAAGAAAGTCAAAAATACCATTCAGAACATCCTTCCAATACAACTGTGGAGAAGTCTCGACTTTACGAGAAGCGGATTCAACCTAATTTCCAGGTCGCCTATCTACAATCATGGAAAGACGACTCGATCCTATTCAGAAGATGCCACCAGCGAGTGTCCTTGGGCAAGACACCTAACGATATAGATGCGCCTACCTCACAAAATATTTCTACATCTCATAGAGTGTAAGTTCCCTTGGAAACAGGGTCCCTGAATCAGGCCGTATCATCCATTTATGGTATTCTAATGTATCAATTCCTTGTACACTGATCTTGTAAAGTGCTGTGAAATTTGTGTCGCTATATACATAAAGGATAATAATTATAGTGAGCTCACTGAAAAAGCATTACATCATACTTTGCTTTTTTTTGGTCTCAGAATTAACACTTTAACAACTTGAAATAACGGATATAAAATAATCTCCCACAATTAACTCAGTTCTAGAATTGTTGAACGAGAATTCATTTCTGAGTTGGCCTTCATCGTAAAGAAACAAAAAACCGACGCATTTTACCTAATTTGTGCAATTCACAGAACCCAATACTTTTACAAAATAAGTATTCAAAATCTCACAGGATGAGCCCATTATCTGATAGAGGAATGTAAAATCTCATGTTCAAACCAAAAATAGAAGTATCAGATGGTTTTTTTGGTTATCGAATCCAAAACCTGTTATTTATTAACTATATTTCTTTATTTTGCATAATGTATCCATCTCTGTGTTTATACATAGTGCATAAAAACCTCAGTGCCAAAATCCATCCCGTCCCTATAAATATAATAAATATTATTTACACACTTCTCACAGCTAAACAGATGAAAGATTTATTCATCCCGAGCCGTGAAACACCGGAGCATAATCTTCCTCCATTCGCTAATTGAATGTAACCCTTTGAAATCTTCGGTGTAACATCATTCACTTAACACAGGATACTATAAGCATGCCCTTCCCACAGTCAATGCAAATAAATGCGGCACAGAAGCATAAAATATCTTGTTATTTTGCTTGTGAAGTTAATGCAGGGTGATCATTCACACCCGTCTGCATGTTTCATCTTCCAAGGCTCTTACGCCAGATATGCTGAGACGTAATGATACTGTATATCAAAGAAATGTCTGCCTGGGAAGATTCAAACTGTGTACGGCTCCAATAATCTTAATATCTCTAAATATTTAGCTGTCCTACTGCTCCCTGTGTTACCACATTCTATTTTTTTTTTTAAGAATAAGATTCTACGACAGTGCTGAGGGATGTAAGTGAACGTGTTTGGAGGGTGGAGGACTCTTAAAGATCACAAGACGTTTGATGTAAAACTCCATCAGGATTCCTGTAAATGAGTATAAGAAAAGTGTATTTTTGATGATATGCATCTGCAAAATGCTTATTTTTACAGAAGTGGTCTTGATGTGTCTTGGAAAAAATTATCATCAGCTTGTAAAAGAAGTCCTACTTTGTTTAACCGCTTCACTTTCAAGGTCGAGTTATCTCGATTTTACTGTGTAATACTTTGCAAAACAATCATTAGCATATCAGAAGCTCATTTCCTACCTTCGTTAAAGCACGATTAGTGTGACTCCTGTGGAGAAACAAAATCCTTTGTTTTATCTCTCTCCGGACACCCTGGAGAGAGATAAAACAAGCTGAAAATACTGTAGCTGTCACTATCCTCACTGTAACAAAAAGTTCAAAAACGTAACTTCTACATTACAGAAGCCAAGGAGAGGTCAGATTTCAGTGTGAGCTGTGGGGTCACTCATTGCTGTACAGGGATAACCTTCAGGGGGTCATAATGACTGAAAATCCCTGTACAATACAGATACAAGGTGTTGCTGTAATTGCCATACACAGGCATTATGCAGCACATACAGATACAAGGTGTTGCTGTAATTGCCATACACATGCATTATGCAGCACATACAGATATTGCTTTGCTAATAATCTCATTCTGATTACTAAAAATCCCCATAAGCAGGAGATCTCACCATTTTATTATCTGTCTGCAGCACAGTTAGATATGACGCAAATGCCATTTCTGCCTGTATGCTGATAACTCAGACCCAGTGTGAAATTGTGCAAGACAAGGGATGCCATCTAGCGTTTAGAACCTTTCATCCCAGCAATATTTCTGTAAAGTATAAACAAATATGTGAAAAATTAAAACTGAGCAAATTTGCATCATTTTTTTTTATTTTTTAATTATCTCAGAACAACATTTTATGTTCAAAAATTCTATTTTCCCCTATATATAATTAATATCTTCTCATGCCAAGGTTCAAACAAATGTTATTATAATTTTATTTTCAACAAAAATCGCTTGGTAGTAAAGAGGTTAAGGAGGAAGCGGTGAGGGAGCAGCGGAATAAGTGGCCTTTAGCTAGCCATTACGCTGTCGCTGGCATATAATGACGGAGTTCAAATGAATGGCTCCCCGAGAACACTTTTAGCCATTTTTATTTACTTCTTTATTTGGTTGTGAAAGTCAGGTTCTGCGGTAACGTTAGAGGAAATTGAATTAGATACAATGTGAATGACCGGCTCGGGAAGGTATGGCAGCCTGCGAGCCGTTTAATGGAATTAATGGCTATTGCTTTAAGGGAATAAATAAAATGGCAGGAACTTGTTTTGTTGCCATTATTTTCTTTAGTTATAACAAGAAGCAGAAGTGGCTTTTTTGCATTTTTATTGTATAAAATTTATGTATTAAGACACTGCTTGTGTTTATTATTGAATAGAAGCAGAAGTGAACTCTTGGGAATTTCCCTGAGGATTTAGAAGGACTGGAAATGTTGCTAATTGGCTGTAACTGGGAGTTTTGCATAAATCTTTACATGGGAAAAATCTGTTATTAGCCAATGGATAATATAATAATATGTAAAATCATATTATCCATCCATTTGCTTGGGCTTATTTTGCCCATATTAAGATTTCTGCAGTGTGTGTAGATCGGAATAGCTGTATGAAACCAGACGGCAAAACCACCAGGGTCTTGTAGGATACGGCAATACCTATTTAGTCTGTATTAACCTCACATTTAAAAGAAAGAAAACAAGCTTTGCGAGACCCAAACCCAAAGTTTTCACAAAAGATCGTAAAACAAATGAAAGAAATTTAATGAGAGGTTCCGGAAATGTACCTCCTCTTATGTTGAACACATCACTTCAACAGTACATGCAAGAAACAGTCAGTAACTGGCAGCACAGCCACAACAACAGCACAGCCATGAAAACAGAATTCCCGTGGAACAAAGTGACTTACTGTTCGGAGGAGCCCATGGTTACTTTCAGCAAGATTATTATTTATTATTATTCTTTATTTATAAAGCGCCAGCATATTCCGCAGCGCTGTACAATAGGCACAGTATAGACAGGGTTACAATACATTGAACAACATTTGACAAACAGTACAGGAGGAGATGAGGGCCCTATTCCCGTAGGAACTCACAATCTAGGAGGGTTGGGTTTGGAAACAGGAGGAGAGGACTGCAAGGTGAGAGTGATTGATGGTTGCGTCAGTGAGTTGGGTGGTAGGCTTCCCTAAATAGGAACGTTTTAAGGGAGCGTTTGAAGGAAGAGAAGTTAGGGGAAAGTCTGATAGTACGAGGGAGAGCGTTCCAGAGAGTGGGGGCTGCGCGTGAGAAATCCTGCAGTCTATCATGGGAAGAGGTGATGCGGGGAGAAGCTAGGCGCAGGTCACTGTTTGACCTTAGGGAGCGGGCTGGGGTGTATTTGGTGATTAGTGAGGACAGGTAGTGGGGAGCTGAGTTAGTGAGGGTTTTGTAGGTAAGGATAAGGATTTTGAACTTAATTCTGCAGTGGCGTGACATGCCACCCAGCATGTGAGTCAGTGGCGACAATCCAAGTTTTTTGAGGGCCATGTCATTTTCAAGTGTCACATTTCGTCGTTCCAGCCCTGTCCCCCTGCCCTCTGTATTTGTATAGCCTGTTTAGGCCTTGTGTTTTAGCCTGCTGTTTCTGGTCTGCATTTCAGGGGTTAATTGGTTTCTGCAGTCTGCTCACCTGTTGGTCTTTGTCCTGATCCCCTCCATATGTAAAGCAATGGACCCATATCCCATTGCTCTATCATTTGTTCCAGTTTGCCTGAGTATCCTGCCTGCTGGGATTCTAGAGCTTCCTGTTGTTATTTCCAGTCCTTGTTAGTTCATTTCTTTGTTTTTTGTCTTCACTGTCTGCTGTTTCTTTAGTTAGTTCATGTTCTGGTTTATGTCTAGTTCCTGTGTATTCAGTTCTTAGTTGTTTCTTTGTTGTTGTTTTATTTGGTTTTCTGTTTATGTATTTCGCTGATTACCTGGTTTTGATCTCTGGCTGGTGTGACGTCCATCCCTGGTTCTGAAACCCTGGCTACTGTAATAGGTACACGTTCTGGTTATTGACTTCTGGCTTTTCTTCTTGATGTTTCTATTGGATGCTCCTTGTCTGTACTATCTGTATATTTTCTAGTGTACCCTGGTATCTGTATTTTTCATGACTCTGCACAGCTTCTAAGTTTATCTTTTCTCTATAGTATAGATCCGGCTATTCTAATAACCGGCCTGTCAGATTTAGGGCTGCTTTACTAGGGTTGTGCAGAGGGCTCTCGTTTATCCTGTTTTGTTCTTTCCTGTTATTGCTGTCCACAGTGTATCTCTACACATAGGGGCTTTTATTGAGTACCAGGACCCCACCCCGGCGCATGCCAGGTGCCACCCTTTGGGACACCAAGAATCTGCATCTATCCCGCTCTCCTGATCTTACCAGCCTAAGCTTCTTTTTGTTCGGCAATGACACTTTGGTATAAGGGGGATAAAGGTAGGAGCCAAACGTGCAGTTGATACAGTGAGTGGAACCTCGAGCATAGGGTTTGAAAGGGGATTTCCTGTATAGATCCAAACACAGAAACAGGATGGTATGGCTGAAGGTGCAGAATAAGGGAGAGGGAAAGGGCAGGAATGGGGCTGACTGTTGGAAGAGGCAAAGAGGAGAAACAAGGAAAGGTGGAACAAGACAGAGAAGCATTGAAGACGAGACAGCAGGAGACTCATGGGATACAGGAAACAGGAAGGAAAGGCGAAGTACAGAAGACAAGTAGCAGGGCTGGTCGAAGATTTATTTATTTATTTATTTATTTCTGAAGGATTGTACCAGGAAGGATACATTGAGATTTCTCTAGTTTTCAAGATAAAGCAGGTAGCAGGACTGTAGGTGGACAAAAGCAGGTGTCTGTGGGTACAGGAGATCGGAGTTGAAGGGGCAATGGAAGCATGTGCCCCCAGAGGCAAGGACACTGGGTGCTGGAGACAGGAGAGGAAAGGTTACAGGAGGCTGGAGACCAGGAACAGGAGACAGGGAGCAGAGTATAAGGCTCTGGGAAATCTCATTAATTTCCTTTAATTTGTTTAATATCTACAACAAAAACGTATGGTTCAGGTGTTTATCAATCACTCTGTGTATATTATATTAGTGTAAGATTTGGTAAGCCTTGTTAGTCCAGATACCAAAATCTCAAGAGTATAGCAGTACGTAGTGATACCTTTTTTAAAGGACTAACGTTAAATTTAAAGACAAGAGTTCGAGAGTATGCACAATGAGGATTTCTTTACTATTTATTTGTTAATTATAAAACATCAAAACATTATTTTTATTATATTATTATTTTTTAAAATATTTTATTATATTGTTGCTATAATTATTATATTATTATTTTTTAAAATATTTTATTATATTGTTGTTATTATTATATTATTATTTTTAAAAAACATTTTATTATATTATTATTATTATAATAAATAGTTTTCATCATCATTATTATTATTGTTATTAGGGATGAGCCGAACACCCCCGTGTTCGGTTCACATTCGAACTCGAACAATTTCAAACGTTTGAGTTCGAACTCGAACACGAACCGAACTCAATGCAAGTCAATGGGACTCAAAAGTTTGGTTTTTAGAGTGCCCTGCAAGAGGGCATATATGCTAGATATTTGCCATAGAAAGGTGTATGGGGGTCCGGGTAGTGCCCTGGGGGACAGGAAACAAGGACAAAAAGTTAAAAAAATACGTTTTTAAAGGAACAATGAGTTTTCCATGCAATAAGGGTTAAAAATAAAAACAAAAAATTCCTTCAAATATGGTGCCTAGGAGGTCCCCAGAACCTGCCCGTGAAGTGGCGGATTTGTAGGATATATAGAAACATTGCCATCAGAGACCCACACACGACACCTAGCCACCCTTAAGGGGTTAAAATGCACAGGGACTGGCTACTATCCTGTTAGATGAGGGAATGTATTAGGCCCCTTTCACACTGTGCGATTTATCGCACATATTTTGCCACGACGTCGCAGCAAAATCCGCGCAACGTCACAGCAAAACCCGCGCAACGTCGCACTGTGTAGCTTCTCCAATGCATTTCAATGGAGCTGTTCACATCTTGCCACGCGATGTCACATGTCGCACGCCGCGGTAGCATGTCGCTGGTACATGACCCTTTTTTTGAGATTTGCTATCTGCGATTTTGCGATTTGCATTGGTGGTGCTTTGAAAAAATCGCACAAAACCGCAACGTCGCGTGACATCATGCGACATTATCGCACTATGTCGTGAATATGAAAATCACGCGGAAATGTATAACGCAAGGTATATATGGCAATGGATAGTCAGAGACTCTAGGGACTCAGCTTGTACGCTTTATGATAGACATTTCTAACGCAATAATAATTGTATGCTCACATAGGCCCTTCGGGAGAGTTACATGACATACAAATACTGGAATATTACGTTTAAATCTAAGGAGTGTGATAAAGATTTTATTAAGCCATTGATGACAAATGACGTAACATCTACATCATTAATGATTGGCTTTACAGAGCCCTGGTCCTTAAGGGCTTAAACAGCATATCAGAGAGGATCATATAGTAGAAATGAACACTTCTTAGAATTCAAAACAAGCACAGTGTTTGTTCATACATGTGCAGGCCACACCCAGTCTGCGAGCAATGTATCAAATTCTAATTGCTAATTAGAAGCACATGTTATTTCCAAACACTAATTAAACACCTGTTGTTTATGCCGTTTGAGAACACAGGTCATTTAGAGGTGAGAATCTTTGCACCTAGACGACATTAGGTAGTTTTTTAATTCAATATCTAATAAACAGTTGCTTATAATATTCTGCAGTAAAGAGTCTCTTTATTTCTAGATTTTTTAGTATTTTTTTAAGCATTTTTATACTTTTTTTAAAATATATATTTTTTCGAACTCGAATCGAACACGCCAAAAAGTTCGAAGTGCGCGAACTTTCGAACTGCCAATGTTCGAGTCGAACTCCGAACTGATCGAACCGAACAGCTCATCCCTAATTATTATATTGTTATTAGTATGTTACGGTGCAGTATGTTGAACCCAAGTATCTTGAGACTTCTTTTTGACCTCTATTATTACTACCATGAAACCCACATCCATCCATTTCATCTACGCAGCTGCCTACAATCTTTTTGATATAATATTTACTTTAATAAGGATACCTAAATACCAAAAAAATATTAAATTTATTAAATCCTGGCGAGTAAAAACCACAACATAACATGTTAAGAATAAAAGAAAATAGGCAAAAAATGATACAAAGCAAAGATCAATCATCACCGTCCGAAAGCCCGGCAGCCGCAGGCATTTCTCTAATCAAATATGTACATTGCCACACGCTGTGTCTTTTATTTTCTGAAGATTTCACATTTGCACCTTCCTGTGTTATGAACCTTAGCTGTAGGATTAGTCTGTCTTTCACTAGATAATACCGGTCTCAATATTCACACTTTATCTTAAGGAGAGAGAGAGGGTGACTAGCTACCGGAAAGATCAAAATCTCAAATTTCTATTTATTAAGCCCAGAAGACTGAGCAGCCGTGTCATATCTTCTAGCCAGATTCCCTTAAACCTAAATTGGCTGTCAAAATAAGAAAACACAGGGTGTTAAAAGGAATGCCTAATGACCGTTTCCTCCAGCGCCACGTACCGCCACCTTTATATGAAAGATCCTCGCTGGATTATGCGCAGCATTCACTAAAAATATATATATGCGCCGTCATGACCATAGGAAACAAATTTATTTAATGGCCTCCCTTTCGTCGGCCTCTAAAATAAAACGTTAGCAGGCGTGATAGCGCATATTCTAATTGATACATATAAACCACTGACAAATGGTCCTCTGCACAGAACGTTATGTAAATGTGTCGTTTGAACCATAAACGTCTTCACTATTAGGGCCAAGGGCTAATTTATGTAGAATTTTAAAACTGTGCTCAAAACGGAACAAAATTGCACAAGATTACAATGTATTCCCGCGATTTTATTCAGCGTTTTTTTGGGCCGATTTTAGCAATGTTTTTTCAGATGTGGTTGGCAGCTTTTCCCTGCACTTTGGAGACCCTAGGGGTTATTCAGAGAGAGCCGATCTGGTACCGAAATGTCGCCGGACACGGAATTTCCCCGTACGGTGCCATTTCGGGGACAGTTTGTCATTTCTGGCGAACTGCCAGCAAGTACGGTGCCTGTTCGACGGCAGTGAAATCCCCCATAGAGAAGCAATGGTTAATCTATTCACAGACACTGAACAGCAGTGAAAAGTTGCCGAAGTGCCCTGCTGTTCGGTGTTTTCATTCAACAGGTTTATTCAGGAGAACCCCATAGGTTTTAATGTTAAAAATATTCCTGTTTTTATTCAATATCTTAAAAACGTTTATTATTTTAATCTGCAGCAAAAAGTCTCTTTATTTATAGATTTTTTAGGATATTTTAGGCATTTTTTGGAATTTTTTGGATTTTTTCAGGATTTTTTTCCCCATTTTTTTAAAGCATTTTTTCATTTTTCTGTAACAGACCTTTTTAGTATCATTCATAGGCTCTTATATGTAAATTCCAGACATTTTCGTTCAGTAGTTTCTTTGCAAACAGCGTTTCAATTTTGACATTTTCAAGCGTATTGTGTTTTTTTTTACCCCGTTCGTCAGCTGGTTGACTTTTTCTGGCGGCTGGTCTGCGCTGTGATCGGCGGCTCGTTGGCTTTTACCAACATGTTCGGCGTGTTTTTTGTGGCAGATCCAGCAGGTTTTCGGCAGGTTTGCGGCGGCTTTTCCCTGCACTTCGGGGATCCTGCAGTGAATGCTGAATTCACTGCAGGGTGGGGAAATGTGATTCCCCGAAGTGCAGGGAAATTTGGGGAACGAGAGAGCTGACATTTCGGTAGGGATGTGCGTTTCGGGTCTCGGAATTTCGGAATTTTCACGAAATTTCCCGATTCGTGTTTTCGGATGCGGCCGAATTTCCGAAAATTTTTAGATCCGAAAATGGCAGATCCGAAAAGTTTTCCGAGCCGAAACGAAATATTTTCGGAATTTTCGAATGGACTTGAAATGTGCCAAATCGAAATTTATTGCTTTGAAACGAGGAGAACAGACTTTCCGAAAAAAACGAAAATTTCCGAACTTACGAAAAGTCGATACAAAAAACGAGCTAAGTGACACGAAAATACGATAAATGGTCGATATTCCGAAAAAAAAAGTACACGAGAAACTAATCGAACCGAACCGAATCGAAACAGAAATCGGTCGAAACGAGCCGAATCGAAAAGTTTAAAAATCCGAAAAATCGAACCGAATCGAACCGAAAAAGAAATCGGTGCACAAGCCTACATTTCGGTGCTCTCTGAATAATCCCCCCCTGCAGTGAATGCTGAATCACCCTATGGGTCGCATTTTTAAAGATGTAGCCCTTACAGAATCCATCCCTTGGTGATTTTAAATGCTCTTAGATCCCCATGAGATCTCACAGCTCTTTTCCAGATCAAGCACTGAGATCTAGTGAATCTAGGCCGATGTCAAAGTCCAAGAACGGAGAAGAAGGACTAGACACTCACAGGTCTTTTCACTGAAGGCGAAACTCAGGAGAATTGTCAGGAGAATAGAATAATCTAGACCAAACAGCCGATTTGGAAAGTGAGATAAATGGCAGAATTTTTCTGGTTTTGCTGTGTTGACCTGGATTTTTCACTTCTGCAGCCAATTCTCCTGAGTTTCACCTTTAGTGAATAGACCTGCTAGTCTCCAAAAATAACCGTGTTATTGGAAATGAATGACAACGTTTTGACTCTACATGGACCTTGGTCAAGCTTTCGCATCTGTGCTATGGCAAAAAGGCGAATAATGGCAGTTTTATAGGATTCAAAAGTTATAAGTGTATTTTAATACCAACATTAAGAAGGACACTCTACTCATCCTGACCACTTTATTGTTTTAAAGTGTTCAGGATGTGAGGAGCACACCCTCTTCTCCCCTCATTCTCCCCCCCCCACTCTCCCAATCTGGAGATAGCTCTGGGTGAAGAGGAAGAGTATCCTCCACCCCACCCAACGTCACCGGCAGCCAGGATTATTGAATTTCCAGGCTGACGGACAACAGATCGGTCACTAGTGGCAGCAGTACCCAGAGAGCATGCCGACATTACCCTCTCTGCGGCCAATTGCTGTGGCGAGCGGTCTCAGATCGTCAGCCAATGGATCAGGCTTGTGCATGTGCGGACAGCTCCTATTCATCATTCTGTACCAACGCTATGGAACTTGTGTACATACGGCGCACACGTCCCATAGCAGTTCGCAATTCGCCATTCCTATGCTACATAAATTGCGTAGAAGCACAAATTTCACAGAAAAGCTTCAGGGATCTCCAGGTTTTGGAGTCCCTAGACCATAAAGGAGGAGAAGTGGACGGCGAGGGACAAAAAGTGAGCAAATTAACCAAAAATAGAAAACAAATATGAGAATAACCGGCAAAAAAAGGTAGCTCTATTTCTCAGTAGCACATCCCTTTATGCAAAATACACTGTTGTAAGAAGATATGAACCGTTTAAGAGACATATCAGGCTTATGGCCATCTCCGGTGGAGAGTTGGGTGAGATGTTGGCGCTGCACTGTATAGAAAGCAATTCCCGTTGGCCTGTTCGATCTGAAACATGTAATTGTCTGTTTGGCACGGAGCGACTTTTTACGCAGTCAATAGTCAAGAAGAACTGAACAGACATGCTGGGACACAAAAGCTTCTCCATTGTCAGCATGTGTTAATTGTTACCCTCTCAAAAACAATATTACACTTTCCTCGGTCTTTTGACTTTCGCCAATGGGCGAACCACCCGATCCGGCTCCGGATGCAATTTACAGCCGTGTGAATAAGATTTAAAACGTCCTTGGTCTTTTGACTTTTGTCAATGGACGAACCACCCGATCCGGCTCCGGATGCAATTTATAGCCTTGTGAATAAAATGCAAAACGTCCTTGGTCTTTTGACTTTTGTCAATGGACGAACCACCCGATCCGGCTCCGGATGCAATTTATAGCCTTGTGAATAAAATGCAAAACGTCCTTGGTCTTTTGACTTTCGTCAATGGGTGAACCACCCGATCCGGCTCCGGATTCAATTTACAGCCTTGTGAATAAAATTTAAAACGTCCTTGGTCTTTTGACTTTTGCCAATGGACGAACCACCCGATCCGGCTCCGGATGCAATTTACAGCCTTGTGAATAAAATTTAAAACGTCCTTGGTCTTTTGACTTTTGCCAATGTACGAACCACCCGATCCGGCTCCGAATGCAATTCACAGCCTTGTGAATAAAATGTAAAACGTCCTTGGTCTTTTGACTTTTGCCAATGGATGAACCACCCGATCTGGCTCCGGATGCAATTTATAGCCTTGTGAATGAAACATTCAGCACCAGGCATATGATATGTTTTTGGAGTTTGCAGGTCGTTGCCTGGCTTCAATTAACACTTCGAAAAGAGAGGATTAGCCCATCCTCTTTGTCTTCTCTTCACCACGTTCTTCTCGTTGACTTGCCCAGGAATGCGCTTTAAACAAATTAAGGGGTTAAGAAGATGCGTGTTGAGATAAAAACCCCAGATCTGCAATTAACGCTCCAAATGATGGATTTCCATAAAGATTTGTACACTCGTTTTTTCTCTTTTCATCATTAGAGGGAAGGTGGATAATTAAACATTGATTTCGACTCGACGTATAGACAAATTATCTCCCAAACACGGGTAATCTGACGGGCCAAATCATTTAAATTAAAACCTTGGCTAATTTTGACAACATCGTTCTGCATTCGAACCTGGGGGTGTTTCTCTTCTGGGGGAATCTATTGGTTCTTTAGTAAATCTCAACTCAAACTTAAACACAACAAATGTAACAAACAGCATCTACGAGGCCAATTAAGATCCAAGCGTACGGATTGCAATTAGCAATCAGCACTTAGGTCTTGTTTCCTTAATTACTGCAAGATGGTTTGCTGATCGGATGTAGAGAGGGAACGTGCGGAGCAGACATGCAAAGTTGTCAAACAGCAGACTAAAGAAAAGACATTGGGATTTATACGGGGAAAACACTGACAAAGTATAAATTCAGGTCGAAATTCAACCGCGGCCCGAGGGGTCTTTTTCAAGACGTGACTTTTTTACCACTATGTTTTTTTGATGATGCTTTTTTTCTGAAATTTTTACATAGGATATAAAAACTTTTAAAAAACTTAAAAAAAATAAAACAATAATATATATATATATATATATATATCACGAGTATAGCAGTCTGTAGTGACATCCTTTTTATTGGACTAACGATACATTTAAAATACAAGCTTTTGAGAGTATTATACATATATATATATATATAATCACGAGTATAGCAGTCTGTAGTGACATCTTTTTTATTGGACTAACGATACATTTAAAATACAAGCTTTTGAGAGTATTATACATATATATATATATATATATATCACGAGTATAGCAGTCTGTAGTGACATCTTTTTTATTGGACTAACGATACATTTAAAATACAAGCTTTTGAGAGTATTATACATATATATATATATATATCACGAGTATAGCAGTCTGTAGTGACATCCTTTTTATTGGACTAACGATACATTTAAAATACAAGCTTTTGAGAGTATTATACATATATATATATATATATCACGAGTATAGCAGTCTGTAGTGACATCTTTTTTATTGGACTAACGATACATTTAAAATACAAGCTTTTGAGAGTATTATACATATATATATATATATATCACGAGTATAGCAGTCTGTAGTGACATCTTTTTTATTGGACTAACGATACATTTAAAATACAAGCTTTTGAGAGTATTATACATATATATATATATATATCACGAGTATAGCAGTCTGTAGTGACATCTTTTTTATTGGACTAACGATACATTTAAAATACAAGCTTTTGAGAGTATTCCTCTCTTCTTCAGGTCTAGAAGCTATACTGAGCAAAATAATAGAATTAAACATTAATACATTAATCGGGCACACGGGTGGGGTTGTTAGATGTTGTAAATCGCCAAATGGCATGGTCAGAGTGGGGAAAGAAAAAAGGGGAAACAAAAAAAAGCCATTGAGGGATCTCAGGCCCATAAGACAACAGTGATAAGATCAAGACCACTTCAAAGGGAAAGTGAAAGAAAAGAAAAAAAAATCAGTGAAGTCTGAAGAAGACACAGAGGAAGAAGAAAAAAAAAAGGAAAAAGAAAAACAAACCCCAACCAGAATTCTGAATATTATGTGTAATTATGATAATGGGTTAAAAACTGGAATCTACATTATTAGGGTTATCAAAGAGATTCGAAAAGTCACCGCACGTTCGGTGACTTTTCGTTCTCTTCAATTCGGTTCCTTTTGCCGATCCCATTTCGGTGACCCTGCGGTGTATTCACTAAGCACCACAGGGTACCCGAATTGCAGGGAAAAGTTAACGCAAACCCGACGAAAACTAACCGCAAAACCTGCCGAATGCAAGTCGAAAACCCGCAAAAACATCTGGATTAACCCGTCGAAGACGCCGGAAAAATCGGAGCAGGAGCCGATCACACACAACGAAGCCGCCGGAAAAAAGCCGAGAAAGCTGAGCGAAGTGAATAAACTAGCAAAACAGTTTGTATGAATGTTTGAAAGTGAAACACTGTTTGCAAAGAAACCACTGAGCGAAAATGTCTGAAATTTGCATATGAGGTCCAGGGAATGATAATAAAAAGGGCTGTTACAGAAAAAAGAAGAAAACATTAAAAAAAAAAAAAAATCATAAAAATGCTTAAAATATCCTAAAACAAATCTAGAAATAAAGAGACTCTTTACTGCAGAATTTTATAATGAACGGTTTATTACTTATTGAATTAAAATGAAATATTTTTAACATTGAAGCCTATGGGATTCTCCTGAATAAATTTGCCGAATTAAACCACCGAATGGCAGGGCATTAGGGGAACCTTTCACTGCTGGGTTGTGTTCTCTGAATAGCCAAAGCAGTGCTTTTTTATGGGGATTTCACTGCCCTCGAACAGGCACTGAACAGGCACCGTATGTGCAGGCAATTCATCAGGATTTGGCGAATTGCCTGCTCTCTGGATAGCCGAATGGCCAAGAAAGGTAACCAAACCCTGATTTTCTCAAGCAATTCGGATCTCTTTGAATTACCCTGTAAGTCCTTTTTTTATAGTGTTGAAATATGTGATCATTTTCATTTCATATGTTTTGTGTTCACGGTGGTCTTTAAAATGTCATTGAGGATTTTAATTCCGAGGTTTTGGATGGAGTGGCCTGTTAGATTGACGTTTTGTCCCACCAGGGTACAATATGTGTTTTCCTGACGGTTCTTGATAGAGTGTCTGTGCAGGTTCATCCTGAGATTTAGTTTAAGGCTAGTTTCACCAATATAGCAGCCCTATTAACACGCCGTGCACTTGATCATGTATACCACATTGCAGACGTGCAGAGGTATGAGCCCTTGATGTTGTATGTGGTGTTGTTGTGCCGGGCAGTGCTGCTGTCACATATATGTTGGCACAGTTTGCAGCGTTTGGTCCCATTCTGTATGTCGTCCTGTTCCTGAGTGAGTTTGCTGCGGACCAGTTTTTGCCTTAGGTTTGGGGGTTGCATGATTGCCAGTAAGGGGAGCTGTGGGAATATTTCTTTGAGCACAAATGACCATGCCATTTGGCGATTTACAACATCTAACACCCCCACCCGTGTGCCCGACTAATGTCTTAATGTTTAATTCTATTATTTTGCTCAGTATAGCTTCCAGACCTGAAGAAGAGAGGAATACTCTCGAAAGCTTGTATTTTAAATGTAACGTTTTATTGTAACCAATAAAACAGGTATCACTAAAGACTGCTATACTCGTGATTTTGGCATCTGGACTAACACGGCCTACCTAATCTATATATATTATATTATATTATATTATATATAATATATATTGTTTACAATTACAAATATTTTTGTTTTAAAGGGAAAGTTTCCCACCACAGGAGGTGGCTCCCTCTGCAAAAAATAATAATAATAATAAACTGGAAAAAAAGAATAAAAATCTAAATTTTTCATTTATTTTAAAATTTTTGTATACCTTTTTTTGCTATTAGATTTTTTTTTTATCTTTTAAAGAGAAAGGTGTCCACCACAGAAGGCAATTTTCTGTATAATACTAAAAAATAATAAATAAATTAAATAAAAAATATGTAATTTTTTTAATCTTATTATTTTTTTTATTACAGAGCAAGGCACGTGCCTATTTTGCCTAGTTATAAATCTGGCCTTGCATGTGGGGTTTTGTAAAACAAATTAATAACGGATAAATCACCAGGACATTTTATAGGTCAAAACAGAAGAAACATATATTAAAAAAAAGTAATAAGCCGTTTCAATTAAAGATGAATAAATATTGGAAATCTTAAGGGTCATTCGCCAACTATTTACTTTGGTGAGAGTTGAGGATCTATGGAGGATGATCTACAACCTCAATTGGGATATTACTATTAATACACCCTATTGAGGTCAAAGTTTAATTGATCAAAGGATCATAGTCGGAGTAGTGATGCACAAATAATTGGGCAATATGCATACTCTGAGGATTCGGACTGCGCTGCACTATGGGTAGGTCGCAGTGCGATCCAACCTTTAGTGAATCAGGTGGGATGCCTCGTGTCGATAGCAGACACATTGCGACCCTATCGATCGCTCACCACAGTGGTGTCCAACCTTGGCCCTCCAGATGTTTTGGAACTACACCCCCCCAGGATGCTCAGCCACTCATTAGGTCAACAGAGCATCATGGGAGGTGTAGTTCCAAAACATCTGGGTGGCCAAAGCTGAGCACCACTGGCTTAGTACATCCCACCTTTAGAATAACAATTTCTATGCAAGACTTACATGTTTATAAACATTTGTTAACCGCGTATCAGTAGTGCAGGGGTTAAAATGCCTTGGGAAAATGGAAGATTTTATATCAAAGACACAAAAGATAAAAAATTCTTAGTGTTTCTTTGAATTTATATGGCTCTCAAGGTTAAATAACTAACAGCAGGTAGCATGGCAAAAGCATATTAGTGCAAGATTCTATTGTCACTCGGCGGACGGTTCATTCCATTCAATCTCATTTGTTTACATAAACAATTGCTTTTCTTCTTTGAAATCCTGTTTGTAAAGTGCCTGAGTAATTCCTGCGCTGGGCACGTTTCCTCTGTGATGCAGGTCATATGCACTTATACATTTTACTTGATGCAACAGTGAACAATGAGAAGGAGGAACAGAAACGGGTGAAGTGTATTATAAAAGCGAAATGCATAGCTTTAATAAAACGTACATAAAAAGGATACATGAGAGACCAAGGAGCAATATAAGAAAAGAAGCTTGGGATGGCTCAGGTGAAGATCTTTCCTTACATATTTAAGTATGTAGATAAAAATGCATAAGATGGTGGAAAAAGCAAAACCTGTAGGAAAACATCTATCCATCTATCCATCTGTCATCTCTATCTATCTATCTATCTATCTATCTATCTATCTATCTATCTATCTATCATTTGTCATCCATCCATGAATTAATCCTTCCTTCCTACTTTCCTCTACATTCCCCCCTTTTTTCTTTTCTTCCTATACCTTCCAATTTATTTTCTTCCTGTACTTTCCCTCTCTCCTTTCTTCCTTCTTCCTTTCCTCCCTCTACCTTTCCTAGCTCATTGCTTCCTTCCATTGTCCTTTCCTCTTTCTACATTCAGTGTCTCCTGTCCTCCTCTTTTTCTTCCTTCCTCTCCATTCTGTCCCATTTTTTTCTTCCTTTCTCTACCTTCCATTTCTCCATTTATCCTTCCTCTACATTCCCTCTCTCATTTTATCCTTCCTTCCTCTACATTCCCTCTCTCATTTTATCCTTCCTTCCTCTGAACTCTCTTTCTCCATTTATCCTTCTTCTACTTTCTCTCATTTTATCCTTCCTTCCTCTACACTCCCTCTCTGCTTTCTTCTTCCTTCCTCTACAATCCCTGGTTAAACTTGCTTCCTCTACATTCTCTCTCTTTCCTACCTTCTCCTTTTCCTTCCCATTCCCTCTCTCTTTTTTCTTTCCTTCGTCTTTTCCTCCCTTTATATGCCCTCTCTTTCTTCTTCCCTCTACATTAGCTTTTTCCTTTCTTCATCCTTTCTTTTCTTCTACATTCAATCTCTCATTTATTCCTTTTTTCAGTTCTTCCTTTTTCTATATGTCATCTTTCCGTTTATCATTCCTCTACATTCCCTTTGTCATGTATCCTTCCTTCCTTCCCTCTCCTTCCTTCCTTCCTTCCTTCCCTCTCCTTCCTTCCTTCCTTCCCTCACCTTCCTTCCTTCCTTCCCTCTCCTTCCTTCCTTCCTTCCCCCTCCTTCCTTCCTTCCCTCTCTCCTTCCTTCCTTCCTTCCTTCCTTCCTTCCTTCCTTCCTTCCTTCCTTCCTTCCTTCCTTCCCTCTCTCTCCTTCCTTCCTTCCCTCTCCTTCCTTCCTTCCTTCCCTCTCCTTCCTCCTTCCTTCCTTCCTCTCCTTCCTTCCTTCCCTCTCCTTCCTTCCTTCCCTCACTCTCCTTCCTTCCTTCCTTCCTCTCCTTCCTTCCTTCTTCCTCTCCTTCCTTCCTTCCTCTCCTTCCTTCCTTCCTCTCCTTCCTTCCTTCCTTCCTCTCCTTCCTTCCTTCCTTCCTTCCCTCTCATTACTTCCTTCCCTCTCCTTCCTTCCTTCCCTCTCCTTCCTTCCTTCCCCCTCCTTCCCTCTCTCTCCTTCCTTCCTTCCTCTCTCTCCTTCCTTCCCTCTCTCTCCTTCCTTCCTTCCCTCTCTCTCCTCCTTCCTTCCTTCCTTCCTTCCCTCTCCTTCCTTCCTTCCTTCCTTCCCTCTCCTTCCTTCCTTCTTCCTCCTTCCTTCCTTCCTTCCTTCCTTCCCTCTCTCTCCTTCCTTCCTTCCTTCCCTTTCTCTCCTTCCTTCCTTCCCACACTCTCCTTCCTTCCTTCCCTCACTCTCCTTCCTTCCTTCCCTCTCCTTCCTTCCTTCCTTCCTTCCTTCCCCTCTCCTTACTTCCTTCCCTCTCCTTCCTTCCTTCCCTCTCCTTCCTCCTTCCCTCTCTCCTTCCTTCCTTCCTTCCTTCCTTCCCCTCTCCTTCCTTCCTTCCTTCCTCTCTCTTCCTTCCTTCCTTCCTTCCCTCTCCTTCCTTCCTCCTTCCTTCCCTCTCCTTCCTCCTTCCTTCCTTCCTCCCTCTCCTTCCTTCCTTCCTTCCTTCCCTCTCTTCTTCCTTCCCTCTCTCCTTCCTTCCTTCCTTCCCTCTCTCTCCTTCCTTCCCTCTCCTTCCTTCCTTCCTTCCTTCCTTCCTTCCCTCTCCTTCCTTCCTTCCTTCCCTCTCTCTCCTTCCTTCCTTCCCTCTCTCCTTCCTTCCCTCTCTCTCCTTCCTTCCTCTCCTTCCTTCCTCTCCTTCCTTCCTCCCTCTCCTTCCTTCCCTCCTTCCTTCCTTCCCTCTCCTTCCTTCCTTCCCTCTCCTTCCTTCCTTCCTTCCTTCTCTTCCTTCCTTCCTTTCCTTCCTTCCTTCTTCTTCCTTCCTCCTTCCTTCCTTCCTCCTCCTTCCCTCTCCTTCCTTCCTTCCTTCCTTCCCTCCTTCCTTCCTTCCCTCTCTCTCCTTCCCTCTCTCTCCTTCCTTCCTTCCCTCTCTCTTCCTTCCTTCCCTCTCTCTTCCTTCCTTCCCTCTCTCTTCCTTCCTTCCCTCTCTCTCCTTCCTTCCTCTCTCTTCCTTCCTTCCTCTCTCCTTCCTTCCTTCCCTCCTCTTCCTTCCTTCCTTCTTCCTCCTTCCTTCTCTCTCCTTCCTTCTTCTCTCTCTCTCCTTCCTTCCTCTCTCTCCTTCCTTCCCTCTCTCTCCTTCCTTCCTTCTCTCTCCTTCCTTCCTTCTCTCTCTCTCCTTCCTTCCCTCTCTCTCCTTCCTTCATTCCTTCCTTCCCTCCCTCTCCTTCCTTCCTTCCTTCCTTCCCGCTATGTCCTCTTCCATTCGCTTCTCTAGCTCTGGATTTCCATGCATCTGTTCCACCTAAAGCAACCTTCTTCTTACTGATCACAGTGTTTGCAGCCAAGTGGTCCCATACTGGGAGACTCACGAGTTACCTGTAGAGAAGATTCCATTTACCGCATGCCACTTCAAACTCCAATACTTTTCATGTGGAAATGAATATGATATTAGTGTTAAAAGCTATAAAATAATAAAATAAGCCCTCGCTGTCACTCGGCTCTTTCATTTCGTGGCAAGACGGATGGCATATATTATTTACCTGCCATTCAAATTCCACGTAATTGTAAAGAAAACACAAACCAAGCTAATACATGAAAGAAAATGTCATTCCATTTTTTTTCTTTGTATGAAACGTCACAATGTATTACCCTCTCCAACCGTTTAGCATACACCACTTTAATCGGAACGCAAAAGAGTAACGCTTTTTGACATGGTACCGTTTTTGAACTCGTTCATGAGAAATACATGAATTTGGATGACAAATCGGGCTACAGGACCTGACAGCTTCTCTAAAAACATATTGATGTTGTTTAAATAGAACTCATGAAAAAGGGGAAACAATATAAAAACAAAGTTATCGCACAGATTGCCTTCAACATGGATATTTTAATTGTCAGGATATATAGAGGGTCATGCATTAAGGGAAGTGCTTTTAATTTTGACGCATTTCACCACAATCCAACGATTCCTTTGTGGCCAAAATACGGTGCATTCACCGAATGTTCATCAAATTGTCCCTAAAATTTAGTCATCAAAGCAGTTATCGAACATTGGCCAAAAGCGCATAATTGGCCTCGTCAAATTCCACCGAATCGAGGGGAAAAAAAATTAGAGAGTAATGTATATACGGTGCCTGGCCAAAACAAAGTCGCACACTGTAATATATGGTTGTGGCGCCTTTCGCTGTGATTGCGTCACGCATTCGCCATGGTATCGCTTCGATAAGCTCATGCAATGCCACAGCATTTATTTGCGTCCAGAGCATGGGCGTCCACATAAATTTGTCGAGAGGGGGGGCAAAATTTTAATGGCATGCAGATTATGCCCTTTTGCCAATGTCACGAAGGGGACAGTCATAAAATAAAGCGTAGTAATACAGAAGCTGCAAAACCTGATGCAAGTCTAACAGAAGAAAAAAGGTGTAAGTGTCTGATCTGAGTGTTACATTTTCTAGTCTGTTAACTAGGGATGAGCATTCGGTTCGATTTGAACCTGAGTTCGAATAAAACATCGGCCGTTCGAGTGTTCGGCGAACGCCAAACATTATGGGATGTTCGCGGTTTGTTCAACCACGGACATTCCATAATAAAAAATGCATCCACAGGTCTCCTAAATGTACCGGCGGCTGCCGGTACATTTAGGAGACCTGTGGCTGTGGCCCCCGGTCCCCGTATCTCACCTGTCTTGCAGCTGTCCCGGCGTCTTGTTCCCCAGTCCGTCAGTTCCTCCGATCCGTCTGGCCTCCTCTCTGCTCCACGTCTTCATGCAGAATGATCTGATTGGGCAAAGTCCTGCACCTGACCTGGACTTTGCCCAATCAGGGCTCTAATTAAATATTGAGCCCTGATTGGGCAAAGTCCAGGTCAGGTGCAGGACTTTGCCCAATCAGAGCTCAGCATGAAGATGAAGCATGGGGCAGAGCTTTTACCAAGCTCTAATTGGTTAAAGTCTTGCACCGACTTTAACCAATCAGAGCTTGGTTAAAGCTCATCTTCATGTGGAGCTCTGATTGGGCAAAGTCCTGCACCTGACCTGGACTTTGCCCAATCAGGGCTCACTATTGAATTAGAGCCCTGATTGGGCAAAGTCCAGGTCAGGTGCAGGACTTTGCCCAATCAGATCATTCTGCTTGAAGACGTGGGGCAGAGAGGAGCTGCGGCCAGACGGATCGGAGGAGCTGACGGACCGGGGAACAGGACGCTGGGACAGCTGCAGGACAGGTGAGTTACGGGGCCTGGGGGCCGCAGCCACAGGTCTCCTAAATGTACCGGCAGCCGCCGGTACATTTAGGAGAACTGCGAACACATTTTGTGTGTTCGGCCCCCATAGGTTTACATTGTGTTCGAGTTTGTATTCGAACATGTCAGCCGTTCGGATACGAACCGAACACAGGGGTGTTCGGCTCATCCCTACTGTTAACGCCATTCAATGCTCCACACTAGCCATACACCCAGGATCAAGACACTAAAGTAAGGGTTTTTATAAGGCCATCTCTGTATATACAAATCATGACCCCCCACAGATACTGGCACACACACCAGGCTCCCCACTCCAAACATACATATATACATACATACATATACACACACACCAGCCCCCATGAGACAGAAGGAGGGGGTGTGCTGCCAGCGAGTGTGTGAGCCAGTCCGAATAAGTGTGTGGGGGCCGGAGCAGGGTCCCCCCTCTCCTCTTAGATTGTAAGCTCTGGGGCAGGATCCACTCTCCTCATAGATTGTAAGATCTAGAGCAGGGTCCTCATCTCCACTGCCCAGGCAAGAACCTGCCTAGAGTGCCTATATACTGCCAATATTGCCCTGGCCTGTACCTTCTGCAAGCACAGGCCCCCACCAGATTACTACTAATCATTATGTGTCCCTCTTCCACAGACAAACTAGACCTCAGATCAGGGGCCTCTCATTAATAAAGACACTGGCATCAAGCTTAATAAAAATGTATTTATTTGAAAACAATCACCTTTTTTCTTGTGTCTAGCATCCCAGCCTGTGGCCCATAGGAGCAGCTGCACCTGCATTGATCTCAAGTGCCCCCCCTGCCCCATCCTGCGGACACCCATGGTCCAGAGTGGCATTAATTTGTGGCCAAGATCTTGTATTGATGATGGGAGAGTCGCAGCACTACATAAAGTCTTCTCCAGCATATTATCCCAAAGATACTAAATGGGGTTAAGGTCTGGACTGTGTGGTGGCCAATCCATGTGTGAAAATGATGTCTCATGCTCCCTGTACCACACTTGCACAATTTGAGCCCGGTGAATCCTGGATTGCCATCTTGGAATACGCCCAATGTGCCATCAGGGGAGAAAAAACCCATTGATGGAAAAACCTGCTCATTCAGTATATTCAGGGAATATTTTGGGCATAACGTTGCTGAACCAAGACCTGACCAACTAAAGCCACCCCAGATCATGGGGCTGTATGGTAGGTGGTGACTTTTTTGGGGGGCCACGCAGTGTATCTATAATTGCTAACATCATGAAGTCTTTCTGTGACATGGAGACGTATTTCACGGAGTTTATTACTAGCTGATTTTTCATGCTTTTGTAGACTTTATTGTTTAGTTTTCAAACATTATGCATGTGGCTAGGATTGCAGCACGGAACCTTTAAACCAGTGATGCTTTGAATTCCAGTTACTTTGAATTCTGGCAACGCTTGAAGGCAAAACATTTCAACCACCATGAAGGAACATTCTCTTGCTGTCCCATTGAAGTTCTCAGCACACACGTGTGCTTGCTTGACTGACCACAGGACAGGTTAACATCTGCTTGAATTATGAAACAGTTCATTCTATATCAACAAATCATAATTAAAGATTTAACAGGGCGCCATAACTATTCCAATGTACAGCATGGGTTTCATCACTCCGGTGGCTGTGTGTGTTGTTTGATCCAGCCATCTGGTTTTCATGTTCGGATTTTATTTTACAACCACTGATGCGGAATCACATATATTGATTTATTGTATAGCAGCTGATGGCAATGTTGTTATCGGACACATTTTTCCATAAAACGCTTTAAAAAAATAACAAAAACAAACTGAAATTAAATTGCCGGACCCCAAAAAAAAGTCACACACTCAAATATTTTGTTGGACGGCTGGGTGCTGTGATTCCGGCGCACATTCACCGCAGCATTGTGTCTATAAGCTCACGCAATGTCACAGCATTTATTTGCGTCCAGAGTGGCATTAATTTGTGGCCAAGATCTTGTATTGATGATGGGAGAGTCGCAGCGCTTCGTAAAGTCTTCTCCAGCGCATTATCCCAAAGATTCTCAATGGGGTTAAGGTCTGGACTGTGCGGTGGCAAATCCATGTGTGAAAATGATGTCTCATGCTCCCTGAACCACTCTTGGAAGATTTGAGCCTGATGAATCCTGGCATTGCCATCTTGGAATATGCCCGCTGTGCCATCAGGGGAGAAAAAACCCATTGATGGAAAATCCCGCTCATTCAGTGTATTCAGGGTTGAGGTCACATGACCTCATTTTTTGGGCACATAACGTTGCTGAACCATGACCCGACCAACTGAAGCCACCCCAGATCATAGCAGACTTGTACATTAGGCGGTGACTTTGTTTGACCAGGCAGGAAGGCACCAACTTTTCTTGCGTTAGGGAGTGTATTATTTTAGGGCCCTATTACATTGTTAACGCAAAAACGGTCGCTAAATGCATATTTTTTTGCGTGAAGCGTTAAACGTTAACGCATTAAAATCACCGCTGGAATTACATTCCTTGCGCATTTTTTCATCTGTAGTGAAATTGCGCTCATAGAACCGACGCGCAAAAATATGCACAAATTACCGTTGCGCACAGAAATCAGTGAGCGCAACGTAATTTATAACGCTAGTCCGTCAAACTAACACTTTTTTGTGCGGACTGCGCACAACAGACGTACGTTCTGATGGAAGACAAGGTAGTGGCTGTCATTTTTGACGGATCTAGTAATAATAACGTGCGCATTGACGTTCTCCGTTGTGAATCCGCAGTTTGGTACGGTCAGGTTGTTATAATTTGCCGTTACCACCAGCTTTTCAAAGACGTTACAATTATCCGCGCAAACGTTGTTCGTTAAATTTTGCGCTAAGATTGTAATACCATGCGCGCACCAGCGCACAAACGCATTTGCGCTCACAATGTTAAGTATAGGATGCGTGCATTAAATTGCGCTCGCAAAGGGTTGGCGCAGGGTCACTCACGATAGACGTTAACGCGCATTTTGTTTTGCCCCTCGCGTTAAAGTGTTTTTGCGCGTGCGCACAATTGTTTGCGAAGAATGTAATAGGGCCCTTAGTGTATAATGTGCGTCTGCTCTGGCAATAACTGCTTAATTTAGATGATTTTCACAAATAACGTATCTTTATTAAGAATCCTCACATGCCAGATTTATCAATATAAAAATATATCATCATCATAGATTCCCTCGTCATTATTCTCTGTTAGATGTGTGCAAATAACTTTTAACAACTCACTTATTTATTTCGCACCGTATGTGTAAAATGTATCTGTAACCACAAGACATCTGATCGTTTAAATCGCTCGAAGCGGCTGTTTGAAATTCATAACGACGGCATGTGTTGATTGGATATTATTACACATTATCTAAATCGGGTTAATGGGTCACCGTCTGCTTGAGGTCAGCTGACCTCATTTTTCGCAGCTGAAACATATTAATCACTGCAGTAATTATCCAATGGAAGGCTCACATCTATTGGCTTAGGTACGTGCAGGTGGAGATGGTTTTGGCCAGGCATTGTAATCGAGGTATAGCAAGTTGAGCAGTAAATCCCCTTGACGCTCCATCAGGGCTTTGTCACAGAAAACCTCATCTTGGCTTGACATCTCGATTATATAGCCATATTGACAGTCAATAAATAAACAAGGCTACAGAGAATATGTGGGGCTCAATCCCAGCTGACCCAGTAATAAGGAGTCGCAAATGACGGTGCACACTGATATCCATTTGTGGCTGCCTTTACTGGCTGGATTTGCATCTCGACTCGTAATATTTTGGAGATGTTAATAGATATAGGCAGATACGCAGTGCGTTGCCGCCAGTGTCATCTTCTGGAGCCCATAATACTTCAAGCAGAACTGTGCACGAGCTAGCAAGGCTGGTGGATGGACATTGAGAACTTTTTGTTTTCAGGGTCCTTCTGCTTCAGACAAGAGAAAGCTTTAGCTCAAGCTGTCTTCTTCGTTACAGAATGTGGTTAAGAATATCAAGTTTGGGATATTTTTTATTGCGGTATTGATGATTTTTATCTAAACAAATTCACGTAACACCAGGTTTTAGAAGCCAGAATTATTTTTCAATACAGCTGTAAACCAGCATTTGATTGGCTACAATGCACTATTACGGTGGCAGCCTGAGAATAATGAGAGATACCAAGTTTGCACATTATTCTCTGGCTGCCTCCACGATAACGCTTCCTATACACAGTATGAACATGACGGGAACTTTTAGGGCACTATTACATTCCTAACGCAAACGTTAACACTCACTTGCGTGAGCATTAACGTTTGCTGCGGTATTTACCGCATATTACAATCCAAATGCAAACGGGTTGAAAAACCCGTTTGAATTTGGTACCTTGCGCTCCTCTGTGCGAGGTTACTGTACTTGCGCTCCCTATACTTAACACGCCTGGCTCTGGTTAGCAGAAAGTTAACCAGAGCCAGGACTTAGTGTTAACAGATTCCGCTTCTGCAGAATCCGTTAACACCAGCTTTAAAAATTAAAAAACAAACCACATACTCACCCTCTGTCCTGCGGCGAGGGCCGCAGCTCTGATCGCCTACTCCGGCCGGCGGGAGCAGGGAAAGACTGGGGGAAAAAGTCCCCCCAGTCTCTCCCCGAGTATCCCTACGCTGACCGGAAGGATCTCGCGAGGCGAGATCTGGCTGGTCACATGACTGGTAGGGAGGCACTCAATGGAGTCCTATGGATTACAGCCAGTGGATGCTTGCGGCTGCGCTCAGTGCTGCCGCGAGCATCCCCAAATTTTAACGTGCGATCACAATGCAGGCAGCGTTTTTTGCGCCTGCATTGTAATCCAGCGTTAAAACATGGGCTCAAGGGGGAAAACTGCGGGCGCATCCCAGGCATCATTCAGAGTGTGCTACCACTAATTTCACCAGCATTACTTTCTTCCATATTTAACAAAAGCCTGCACTGGCCTCATATAGTCACATATTACAGCTGTATAGTGTATGTGTGTTCATTTGTGTGTGTATATGTGTGTGTTTACAGTATAAAACGTAAAAACCCAAGGGCTGAATATAGAATATTTGATACATCTGAGGAAAGGGATTTAGGGGTCATTATTTCAGAGGATCTAAGGGTAAGTAGTCAATGTAATAGAGCAGCAGGAAATGCTAGCAGAATGCTTGGTTGTGTAGGGAGAGGTATTAGCAGTAGGAAAAGGGAAGTGCTCATGCCACTGTACAGAGCACTGGTGAGACCTCACTTGGAGTACTGTGTGCAGTACTGGAGACTGTATCTCCAGAAGGATATAGACATCTTAGAGAGAGTTCAGAGAAGGGCTACTAAAATGGTGTACGGCTTGAAGGAGAAAAGTTACCAGGAAAGACTTAATGATCTTAACATGTACAGCTTGGAAAAAAGACGAGACAGAAGAGATATGATAGAAACATTTAAATACGTAAAGGGAATCCACAAGGTAGAGGAAGGGAGTATATTTAAAAGGAAACAAAGTAGCAAAACAAGAGGACATAGTCTTAGATTAGAGGGGCAAAGGTTTAAAAGTAACATCAGGAAGCATTATTTTACTGAGAGGGTGGTGGATACATGGAACAGTCTTCCAGTAGAAGTGGTAGAGGCCAAAACAGTGATTGAATTTAAGCAGGCATGGGATAGGCATAAGGCTATCCTAAACAAAAGATAAATCCAGGTAAAGTATCCATGTAATTGGGCAGACTAGATGGGCCGAAAGGTTCTTATCTGCCGACATTTTTCTATGTTTTCTATGTTTTTTCTATATGCACGTGTGTATGTGTTTAGATTTTAGTGTGTGTGTTTATATGCTTGCGTGTGTATATGTGTGTGTTTACATGTTTGTGTGTGTGTATGTCTATATGTATATTTATTTACTGTATGTGTGGGTGTGTTTATATGCACATGAGTGTGTGTGTAATTATTTATATGCTGTTAAGGAGCATAGATAGTTAAAGACTTTTCACTAAGATGTTTCTGTTGTTCATCGCAAGCACAGCAAGTACAGATAACCACATCACAAGAACTTCCAAAGACAAGGCCATAACTTACGCACATATATTCTTACGAAACATCACTCTTCAATAAAAGTTGTATGCAAGCTCTGCGCACAGTTTTGAAATCACTACTTGTGTGTGTGTGTGTGTGCGTCAATTCTGCATCCCGATAACGGTCAAGAGGCCACCAGCGGGGGAGCCAAGATACCAGTGGCCACGGGGCCCAGATGTGGTTCAAAACATACATGTACAAGTTCCTATGTACAATAGAGGTTCCCCTTTAAGGGTCGATTTTCTACTGTATCATATGCACAGGAGTGTGTGTGTGTGTGTGTTTAGATGTTAGTGTGTGTGTGTTTATATATGTGTTTATATGCATTCGTGTCTGTCTGTGTGTGTCTATGTGTGTGTACACGTGCCATGTTGTGTCAACGCTAATCCCACCAGACACTGCCTGGGAATTTAAGGTCACCATAGCTTTTTACAAAGCATTCATACTCTCGTGTCACTCCAACTTACATTTAGGAAAAGAAAATGTTTCTGATGTAACAATAAACTTTAAATGTATGTTTCTTATAAAAGAAATGAAACTGATGCACTGAGTATCCGAGGAAAATGTCATCTCAGGGTTTTGAGTCATAATAAACCACTCAGCCAAAGGTCAAATGCTTTATGATGGTTTTACAGTCCCTGGATGGGAGTAATGTGTGTCTCCCTAGATAGATACTAGATAGTTAGATGGATAGATTTTCCTAGCTATTTTAAAACACAATGTATATACCCATCTATTTATCCATATCTATCCATAACTATCTATCATAAATATATACATATCAATATAGATATACTTATTTATCTATGAACCAGCCTATATATCAATATCTATCTATATACCTATAATATCCTATCCATCTGCCTATAATCCTATAATATCTATCTATCTATCTGTCTATCTATCTATCTATCTATATACCTATAATATCTATATACTTATAATATCTATCTATCCATATCTTTTACACTGAGTGGCCAGATTATTATGATCACCCCATAAGTACTTGGTTGAGCCACCTTTTGCCTTCAATACTGCGGCGATTCTTCTTGGCGTTGACTCCACGAGATGTTGAAAGGTGATGTGAGGAATCTGACACCATACCTGATGAAGAGCGCTGTCCAGTTCTGTGAGATTTGATGGTTGTGGAACCAGCTGCCTGATGGCTCTTTCAACTTCGTCCAACAAATGCTCAGTTGGATTGAGATCTGGTGATTGTGGGGGCCACCTAAGCAAGGTAAATTCTCCCTCATGTTCCTGAAACCACTCCTGCACAATACGAGCACCGTGGCATGAGGGCGCATTGTCTTGCTGGAAGAAGCCATCTCCATTGGGATACGCCATCAACATGATAGGATGAACTTGATCAGCAACGATGCTTTGGTATGTTGTGCTATTCAGACTTTTTTCCACTCGAATTAAAGGGCCCCAAACCATACCACTGCCCCCACCAGCTTGAAGGGTTGTACTCATGCACGTGGGGTGCTGCTTTCATGCTGTTTCTGCCAAATTCTCACTCTGCCATCTGTATGATGCAACTGGAAACGTGATTCATCGGATCACATGACTCTTTTCCAATGCTCGACTGTCCAATCCTTGTGTTCCTGTGCGAATTGGAGACGTTTTATCTTGTTAACTGCAGACAGCAAAGGTGATCGAACAGGGCTTCGTCTTCCATATCCCATACGATGCAGTGTATGGCGAACAGTGCGTTCAGAGATCATTTGAGAGGATCCCTGATTAAGATCTGCAGTAATTTGATGCACTGTTGCTCTTCTGTTGTCTTGTACCAGTCTTGCCACTCTCCGTTCTGCCCTAACATTGACTAGTCGCTGATGGCCACAATTCGCACGTTCAGACCCAGATTTTCGTCTGACAGTCCAGTCTTTAAACACTTAAACAACAGCTGCTCTAATCACTTCTACTGTCGTGGTGGTAAACAACCTGCTTCCCTATTTATAATGGTCTGACCCTCTAGCAACTTCAGCGCCAAATTATAGCTAATTTGCCTAAAAAATCATTATGATCTGGCCACTCAGCGTATATACCTATAATATCTATATATCCCATATCTATCTATCATATACCTATAATATTTATCTATCCTATATCTATATATCTATCTATCTATAACATAATGCATTAAAGGCTTGACGTGTCCGTCGCCAAGCCTCTACTGCGCATGCGCGCGCAACCAGCGTACTGCTGGTTGCGCGCGCATCCAACGGCCGCGGCGGGTCCGCCACTCAGTGGGACCCCCCGCGCTGCCCCGTAGGACCCGCCGCCGGCGGTTTCTGGAACCCCCATGGCAGGACCTTCACTGCCACGTGCCCACAGCCCTCGCCTTTACAGAAACCACTGGCCTCCGAACATTCGAGAAATGGGCGGGCGCTAAACTCGAGCCACGTGACGCTATGCACCCAATCGCATCTCGAGTACTCGGAGTAAATGTGACGCCAACTTGAAGCCAAGTCAGCCATCTTGGAGCCAGGAGGAGCGCCAACTCTCGCCTACGCTCTTCCTAAAATTCATATTATCGATTTAAAAAATAGGTAACGGCTCTACAAGCCATATTACCAGTCTGCCATGCACAATACCAGTCTGCCATGCACAATACCAGTTTGCCAGCCATATTACCAGTCTGCCATGCACAATACCAGTCTGCCAGCCATATTACCAGTCTGCCATGCACATTACCAGTCTGTCAGCCATATTACCAGTCTGCAATGCACAATACCAGTCTGCAATGCACAATACCAGTCTGCCAGCCATATTACCAGTCTGCAATGCACAATACCAGTCTGCCATGCACAATACCAGTCTGCCAGCCATATTACAGTCTGCAATGCACAATACCAGTCTGCCATGCACAATACCAGTCTGCCAGCCATATTACCAGTCTGCAATGCACAATACCAGTCTGCCATGCACAATACCAGTTTGCCAGCCATATTACCAGTCTGCCATGCACAATACCAGTCTGCCATGCACAATACCAGTTTGCCAGCCATATTACCAGTCTGCCATGCATAATACCAGTCTGCCAGCCATATTACCAGTCTGCCATGCACATTACCAGTCTGTCAGCCATATTACCAGTCTGCAATGCACAATACCAGTCTGCAATGCACAATACCAGTCTGCCAGCCATATTACCAGTCTGCAATGCACAATACCAGTCTGCCATGCACAATACCAGTCTGCCAGCCATATTACAGTCTGCAATGCACAATACCAGTCTGCCATGCACAATACCAGTCTGCCATGCATAATACCAGTGTGTCATAATACCAGTGTGCCTAAATACCAGCCTGACATGCCATGCATACCACATGCCATTATATATACGCATAATGTAAATATACACATAATGTATATGCTACAAAAATATGCCCACCCAGCACAATCTAAGGGGCCCCATGAGCTTACAATCTAAGGGGTCCCATGAGCCTACAATCTAAGGGGTTCCACAAGTTTACAATCTAAGGGGTCCTGTTCCTGTGAGTTTACAATCTGAGGGTCCTGTTCTCGTAACCTTACAATCTAAGAGGGAAGAGGAACCTGCTCTGTCAGCTGTGCGCGCACCCATCACAGCTGCTCAGTTGGCCCTCTTGTTGCGGATGGGATGGCGATGGACGCGTTACAAACACATTTATATAGAGAGATACTCTTAGATAGGAAAAAAAAATATGTGGACATGAATTCTGAGCTGGCGACAACAACAATAGACTGCCCTCTGGGCAGGCTTTCCACCTAGTCTATAATATCTATCTATCTATCTATCTATCTATCTATCTATCTATCTATCTATCTATCTATCTATCTATCTATCTATCTATCTATCATATACCTATAATATTTATTGTCTTTAACCTTTGCATAGCTCAATCCATCTGGTTAATGTTTTGAATTTTTGGTTAATGTACGGAATGGGCTTCTCATTTTTGCATATAGTTGCAGCCAATCTATAAACGCAGCATGGTAATTCATTATCGTTTTCGATTTTTATTAGGCAACTCAATGCAGAGTTGAATTTAAAAGAAGACAAAAAAACTTGAATTGACGATAAAATAATACCAGATTCTGGGCCTTTTGTTTTGTAATAACAATGTACACTCTTTGAATGATCTGACACCTTTGCGTTAAGCATGTGATTATGACTCTGGTGCAGATTAATGCACAACTTTATGTCAAACGTAATATAGATCTACATCACCAGTATTTTCCAACCTTGCTATTTTATTTCTTTTTCCTTTTTTTAACAGTTTGTTCAGCATTCATTCTGGTCTACAATGGACAGCATGTCGTTTTCTCGCATTACAAAATTGCTGCTTGAACAAAGGTTGCTATGTTTCCCAAACTACACTGTATGGATTTTCCAATAGGCTGTTATGTTGATTTTTTTATATTTTTTAAAAACAAAATTGTGCTTTCTTTAAATATGTTTTAAATTAAATTAAATGTTAAATATTAAAGAAAATATACAGCATAATAAAAAAAATGTAAGAAACAGAAAATGTAATTTTATAATTTAAACTTAAAATCAATACAAATTATTTTTATCCTTAATTCTCATTGATCAACCCTTTGAAATTATGAAATACTGTATCTCTATGGATAACATGATAGAAAATCTGGTCTTTTTGCTTTTTGAAATGAATAGTCATGTGGCTGCACTACAATTTGTGCTCTTTTGGGGCATTAAGATAAGAGTTCCCCACAATGACCCACTTGAGGGATCATTTTATTGCAGGAATATATTCAGAAAACACTTTTTATTAAAATAAAAGAATAAGCTAAAGATTTGAAACTTAGAAATCGATTTAATCGCAGACAATATATATTTTTTTTTAGATATCGGCTGGTTCAGTTAAAAAAAATTCAGCTAGAAAAGATAATCGTAAAATGTTGCCGGTTCAAAAAAAGTCAGCTGGTAAAATGGCCGAGCAAACTTACTTTCTGCTGGCACCATACAGATTTGTGCCTTTAAACATGACTATTAGAAAAATCTGATGTTTATAAAAGATTTCAGCTGTATTCCTCAATTTTTCTGACTGAAAATCCATTTATCAGCACCTTTCAGCATTTGTAATTTTTCCAGAAATCGGGAAATTGATAAAGTTGCATTGAATTGCTAAGTCGATATTTCCTTTCAGAAGTATTGCCACAAAAGCCATTATTTGATCTGGATTTTTGTTTGGATTCGAAATGCCGGTAAGTCAACATTTGAATCTCTTGAACTGAAAAATGGCCGATAACCGTCAGAAAATCGTCAGAAAAATGGCCGAAAAATGGCCATTTGGCTGAATTAAATAGAGACCTTTGTTTTGATTCCTCAGCGAAGAGGAAGGTGTGACCCGCTGCCTGCTCTCTCCATAAACTGAAGGAAAAGCCTATAGTTTTTTGATGTCCTTCCACCATAAGGGAAATATTGTGCTGTTGACGGTAACAGGAAATCGCAAGGGGGAGAAATCATTGCAAGACGATATTCCTTATCGGCTCCCTGTTACCAGGTGTATTCTGACTCAGTTGATGTAGTAACATCTCAATTTGAAATAATTGGGAGTCGCCTTCCAAATACCGGCAGCAGCATGGTGCACTTCTACTGGTACTGCCTCCTGGAGTCCTCAGGACTCCATGAAACCAAGCACGACCATTCAGCAAACTCTACGCAAGCTCCGTTACGGTGGCGGTACCACCAGGCAAGTGCCAAGGTGAGGCCCTGGTTCCTGAGAGAAGCCCCTATGTGCAGAGATGCATTGTAAACAGCAAGGACAGGTGAGAGCAACACAGGGTTAACTAAAGACCTCTGCACAGCAATACCAAAGATGCCCTGCACTGAAAGGCCGGTCTTCAGGATAGTTGGATCTAATCTAAAGGAAAGTATTACCTTGAAGCCATACAGAGTCTTTTGTTGAATGCAGATGACAGGGTTTCCTGGAACCGGTACAGACAAGGAAAATAGCATAGAATAGTCACATAGAGGGAAGCCAAAGGTCATAACCAGAGAGAGTATGTCATACAGGATACTGGAATCAGAACCAGAAGGGAAGTCAGCCAAGCCAAAATCAGTAACCGGGGAATCAGAATAGAACATAAACAGCAAACCAATGTACAGCAATTGACAGAACTAAATACAGAGGAGAAACTGACATAAACTTGAACAGAAATAACAGAGGCATAAACTGAACAAGGATATACAAACGGAGGATAACAGGAACACAGTAAGGAGCTCTCAGGACACAGCTAGCAAGGAGACCAGGCACAGTAAAATGATCCAGCAATGTACCATAGGTACATTGCTCTAATATAAGCAGGAGAATCAAGGCAATGATTAACAGTTGAGCAGAGCACAGAACACCAATTAATCCCTGGGTAGCCACCCAGGAATTAGCAGCAACAGAAACACAAATACACAAATACAGAGGGCAGGGAGACAGGGTTGCCAGCATGGAACGTAACAAGCTCTTCACAAGAACAGCTCGAGCCGAGACCCGTGAGCTAGTTGCACTAGTTCTTTGTTCTCATTTTGAGCCACTGATGCTGCCGACAGCCCCTGCCCAATAAATTTTTTTCTCCTCTTTTTAGACTTTTTATACTCACCTTTTCTCCCTCGGCACACGCTGCTCCTCCTCTTCAGCTCAGGGACTCCTGAACACGTATTCCTCTCTATGCAATTCTTCTCCTATGCAATTTATGTAGAGTGGGAACCGCAAATTGTGCAGCACTATTGGACTTATGCACTCTTATGTGTGCAAGTTCCTTAGCGCCTTTGCAGAATGATGGATCGGAGCTGCGCACACGCAAATCCAAACCATCGGCTGCCTCTGAGACCGCTCGCTACAGCAAATGGTCTCAGCGAGGTTGACGACGGCCTGCTTTCTGCTTGCTGAGATCAATAGTGACCGATCTGATGACCCGCAGCCGGGAAATTAAAAGATCCTGTTGGTGACACTGGATGGGGTGGCAGGAAACCCCTCCACTTCAGTCAACAATATCAGCAGATCGTGGAAGCTGGGAGGGGAGGGGGAAAGCATGGCGCTCCTCACATCCTGGCCACTTCTAATCAATAAAGTGGTCAGGATGAGTAGAGTGTTTCTTTAATGAATTAACATACAAAGCCGAGAGGATGGATAATGTTAAAATAAAGAGAGATTGTCCAAGCTGTGCAATGTATAGACGTGATTATGTTAATCCATTAACCCTTTATGGATCAGTAGCTTTACAAGTGCTTTTGTTATAATTTTTGGCCAACGGGGACAACGCTGTACATCTTTCATTATGGTCTCGACACGGCCGCGGGAACGCTAAACAATAAGGATAAGTTCTTGTTAGAATGTGTCAGATGGCTGTGGATAAATTAAATCGGACTGGGTCCTTAAGGGGTTAAAACAAGGCAAGGAAAGACTAAAACAGATGTTGATAGGATGCTTTTGCATCTCGGTATTTCCCAAGCTAGTCTGGGAAGAAGAAATCCAATTATATCTAAATGAGATTTAAAATTGTGTAGCTTCATCAGTGAGAGATAGAATTGCCAGCCGCGTCTTAACTAAGACTGATTTATCGCGATTATAAACCCGTCCCATAATTTAAAGGCAAGCTCTGAAAGCCTTGTGTGCGATTGTGTGTTTGGAGTCCATGGGATTGCATCTCACAACCATGTATTACAATCACATATAGATCCAAATCAACACGTAAAACCAATTTATTGGCCCAATGACTCCAATAACTGAAGACCAGGCCATTCTCTGTAAGAAATATGTCTGGTAAGGAAGTACTGGACACCATTTCCTTGCCGATGGTTTGGTAAACTCTTCCCCACATTTCGCAGTTGAGTCATCTGCCATATGAGCCGCACAGGGCTCCTCCAAGCAGGGGTCTTAAAAAAATAAATGTGGGAACACTTCAAGATTTCTGCTCCCCAGTTAACCATTGACATGTCACGCTTAACCTCCAACCCCCACACTCAGGTTTCTTATCAATGCTTAAATACAATGATAAGCTGGATATTTGGGTAATTGCAATAAATGTAATATGTTTCCGGTGACTTAATAAGGAATAAAATGATTTGAAACCTAATAAAAGGTTTTCAATGTGTGAGCAAACAATGAACTGTATCCTGAAAAAAGTGGAGGAATTGCGATCCCAAGCGTTCCTGCTCGACCTGCCTCTGCGTTCATGTATCTCATACATTAGGTAAATGTGCTTTTAACTGTACTCAATCTCTTATGGGTAAGTTAAAAACAGGGTGGGGGGGAACTGGAGAGTTATTCACCCATCCTGGCCCTCACCCAGGTAAGTACTCAGAATCTGAAGGCTGGCAAAGCCACCTAGGACACTCGACAGGGGTAGGGTTACTCTCAGCTAATTACATTTAAATTCATTTGGCAGGGTGATTAGAGTGCCCCGTTAAGGTCTCTTTTCTTAGTTATATATCATATGTGACAATCAGCTTGTGACAAAGATGGCGAACAAGAGAGATAAAGAGAGAAAGAACAAATGAAAGAGAGAGAAAGAACAAACAAATGAAAGAGAAAAAAGACAGCAAGAGATAAAGAAAGAAAAAGAAAGAAAAGAGAAAGAGAAAAAACAATTAAAGAAAAAAGAAAGAGAGAGAAGAGAGAGCACGAAAGAGAAAGAGTTAATGAACGAAAGAGACAAGGAAGAGAGAAAGAAAGAATGAACGTAAGAGAGAAAGGAAGAGAGAGAGTGAAAGGAAGAGAGTTAAAAAGAAAAAAAAGAGCGAGAGACAGCAACAGAAGGGAAAAGATAAAAGAGAGAAAGAATGAGAAAAAGTTAGAGAACGAAAAAGAGAAAGAAAAAGGAAGAGCAAAAGAAAGAGAAAAAAAGCAAGAGAAAGGAAGAGAGAAAGTAAGAGAGAAAGAGAAAAAGAAAGAGAGAAAGAACAAACAAACAAAAGAGAGAGAAAGAAACAGAGAAAGATAAACAGAGAGGGGGAGAGGAAAAAGAGAAACAAAGAAATAGAAAGACGGAGAGAAAAGAGAAAGAAAGAAAAAGAAGGAAAGGAAAAGAAAGAGAGAGAAAGAGAGATAAAGGAAGAGAAAAAGAGATAAAGGAAGAGAGAGAGAGTAAGGAAGAGACAGAGCGAGGGAGACAGGAAGAGTGATAGAGAAAGGAAGAGCGAGAGAGAAAGAAAGAATGGTAGAGAGGGAGAAAGGACGGGAGAGAGAGAAATAAAGAGAGAAAGGGAGAAAAACAAAAATAGAGAAAAACAGACAGAAAGAGAGAAAGGGAGAGAAAAAGAGAGAGAATGTAATACATAGTGAGGGAGAGAAATAAAGAGAAAAACAGAGATATGATAAAATTGATATAAACACATGGTGATTCATACAAATGATCTCACTTGTCCTAAGCGCATTCCTGCAGAAATCGCATGTGTTTGTTTGCTTCATTTCTTTATTATCCATTCATCATTTCTCAGAACTGTTTGCTGCAGATGTGAAGTAAGTATATATATATATATTCAATATACATTAAATTAAGAAAACAAAACATAAGCGAGGGAGGTGTATATGAGCCTCTCCTCCTGCCGGTAATTTGCAGTAGGTGGAGTGAATAGAGAGACGTGCAGATGAAGATTAAAGATTCCCAGAGAAATAAAAGGAGCATTCATTTCATTCCATCAGTAGCAAGAGCCGGTGTCTGACAGAATAGAAATTGTCATAAATGAACTAGAGAGACGCACTGCTGGGTTTAAGGTCACATTTTTCCATCGAGAGCACTAAAGACCAATCGTTTTCATGTTCGTGTTTAGAAGTGATGGGTCACTCTAATTATGATGCATGCAGCCAGGGCACCACCTTGGCGTTTTCCTCTCTAATTTCTTTCTCTCTCCTTTTTTTATTTCAGATCAATGCAAGAGGGAAATCGAAATGAAAGGCGTACATCTCCCAGTGCTGACAATAGTCTACCATAACGGAAGAGCTGCTTCACAAAATAACATGAAGCAGATTTCTTCCTGCCGAGAATATAATATTTGGATGTAGCAGAAGGATATCAAGGCAACGTCAAATGGTGAAGACTGCAGCCTCTATCAACGGTTCAGCCACAAACCAGTCACTATATAAAGAAGCCCCTAAAGCGGGGGTCGGGAAACCTGGTTTTGGAAATACATCTTCCATGATGCTCAGCCACTCATTAGGTTGGCTGAACCTCATGGGAGATCTAGCTTCAAAATATCTGGATGGCCAAGGTTGTTGACTCCTGCCCTAAAGTAAAGAATACCAGCAGTGTTACCAAGCTCCGTAACTGGTATCCTCTCCCAGACTCTATAGAGCCAAGCTGCATCAGTCATGGCAACTTGGCTTGGACGAAGACGGGAGCTGCTTGCATTACCAAGAAGGGGCATTATGCTTAAGGGCTCATTCATTAATCTTAACTGATGGGTTGGAATAGGGCTCTTAGTATTTTTTGGCAATGCACAGCACAATATGATCCCTTAACTAAAGTTGATTGGTGCTTGTCTCCAGTGGATCATTCTACTCCTTGGTATCTTGGCTAAGGAACAGCGTCAGCATATCCAGGCCCATAGCAAGCTTGAGTGTGGGCACCTAGAACAATATGGTTGACATTACTGGAGACGGTGCAGCTTGAGTGTGTGCACCTAGAACAATATGGTTGACATTACTGGAGACGGTGCAGCTTGAGTGTGTGCACCTAGAACAATATGATTGACATTACTGGAGACGGTGTCCATGATACTTCATTATTTTTTGCAAAGTGACCTCATGGACAGGTTCAATCTTGCAGCGACATATCATCAGGAGATGGATGATGCATTTGTTAAAAAGACAAATACAACACTTCATCACTTGATGAGATCTCCCTGACCAGAGTTAAGTGGACTCATTGCTTGGGGCTTCCATCTTCCTCCACTGTGGACAAGTTAGTAATTGACCGAGGGGAGTGAGTGGAGATCTCTCCTGTAGGAAAACTCTTCTGCTTCCAGGTATCACTTACCCTTTTTTATATAGGGAGTGAGTCTACCTTTTACTATACCAAAGACAAGTGCCCATTATGAGACAAGTGTGATTCAGCTCAGACCTATTCTGAAATGGTCCAAAATATCAGCAACTTGGCAATTCGGATCGATCCAAATTCCAAATTGCTGATGTCTAAACCGAATTAGTTTCCAGAAATAAAATATCAAATCAATCCAAATTTGTATGATTTTAATCAGTCAGGTCTGAAAATAATCTGAAAAATTCAGATTTACTTGGCATAATAAAAAATAACAAGAAACAAAACCTGGTAACCCTGACCCTAACCTAACCCTACACTTAACCCTAGTGCTTGTCATAATAAACCCAGAAACTGTAACCCTAGCCCTAGCCCTTACCTCACCCTAGCACTAATCATATGACAGAAACAGTAACTCTAACCCAAGCCCTTACCTAACCTCAGCCCTGACCGTAGCCCTAACCCTAGCCTAACCTAACCCTAGGCCTATCTGCAGCCCTAACCATAGCCGTAACCTAACCGTAGCCCTGACTCTAATCATATGACACACAGAAATTATCGTCCTAAGCCTAGCCCTGACCTAACCTTAAACCTAAACTTGGCACTAACCCTAACCTTAACTCTCACCCTAGCTCTGACCCTAGCCCCCCTAACCAATTATTTTTCATATTACACATAACAGTTTCAAATATCGTAAATGACTGAATATGTTGAACCTTTCCAATATTCCGAATTGGTCCTGTAACGGAAGATTCTGATACTCCGAATCAGCTGATTCCGATTATTTCCAAATACCGAAACAATCCGAATAGAGACACATTTTTCAACACTGCGCATGTCTACGCTTTAGAAACTAAACATTCAAACCTTTGAGTTTATGAAATATTTAACTCCAATCAGAAAACGACACCAATTATTTCTTAATTTTATGATATAATGAGCAAGATGTCTACTTTTGGGTCAAGCAATTCGAGGAATGGACTGTTTGGAGCTCATATATTTTGATATAGTCCAATAACATATAATAAAAATCCTTTATCCTTGTATGGTGAGATGTCAGGATTGACAGTAAAATAGTCCCTCTTCTTATTCTGATGGTTCAGCTGTCAGACTGATCAAATGATGAAAGGCTCCTCACTGAGGTGATGGCACAGGATAAATGAGACACATCTGAGCTCATGAAAGCCATAGGAAGTGAAGGTCAAATATTGCTTTGACTTCCGACCAGCAGATCAGCCTTGGGTCATGTTTTTCTTTTTAAATGTCAGGGTATGGTAACAATATAACGAGCTGAATTAAACTGGACTTCCATATCGCCTTCAGCTATAAAGTAACTCACATCAGAGAAGCAATAAGTTCCATACACTAATGAGATATATCAAATATAACACGGACACGCCGTGCTGTCATTTAAATGCACAAGGAATGGCAATCCATCTGGCCATGACACATTTTTTTTATGCTTCATGTTATTTTTCTGTTTTCTATTTTAATTCTTTTTTTATATTTGTATTATATTTAAAAATGAATTATGGGAAAATGTATTACTTATTGGAAATGATTGTAGTTTTCAAAAGAAATGACGAGCAACCTCAATGCGTTTCTGGTAAAAAGGGGGAAAAAAATCTGAAATCCATTATGTGTGGGAGGAAACACAATTATAAAATAATCTGATTCAAGGATTTTTTTTTAGATTTATGAAATATGTTTTATACGGACTATAATAACTGGATTTTTTTTTTTGAATATTGAACATACTTTCAAATGTTATCTATACTCATCTATCTATTCATCCATACATCTGTATATCTATCTATCCATCCATTGATCTATCTATCCATCCATTCATCCATCCATTGATCTATCTATTCATCTATAAATAGTTACATAGGCTGTAAAAAGACATGCGTCCATCGGGTTCAGCCGCTCACACATCACCTACTGCTGTTGATCCAAAGGAAGGCAAAAAACCCAGTCTGAAGCGTTCGCCAATATGCAACATACTGGGAAAAAATTCCTTCTTGACCCCAGATGGCGTCAGATTTCTGCTTGGATCAAGAAGCTTTTACCCACATAGTAAATATTATGACCCTTAATATTCTGTGTCTGCACGAAGTCATCCAGTCGTTTAAAAGTCTGTACAGTCTCTGATCCAACCACCTCAACAGGCAGAGAATAATTTATTTATTTATTTATTTATAAAGGATTTTACCAGGAAGGATACATTGAGATTTCGCTCGTTTTCAAGTATGTCCTGGGTTCAAGAACATTGAAGTGTTACAGTTACTGAAATACAAAGTAATACAATGCAAGATATTAAAAAAAACAACACAAATATACAGATTAACAGAAAATAAATATGTAGGAAATATAGTCACTAGGTTACATGTTTACAGGTGCATTCTGTATTGAGGTATGTTAGTAAGGAGCTCTTCAGTGACTTAAGACTGGGGGAAGATTTGATGGTGTCTGGGAGGTTATTCCATAATTGCGGTGCTCTGTAGGAAAATGAGGACCGAGCCACTTTCTTTTTGTATTGTGGTATAGCAAGTAAGGTGCTGTTCCTTGATCGGAGGTTATAGGATGAGGGAGCTGCTGGGGGAAGCAGTCTATTCAGGTAGGGTGGCAGCTTCCCAGAAATGCTCTTAAACGACCAGGCTGGAAGGTGAAGGGTGCGTCTGGATTCCAGCGATGGCAGTTTAGCTCTTTTAACATGTCACAATGGTGGGTCATGTAGTTACATTGTAGCACAAAACCGGGCAGAATGATTTATACAATGTAGTAAGTTTATGAAGGTGTGTTTGCGGGCGGCTGCATACACTACATCTCCGTAATCAATAGCGGCATAAGCATTCTGTACAATCTGCTTTCTTACACGGACTCAGGCAGGATTTGTTTCTGTACAGGGCACCTAGTTGGGGTATAGTTTAGATGAGAGTTTTTCGATGTGGGGGCCAAAGGATAGATTAGGGTCCAACCACATACCTAGATATTGAGAGAAGTGACTGTGGTCAGCATGCCATTTGATTTTGTCCAACACTAGATGGGGATTTTGCAATTTGTGTAGTTTAGGTGCTGTTCCAAAGAGCATTGTTACAGTTTTGTCAGATTTAAAAAAAGTTTTGTGTTTTGATCCACTTTTCTACCTCTGTGAATTGTTCTTGCAGCACGGCTTCCGCTGCCGGAGATTTGGTTTGCTGGTATAGATCACAGTGTCATCTGCGTACATGTGTACAGTTGAGGCTTTGCAGACGCTTTCCATCCATCCATCTATCTATCTATCTATCTATCTATCTATCTATCTATCTATCTATCTATCTATCCATTCATCTATATATCTATAATCCACTGGCAATAGCTCACACACTCAAGTCCTGTGTGTTGCTGCTCTTGAAACCTGTGGTTTCCCTTGCATACCCAGTCTGCTCCCCTGCATCAAGCCTTTCAAGCTTCCTCGTGCCCTCCAAGATCCTCGTGCCTCTCCAAGTTTCTTGTGTCTCCAAGTCTCTCCAGGTTCTTTGTATTCTCAAGTTCCCAGCACCTCTCATTCCTACTATCCTCAGAGTGTTCCTGCCGGTGTCTGGTCAGCCCTTTTCTGTCTTGCCCCTCGTTCTCAGCTTGCAATCCATCTAAGCGCCCTTCCCACCAATTGTGTGTCTCACTGCACACTTGGCTCATAACCTGCTAAGCTGGTACTCCCTCAGTGCCATCCCTGAAACCTACCCATTCATCCATAAGTAGACCTATCTATCCATCCGTCCGTTCAACTATCTATCATCTATCCAATTATCTGTCTATCTGCATATCTGCTTATCTATTGATCGATCTATCTATCCAAATTTATCCATAGATTGTACACGAATGAAAGAAAATTAATAAGAGTGTCAAAAAATGTACCTCCTCTTATGTTGAGCACATCTCATCATAGTACATGCTGGAAGTGGCTGCTAGATGGAAGCACATCCACGTAAATCACACTCCCTCAGAACAAAATGGATTACTCCTTGGCATTCATGTGTTTATTGTGTGAACCTATTGGATTATCCCGTGAGTCAGTGGTAACAATCAAGAGTATTTTTAGAAGACCGTGTCATTTCCAAGAATCTGTGGCCACCCAATCTCCCTATTTTACCAACCCAGACTGTTTTTTTGTGGGGCTATCTGAAGGAACGAACACACCGTAACAAGCCCCACACGACTGACGCCATAGTGGATAACATTAGCAATGAGATCCAAAACATGGATGATGCAATATTGACACATGTTAGCAACGACATGAAGTTCAGCATCAACATAAGTCTAACAGAAAACGGTGGCTGCTTAAACGACGTGTTGAGATGGTGGGTGCCCAACATAGGAGGAGGTACATTTCCTGAAACTCTCAGTAATTTTCTTTTATTCGTTTAAAATCTATAACAAAAACTATGCCTTCGGGTCTAATATTAATAACATCAAGGGTTCAAGATAAAAAAAAGTACATGTATGATATCAGCAATAACATAAAATAAACAAAATAACAAAGTTTAATGTTTTTGTGGCAGTGGCCCTTTACAGAGTTTAATTTACTCTTTTAAGTCTATTTATTTTTCTCTACAATGTAAGTCGACACTGATCAGTTTTGTTTAAGGTCGTTTCTGTATTAATCATCGGAGATATTTAAGATTTTGATTTAGTAAAAAGCACAAAAAAATACTGGAAAAATCACTTAATCAAATCAGGCACAAAAAAAAATACACAGTGCTCTTAAAAATTGCACTTGAACCAGTTCTTGCAGCACGGGCACGGGGAGATTTAATAGCTGAAAGCGCGGAGCATTAGTGACCATGGAAACCGTAAAATGGAGTAATCTAGGAAAATTAGCAGGAGATTCATCAGTTTGGAGCAATATTATTAGGGGGAGAAAAACCGCATTGCTTTTATAAACGATGGATAAGCACTCTACTTTTAGGAGATTTTAGATTTATTATTCTCAGAACAATGGGAGTGTTCACCAAGCAGTTGTTTTAGGTCTTGACTCGGGTATTTAAGGTAACTGGCAGAGTGGCCATAAATCACTGCTAGAAGAAACCAGAAAGTCATTACGAACCTGGGCAACACAGCAGAGCCGCAATCTTCTCCTCACCTATTTCAGCAGAGGAAATGGACGTGTACGATTTGGTTCAGACCGAATACAAATTTCACCAAATATAGAACCGCCCAACCAAATCTTTCCGTATTAAATTTGACTCTAAGCGTCCTGAAAGTAACCGGATCGATTCAGGCCGATAGGTGTAACTGTAAACATTTGCACTCAATAGGCAATGCAAATTCCGTAACCCTAATTATAAAACAAGCATAAATAATAGCATTAACTCTAAAAGAAACCCTAACCCTAATAAAAGCATAAATAGTAACCGTAACCGTAAAAGTAAACCTAAACCTCATCATAAAACAAGAAGAAATAACGTTAAAACTAACCCTACTCCTAAACATAATAAAAGCATAAATATTAAACTTAGCCCTAAAATTAATCCTAGCCCTAATTATGAAACATGAAGAAATAATAACCCTAATAGTAACCCTAATCATATTAAAATCATAAGTATTAACCGTAACCCTAAAAGTAATCCAAACAAAAATCATTAAAGAAGAAGCAATAACCCTAAAAGTAACCCTAATCATAATAAATGCGTAAATAGTAACCCTAAAAGTAATCCAAACAAAAATCATTAAAGAAGAAATAATAACCCTAAAAGTAACCCTAATCATAATAAATGCGTAAATAGTAACCCTAAAAGTAATCCAAACAAAAATCATTAAAGAAGAAATAATAACCCTTAAAGTAACCCTAACCCTAATAATGAAACACGAAGAAATAATAACCCTAAGAGTCACCCTATCCCTAATCATAAACATAAATAGAAACCCTAACCCTAAAAGTAATCCAAACAGAAATCACAAAACAAGAAATAATAACCCTTAAAGTAACCCTAACCCTAAACATAATAAAAGCATAAATAGTATCCCTAAGCCTAAAAGTGACCATAACCCTAATCATAAAGCAAGAAGAAATAACCTTAAAAGTAACCTTAACCCTAAGCATAATAAAAACATAAATATATAATAACCCTAGCCCTAAAAGTAAACCGGACCCTAATCATAAAACAAGAAGAGATAATAACCCTGGAAGTAACCCTAACACTAGTCATGAAACATGAAGAAATAATAACCCTAATAGTAACCCTAAAACCCTAATCATAATAAAAGTATAAAAAGTAACCCTAACCCTAAAAGTAATTCAAACAAAAATCATAAAACAAGAAATAATAATCCTAAAAGTAACCCTAAACATAATAAAAACATAAATATTAACCCTAACCCTAATAGTAACCCTAACACTAATCGCAAAAAGGAAGAAATAATAATCCTAACAGTAACCCTAATCTTAATCATAATAAAAGTATAAATAGTAGTAACCCTAACCCTAAATGTAACTCTAACCCTAATCCTAAAATTAACCCTAACACTAAACGTAACTCTAAAACTAACCCTATCCCTAAAAGTAACACTAACCCTAAACTAATACCTAAACTTAAACATAAACCTGCCCTAACCCTAGCCCTAAAAGTAACACTAACCCTTATCAAAATCATAAACCTGACCCTAACCCTTAAAGTAACCCTAACCCTTATCAAAATCATAAACCTGAGTCAGACTGATATTTTTAAATACAGTAAATTAAAAAAAGAATCTTCCAAGTATGAAATATTTCCAGGTCCTAAACAGTAGGATTCCGAATTTTGATTCAAACTGAAATGTTTGGAAAATTTTACAGAAGAGTAAAAAAAAAAGGTTTATGAAAAACAGGAGGGGATTGAATAACTCACCCCTACCACAAAACGGTGCATGACCCACACTTCACATACACGAACAAGAAGCCTCAAAGAGACTAAAGGTAGGAATACTCCAGAATAAAACCAAACCTTTATTGAATATATAAGAATAAAAAAGTAATCAATGGCAAGAAAACATGATAACAAATCACCGTACTCACTTAAAAAAGATCACCGATACTCTTATCATTGACTCAAGAGTGGAAACATTTTAAGATATACATTATATACACTATTAGGGTAAAACAGCTCCACAAATGGTAACTCCCAGGGTTTACGTGCCGCAAAATCCTATTGTAAAAAAAGATTACTCAGTAAATTTTACGACGCAGGGTTTTACAATGAGTGTTCGGCAGGATTTCGGTGCCTTTTCCCTGCACTACGACGGCCCTGTAGTGCTTGCTGAATACACCGCAGGGTCGCCGAAATGGGATCGCCAAATCGCACCGAAATGAAGAGAACGAAAAGTCACTGAACGTGCGATGACTTTTCGATTTTCATTGAATAACCCAGTGTACAATGTTTCACATCTCAAACCCTCTACTCAAACATCTGCAGTATTTGGCCGGAATTTTTTTTCTTGTAACCTTTCGATTTGTTACACTTTACACGTTACTCAGATCATATGTGGATCAATCAATCAGTATACCAGAGCCCACTGGCTTCACGTGCGGCAACATAGACCTCCTGTTGGTTACTTGCTCCTAGATCTTTATAACCTCTATTCATTCATAATAAAGTAATCCTTCAATTTGTTACACTTTGCACATGTGCCTAGATCATATGTAAGAAGTGACTTAACTCAATTAATCGGTATTGCATAGCTAATAGCCCCCAGGGCCGGCTTCATGTGCTGTAACATAGTTTGAATTAACCTCCTGTTGGTTGTTCTCGTCTAGATCTATCTTAGATCTTGGAAGTGTCTAATAATTCAATATTTCCAGCAATGTTCCACAAATGGTAACACTCAAGGTTTATGCATCGCAAAATCCTGTTGTAAAAAAGATTACTTAGTAAATCTTCAACTTTCAATTTATTACACCTCGCAGGAGTTGCTTTGGTCACGTTTTTGGCCACGCACATATCTATTTGGATTCTGCACTCACCAGGCAGAGCAAGTCGACGTACAAGCCGCCCAAAATAACGTTTTGATTCCAATAGAGAATAAAGGGTTTACTCAAAGGGCACCAAAATTTCACTGAAATTTTGGTGCTCTTTCATTCGGCGCACTTCGGTGTGATTTGGAAATTCAAGTTCACCAACCCTGTTGTGAATTCAGTATTCACCATAGAGTCCCCGAAGTACACACCGAACAAGGAGTCGCCGAAGACAGCCTATGGCCTGCCGAAAATAGCCAATGAGCTGCCGAAGGCTGCTAAACTGGGGGTAGACCCCCCCAAAAACTACCATTTTGTAAAAGGCATTTAAAAAAAGGAAAATGCATGGAAATGATAAAAAAGGCCCTATAAAAAGTAATAAAACTGTTACAGGACAATAAAACAAAGACCATAAAAAAAAGAGTCAAAAGTTTTGTCTGAAAAATCTAGAAAAATGCCTAAAACAGTCTAAAAAATAAATAAGTGAATAAAAAGGCTTTTTGCTGCAACTGAAAAGAATAAACGCTTGAATAAAAAGAAAAATCTGTATCAAAATTTCTCATCTAAACTTTACCCCAAACTAGGTGCCTGGTACAGAAACAAATCCTGCCTGAGTCCCGCGGTAAGAAAGCAGATTGTACAACAAATGCTTATGCCGGCTATTGAATACAGAGATGTAGTTTATGCAGCTGCCCCGCAAACGCACCTTCATAAACTTACTACATTGTATAACTCATTCTGCCGCTTTGTGCTACAATGTAACTACATGACCCACCATTGTGACATGTTAAAAGAGCTAACCTGGCCAACACTGGAATCCAGACGAACCCTTCACCTTTCCAACCTGGTGTTTAAGAGCTTTTCTGGGAAGCTACCATCCTACCTGAATAGACTGCATCCCCCAGCAGTTCCCTCATCCTATAACCTCCGATCCAGGACCAGCACCTTACTTGCAATACCACAATACAAAAAGAAAGTGGCTCGATCCTCATTTTCCTACAGAGCACCGCAGTAATGGAATAACCTCCCAGACGCCGTCAAATCTTCCCCCAGTCTAAAGTTACTTAAGAGATCCCTATTTACATACCTTGATACAGAATGCACCTGTAAACATGTAACACAGTGTCTATATACAGAATGCACCTGTAAACATGTAATACAGTGATTATATACAGAATGCACCTCTAAACATGTAACATAGTGACTATATACAGAATGCACCTGTAAACATGTAACACAGTGACTATATACAGAATGCACCTGTAAACATGTAACATAGTGACTATATACAGAATGCACCTGTAAACATGTAACATAGAGACTATATACAGAATGCACCTGTAAACATGCAACACAGTGACTATATACAGAATGCACCTGTAAACATGTAACATAGTGACTATATACAGAATGCACCTGTAAACATGTAACACAGTGACTATATACAGAATGCACCAGTAAACATGTAACACAGTGACTATATACAGAATGCACCTGTAAACATGTAACATAGAAACATAGAAACATAGAAAAATTTCGGCAGATAAGAACCTTTCGGCCCATCTAGTCTGCCCAATTACATGGATACTTTACCTGGATTTATCTTTTGTTTAGGATAGCCTTATGCCTATCCCATGCTTGCTTAAATTCAATCACTGTTTTGCATAGTGACTATATACAGAATGCACCTGTAAACATGTAACATGGTGACTATATACAGAATGCACCTGTAAACATGTAACATAGTGACTATATACAGAATGCACCTGTAAACATGTAACACAGTGACTATATACAGAATGCACCTGTAAACATGTAACACAGTGACTATATACAGAATGCACCTGTAAACATGTAACACAGTGACTATATACAGAATGCACCTGTAAACATGTAGTGACTATATTTCCTACATATTTATTTTCTGTGTTACTCTGTATATTTATGTTTTGTTTTTAATATCTTGCATTTTATTACTTTGTATTTCTGTAACGACTGTAACAATTCAATGTTCTTGAACCCAGGATGTACTTGAAAACAAGAGAAATCTCAATGTATCCTTCCTGGTAAAATACTTTATAAATAAATAAATAAAATCAAAAACCTAACATTTTTTACATTGAATCCTAGGGGATTTGCCTGTTTAAACCTGTTGAGCTGAATCACCAAAAATCAGGGCATTTCACTGACACTTTGGTGCAGTTTGGTGTTCTTTGAATAGATTAACCATTACTTTCCTATGGGACAAAGGCCATTCTTGGCCCGAAACTTTGCCGCTGCCACCAATGCTCATATAACAAACTCTCCTGTTATACTGTGTCGGAGTGCCTGGATTCACATTATCCTGACATGAATCATTATTGTATTTGTCCAACTGGGATTCTCATGGAACGTCCTTTACCAAAGCGGAAAAATCCTTTATTGAAGTTGCGATTGGGTTCCTCATTGCGTTTGAGCATCAAACCCAAAAACATGTCTACTCTACCATTCACTACACCATGATCATGGCCAAAATGCTTGAGTTCCCATACCGTCAACGTAACAGTTAAATCCCAGCATTTTCCAGAAATACCCGGTATTCGGTAAGATCGCGATAGACTTATGGACCGTACCGGGATTCCCGGGAACCTGAAAGCTCTCTCATATCCGAAGCCACAGCTGAAGGGAGGATTACTGTGGAACTAACTTCCTTTGACTGATCTTAATAAAAAGTCACTTATTTGGAAAACGCTACGGAAATGTTTCCAGTCCCTGAATCGGCTTGGGGCAAAAATGGCATTATTTCCAGCCATTTGTTCCATTGCTTGTGCTAACGTTCAGGAAATGCTTTGCAGCGGCATATTAAACGTCCACATGTATTGTCGTCCATGAGTCAGAGTAAAAGGTTATCTATTACATGACCAACGTTAAGAGGAACGTAGCAGTATTAGCCCATCTCTTAAAAATGACCTAATTGTCTTTTTATGTATTTATTTTTTAACATTTTGCATTTGATGAACTTTTTTAATTTTTTTACACATTTTGGGCCATTTCCACCTTTTTCATCAACCGTTTTTTCATGGTATCACTACAACTATTTATATTTTCTCCCTTATGGCTAAAAGACTGTCAGGGTTATTCAGAGAGAGCCGATCTGGCCCCGAAATGTCATCGAACAGTGAATTTCCCCGTACGGTGACATTTCGTGGCCATTTGGCTAATCAGAGAGAAGGCAGTTTTGGGAAAATGTCAGCAAGTACAGTGCCTGTTCGACGGCAGTGAAATCCCCCATAGAGAAGCAATGGTTAATCTATTCAGAGACACCGAACAGCAGTGAAAAGTTGCTGAAATGCCCTGCTGTTTGGTGGTTTCATTCGGCAGGTTTATTCAGGCGAATCCCATAGGCTTCAATGTTGAAAATATTCCCCGTTTTCATTCAATATCTAATAAACCATTTACTATTTTAATCTGCAGTAAAAAGTCTCTTTATTGATTGATTTTTAAGGATCTTTTAGGCATTTTTTGGGATTTTTTTAAAGTGTTTTTTTTTTTTTTTTTTCTCTAACAGACCTTTTTATTATCATTCATAGGATCTTATATGTAAATTCCAGGCATTTTCTTTCAGTAGTTTTTTTGCAAACAGAGTTTCAATTTTGACACTGTCAAGCATATTGTTTTTGGTTTTTTACACCGTTCATCAGCTTGTTGACTTTTTCCAGCGGCTGGTCTGCGCTGTGATCGGAGGCTCGTCGGCTTTTTCCGACGTGTTTGGCATGGTTTTTCTGTTGGTTACATCCGGTTTCAGTGGGTTTTCGGCGAGCTTGCGGCAGGTTTGCAGCAGGTTTTCCCTGCACTCCGGGGACCCTGTGGTGAATGCTGAATTCACTGCAGGGTGGGGAACTTTGATTCTCCGAAGTGCAGGAAACTGCGGGGAACGAGAAAGCACCAAAATGTTGGCGACATTTCGGTGCTGTTGTATGATGCTGTATGTGTTTGTTGAGGTCTAGTTCACAGAGATTGCGAGAATCAAATAATTAAGGTAACAGTGTAAAAAAATCAGCTTTCCATAGTTACGTTGTAGTTGCTTATCCTTTATATCTCGTCTTCCTTTGCTCCCGGCAGTGACGCATTCACCTCTTCTATTTCAGAACCATATCAAAGCTTTTTTTCAAAGTCCTATACATTTGTTACATTGTGACACTCCCTTTCTCTTGCTCACCCCCACACACATACACCTTATAATTAGACCATCACTGAATTTTAAATTTCTCAGTAGAACCCACAGACTAATCACACATTTCAATTTTCTCTCAGCTTTGCAAATTCATCTCGGTTACATACAATTAGTCATCCTGCAATTATCTGAATTTTAATTTTCTAAACACAAAAATGTCAACTTATTCCAGAATAAACAGATATTTAGTATCAGCCACAGAACATATTACATTTGGAGGTGGTTTTATAAGATCAGTGAACGCTTTAAGAACGCCTGGATCATTATACCGTGAGTATCTTAGCATTACCAACAAAGCCAAAATTAAAACAAAAGATAGTAAAAAACCACCCAGGAACAGAATGACATACAGTACATAATGTTACCAACCACTGCAACAAGTCCCACTGTAAACTGTGCCAACATATATGTGACAGCAGCACTGCCCGGCACAATAACACCACATACAACATCAAGGGCTCGTACCTCTGCACGTCTGTCAATGTGGTGTACATAATCCAGTGCACAGCGTGTGAAAAGGGCTGATATATTGGTGAAACTAGCCTTAAACTAAATCTCAGGATGAACCTGCACAGACACTCTATCAAGAACCGTCAGGAAAACACATATTGTACCCTGGTGGGACAAAACGTCAATCTAACAGGCCACTCCATCCAAAACCTCAGAATTAAAATCCTCAAATGAAATGTTAAAGAACACCGTGACCATAAAACATTTGAAATGAAAATGATTATATATTTTAACACCATAAAAGAAGGACTTAATGTAGACTCTGGCTTTTTCCCCCATTATCATAACGTCACATACCATTCAGAATTCTGACTGGTGTTTTGTTTTTCTTGTTTTCTTTTTTTTTTTTTCTGCCTTCACTGTTTTTTTTTTTCTTTCAAGTTGTCATGATCTTATCACTGTTGTTTCATGGGCCTAAAAGCTCTCATGTGTTTATTTTCCCTGTTTCGACAAAAACATTTGATTCTCACTATTTACAACATGTAACCCTCCCCCCATGGGCCCCTTAATGTCTTAATGTTCAATTCTTGGATATTGCTCAGTATAGCTTCCAGACCTGAAGAGAGGTATACTCTTGAAAGCTTGTCTTTTAAATGTAATGTTAGACCAATAAAAAAGGTATCACCATGTACTGCTATACTCATGATTTTTATATGTACAGTATATATTTATACTGCTCAGCCATAAAATTAAATCCCCCGCCTAATATCATGTAGGTCTGATGCATTGAGGCATGGACTCCACAAGCCCTCTGAATGTGTCCTGTGGTATCTGCACCAAGACATTAGCAGCAGGTCCTTTAAATGATGCACGTTGCGAGGTGGGGCCTTCATGAACCAGATTTGTTGTTCCAGCACATTATTATTATTATTATTCTTTATTTATAAAGCGCCAGCATATTCCGCAGCGCTGTACAATAGGCACAGTATAGACAGGGTTACAATACATTGAACAACATTTGACAAACAGTACAGGAGGAGATGAGGGCCCTATTCCCATAGGAACTCACAAACTAGGAGGGTTGGGATTGGAAACAGGAGGAGAGGACTGTAAGGTGAGAGTGATTGATGGTTGCGTCAGTGAGTTGGGTGGTAGGCTTCCCTAAATAGGAACGTTTTAAGGGAGCGTTTGAAGGAAGAGAAGTTAGGGGAAGTTAGGGGAAAGCACATCCCACAGATGCTGAATCAGATTAAAGGCAACACATTGAAATCTTTGTCACATTCCTCAAACCATTCCTGATCAGTTTTTACCATGTGGCAGGGGTCAATATCCTGTTGGAGAGACCACTGCCATCAGGGAACAACATTGCCATTAGACATGTGCATTTGTTTTAGTACTAAAACGATTTAGTCCAAATTTTGGGATAATTTAGTTTTCGTATGACTCAAGAGATACGAAACTGCTCAGTACAAAAAAGAAAGAAACTAAAATAAAATGCACTACATTTTAGTTTCAGTCCTTTTTGTGATATTACATTGATGAGTGAAGGAGACCAGCAATGAAGAGCGCAACATCGCAAAGCTACAGAAAAGGTTTGTATGCGTAATCCTTCCCGACCCCTACCCGTAAATCTGACAGTGATAGAGTTCCAGAATACTCACTCGCAGCACAGACAGCCAGCACAGGAGAGGAAACCTTTACTTAACCCTTGCATGTCTATGAGGCAGACAAGATGATAAAAGCAGCTGGAGAAGGAAAACATTCAAATAAATCACAGTGAAAGCTAATGACAGAGGAGGGCTGGATAGTAAAAACCCCTTTATAACAAGCAGTACTGGGAGAAGAGAGGGACTTTATAAAATGTGTGTTATCTCCCCTCCCGCTCTGCATAATAGGGGCTTAGGTCTGATACATTTTATATTATCCAGGAGCACTATCCCCCTTTCCTCATCTATAATACAGGTTTTATATAAAGTCCCTCTCCTCTCCCAGTGCTGCTTGTTATAAAGTTTTTTTACATCTAATACATTTATTATCCAGCTCTCACAGTTACTCTGTCATTATGAGCCTTCAGTGTGATTTATTTGAATGTTTTCCCTGGAATTAAAGTGCTTTATTTTATTATAAAAATAAATTTGCACCAGTCATCTGTTCTCTGAGCTTTCAGACCGATTTACGTTAATATTTTCCCTTTTCCCTGCTTTTATATTCCTGTCTCTCTCCCCCACAGAGATACAAAGTTTAAGTAAAAGTTCCCTCTCCTGTGTTGGATAAGCATTGCATTCCGAAGTTCTGCACCTTCCACATGCCAATGCAGTAGGTCCTTCTGAGTAGGATGTTCTATACAGAGAGGGGTATTAATTAATGCAGGAGGATGTTCTATACATTATACAGAGAGGGGTATTAATGCAGGAGGATGTTATAAACATTATACAGAGAGGGGTATTAATGCAGGAGGATGTTATATATACATTATACAGAGAAAGGTATAAATTGAGGAGGATGTTCTATACAGAGAGGGACATTAATTAATTCAGGTGGATGTTCTATACATTATAGAGAGGGGTATTAATTAATGCAGGTGGATGTTGTATACATTATACAGAGAGGGGTATTAATTAATGCAGGAGGATGTTATCTACATTATACAGAGAGGGGTATTAATTAATGCTGGAGGATGTTATATACATTATATAGAGAGGAGCCTTTTTTTAGCCCTTGAAATCCAGTGGCTGTGAGCGCTGAGATATGCTGCTTGTTATATTATCTCTCAGTACATTGTATCAGGCTCAGCTGTTACAGTAACTGACTGTAACAGCGCTCAGAGTTTCAGTAAAACAAGGAAATAATATTGTTATAACCTCTTATATATCAAAATATTATTTACTTGTTTTACTGAAACTCTGAGCACTGTGATGAGCAGCAGTCAGTTACTGTAACAGCTTTGCCTGACACATTGTGCTGAGAGTGAGAGATACTGTAACAAGCAGCGATCTCAGCCCTCTGAGGAGCCACTACAATAGTAATTGTATTCACTGGTTTTCGGATGAGTGAAATTAGTTTTCATACTAAAGAACTGAAAACGAATTTCTTTAGCAACTAAATAAATTGCATTTTAGGACTAATCCATTAGTTCAAAACGAAATTTTGTGCTGTGCACATGTCTAATTGCCATGAAGGGGTGTACATGGTCTGCAGCAATCTCTAGGTAGGTGGTGCGTGTCACGTGTGCCCTGACACCTTTTTATCATGGCCAGCATTACATTTTTCAGCAATTTGAGCTACAATAGCTCTTCTGTGTGATCAGGCCAGATGGCCTCACCTTCACTACTACTAGAGCATCAATGAGCCTTGCGCCCATGACCCTGATGCCGGTTACCGGGTAGTCCTTCCTTGTAACACTATTACGTATTAACTCCTGAGCACCAGGAACACCCCACAAGACTTGTCATTTGGAGATGCTGTGACCCAGACATCTGGCCATCACTATTTGGCCCTTATCACAGTCATTCAAGAACTGACTGTTCACTTTCTCATAATATTTCCCAACCTGTGACAATATATGCCACCCTGTGACAATATATCCCACCCCGTGACAATATATCCCAAACTGTGACAGTATATCCCACCCATGACAATATATCCCACACTGTGAAAATATATCCCCCTAGTGACAATGTATCCCAGCCCGTGGCACTATATCCCACCACGTGACAATATATACCCTCTGTGAAAATATGTATCCCACCACATGACACTATATCCCACCATGTGACAATATACCCCCCCTGTGACAATATATTCCACCCCGTGAAAATATATCCCACCCAGTGACAATATATCCTGCCCTGTAATTTATCCCACCTTCTGACAATATATCCCAACCAGTGACAATATATTCCACCCTGTAACAATATATCCAACCCTGTGACAATATATCCCCCGTGACAATATATTCCACCACTGACAATATATACCACCCAGTGACACTATATCCCGCCCTGTGACAATATATCCCGCGGCGCCCAGTGACAATATCTCCCGCCCTGTGACAATATATCCCGCCTGTGACAATACATCCTGCCCAGTGACAATATCCTGCCCTGTGACAATATATCTCACCTTGTGACAATATATCCTGCCCTGTGACAATATATTCAACCCCGTGACAATATATCCCACCAAGTGACAAAATATCCCCGCAATGAGAATATATCCCACCCCGTGACAATATACCCGTGACATTATATACCACCAAGTGACAATACTGTATATCCACCCTTTGACAGGCGCCATTGTAACCATATAATCAATGATATTCACTTCACCTGTCTGTGGTTTTAATGTTGTGACAGACCAGGATAGATAGATAGATAGATAGATAGATAGATAGATAGATAGATAGCTGCAGTATGCTGATTTGGCCAGAAGAATGATCCCTCACCTGGCCAATAGAGCATACAGCCTATAAATGCACTGCAGGGTGTTTTAGCAATGAATTATTAGTGTGCACATAAATACATTATGCTAAGTGGTTTTCCATAACACCATCCATTCTTGCCGGTGATTTTATGGAAAGCCACAAAGTAGTAAAAGGTTTAGTAGATCCTCTCTTGCCTCCTGTCTGAGATTTACCTTAACTGGAAGATCTGCTTTGACCCCTTAACTCGCAGAATTGATTTTTATTCCATGAATTCCCTGCCTGGGAATTATCTAGGTATATAAGGAGCAAATGCATACACAAATCTACATAGAAAGTCTCACAGGTCAGCGTCTCAGAGAAAGACAACCAAAACCAGGTTTGATATCTCCTCTCTTGTTGTCTCTCAAACACATTTTTGCGGTTTTCTTTCACGGGAATCAGATGCTGTTATTTCTTCTACCACGGCATTAGGTGAACAACAGCGGTACCGGTTCTTTATTCGTGGACTAAAGGAACATCTGGTCCCTAAAGATCTTCCTCTTCACTGTGTATAAAAATAAAAAAAACAACTACAATGCTAGAGATGCTAAAAAAAATCAGATTATCTTTGAGCCGCTCAAGATATTTTCTTTTGATGGACATGAAAACCTTTTTTTTTTATTCTTCTACATTTTTTTTCTTTATTTTTATGTTCCGCCCGAGAGCCGTCGCCATCGTTATGCATTCACCTTTGTGTTTACAGTGAACTTTACAAAGCGATGCTGAAAAAGTAAACACAAAAGGAACACATGGAAAAAACACATGAAAAATATGCTCTTGCACATTCTATTATCTAACAGCTATGGATTGTAATACATGGCTGAAAACAAAGGACTAGAACACGCGTTATTTTAAAAAAAAATAAGCCACAGTGACAGCTAATTATTTTCACATTATCAGACCGTCCTCCACGCACTAACACACATGTTATTATTATTTTCTGTGTGTTTGTAATTTAAAATCAGAACTAGTATTACTCTGGATAGTCTGATGGTATCACACAAACGGATTGCTAATGTTTTCTAAATTCAGTATCAAAGCACAATTAACCCCTTCACTACCAAGATCGACGATTCACGATCTGCAAGGTCCCGATATCGAGTACAGTTGATATAGGGGGTTATTCAGAGAGGTCCGAAATGTGGCCAAAATGTAACCGGACACTGACATTCAGCGAACGGTGCCATTTCGGGGCCATTCAGCTATTACAGAGAGCAGGCAGTTTGCCAAATTTTGGCGAAATGCCTGCACGTACGGTGCCTGTTCGACGGCAATGAAATCCCCAATAGAGAAGCAATGGTTAATTTATTCACAGACACCGAACAGCAGTGAAAAGGTGCCGAAATGCCCTGCTGTTCGGTGGTTTCATTCAGCAGGTTTATTCCGGCGAATCCCATAGGATTCAATGTTAAAAATATTCCTGTTTTAATTCAATGTCTAATAAACCGTTCATTATAAAATTCTGCAGTAAAGAGTCTCTTTATTTATCGATATTTTTTAGAATCATTTAAACATTTTTCGTGTTTTTTTGGCAAAATATTGTTTCTTTTTTTTTTAAAAAAAAAGCGGTTTTTCTTTTTTCTGTAACAGCCCTTTTTATTATCATTCATTGGATCTTATGTGCAAAATTCCAGACATTTTTGTTCAGTAGTTTTTTTGCGAACAGTGTTTCAATTTGAAACTTTCAAGCGTCCTTTTTTTATTTTTTACACCGTCAGCCTTCTTGCCGTTTTTTTCCTGCGGTTGCTCTGCGCTGTGATTGCTGGCTCGTCGGCTTTTTCCAGCGTGCTCGGCGTGGTTTTTACGCCAATTCCGGCAGGTTTTTGGTGGGTTTTCAGCGGGTGTTCGGTGGGATTGCGGCGTTTATGTAGCGGGTTTTCCCTGCACTCCAGGGACATTTTGGTGCTCTCTGAATATCCCCTAAATTTAGTTTGCATTTGGGCTCAGGAACACACCCATAAAGTGTTAGCACCCATGGCATGATGCCCGAGCTGCTATCACTTTTTAAATCCAGCTGGGGATGTGTTTGAATGACATCTCCCCAGCTGATCCTGCATGGAGACCAGAACTGCAGTAAATCCATTTGGCCAGTAGATGGCAACATGTGCCTGCCAAATAGGTTATTACAGTAAGGAATACATTGGGAGTATTCCCAAATATTTCTTATTGTATGATTAACCGCTCGGCTGCAGAAGACGTGGAGGGGATGTCATGTTGTTTCGCCGCAGCAGGCGGAGGATGTCCCCACATGTCATGGGTTCCCTGCAGCCTCAGGATACCTCCATGTGTCTGGAGGGAATCCAGCAGTGGTCTGACTTCCTGGAAGTCTTTTGGACCCCCATATCTCCTGAACCTTAAAAGATAGCGGACCAGAGCATGGCCTTTCCAATAATACCAAACATGACCAGGTTCTATGTAAAAATAAAAAAGATTTACGCATGTCCCATTAAAGTTCCAGATTTCAGAATTCCAGATTAGGGATGCCTAACCTGTACTGCTAAATATTTTTCCACTAGGATATTCCTTCAGGTTGACTATTTCGTCCAAATATTTTTTTGGGCGTTTGGACTTCACAATTTTAACCTGCCATGCGACAATGTATCTCCTTCTTTGACGCCCTGGAATGTATTAGCATATTTAAATAATCAATATGGTGTAAATTAAGGCAGTTTTTTTCCCCTACCACCTCATGGATATTTCCACCATGGGTACAGATCGACTTTAAGTGCCGGCTGGGTGGAGTAGAGGTAACATCACTGCTCTATAACCGTGGAGAACGTGGAGACACAGGTTCGATCCCAGCAAGAGCACCTCTCCAGTATGTGTCATTGGGCAAGACACCTAATGGTACATACTCGCCACCCAGGACCTACTTGAAAATGAGAGAAATCTCAATGTATCCTTCCTGGATAAATACTTTCTCAAAAAAAAAAGTTCACGTGCTATGCTTAGAACAGGGACAGATCGAGGGTGAAAGGTCTGTCCCGTACGATCGCTGGGGCTTCCACGCGAACCGTGGCTATCCCGAGGTGCTAAGTATTCTCTGCAACATGACAAACTCCATTCTATACAACATGACACAGCTGCTTAAATGGACCATACGTCACACGTGAGAATTGATTCTTCCGCCTGACCTAGAGACGGGCAGGATGTCAACCGAGACACTAAATGCGATGCCGAAGGTCAGCTCGTTAGAAGACAACCAAGATATGCCGAATAATGTCCTGGGGGCCCATTGATCATAAAGCATTCATTTTTATCTCTATTCCTTGCGGCCTGGCTTCATCCACTGTCAATATTTGTATTGATTCCTGCGGTCAGACAGCCATATTATTTATTTATTATCTTGATTGTAAGGGAATTGTTGACGTTTGAAACATTTTTTTGGCCAGCTCTGGTATTCCTTCAACTTATTTGGCAGTGCAATGTGCACCACGACCTCTCCACCAATTCATGGGCTCTTAACCAGGGGATAACAACCACGGCCCTTTGGATGTTTTGGAACTGCAATTCCTTGATGCTCAGCTAATCTAATGGGTAGCTGAGCATCATGGGAGATGCTGTTCCAAAACACCTGGAGGGCTAAGGTTATTGACCCCTGCTGTAAAGCATTCCTTAAGTTTATAATCCTGCAACCATATACAGGGGTCAAATCAAGAAAGAAAGGGTGGAACGCAGTTCCTCCACTAATTATGCATAGGGCACTGAGTTCACATTGGTCCCATACACTATAAAACTTGTGGGTTACCTCGGAGAAGCCATATAAACCACCTAGATGTGCTGATCCACTCTTGTGAGTGGAACAATTAAATGTCATCTGATGCCATTCTGTGGGTTGTAGCATACTGCACCATTATATGTCTATTTCTGCTTTTTTATATACCCATATGCGGATTGTATATGCATGAGAGTCATCTGAACCCTGAGAGCAATTGAATTTGCACTGACCAGATACGTATACATCACAGATAGATAGATAGATAGATAGATAGACAGATAAGTAGATATATGTTTATTAGGGATGTGCATGGCTGAAAACTTTGTTTTGTTTAGGTTGGTTTCGTTACATTTTTAAATAATTTTGTTTTCGGAATTTCGTAACTAATTTCGTTTCGTACTTCGTTTCGTTTCAGATCAATTCGAATTTTCATATATCAATTTGATAGTTGATATCAATTCGAATTTTGGATCACTAAATAAAACCCCAATTAATCAAATTTTGCTGTTAAAAGAAAAGCTAGGGGGGGGCGTGGCTTGGCAGCCGAAGGAAATGGCCGCCTGAGCCGTTAGCTCCGCCGTGAGGCACTTGTAAACAGCACCCAGCCGCAGACCCAGAGCCCCCACCGACTACCCACCGGATTCCCATGATGCCGGCAACACAGAAATCGCTAAAACGCGGTAAGCAGCAGCGGGACGGATCGGTTGTCGCGATGTTCTCGGCTAAGAGACAGGGCCCCACCCAAGATGGCGGCCGCTCTTCCCGCCGCACAGCGATGGCCTCGGAGGATGAAATGTCCGATGGGACCCCTGCAGACACCGACACCGCAGATATCATAGCCCACATGCGGGAGATGCGCTCCTATCTCGCGGGCGAAATCGAAAAAAGCACGAAAACTATGCAGGCGGACCTCATGGCACTGGGAACCCAAACGGCGGCCCTTGAGACCAGAGTAGACGACATGGCGGAGGCCCATAATGTGGTTGTGGATGGCACGAACGCGGTACTTCGCAGAGTGGAGGAACTGGAAATTCAGATGGAAGATATGTCGAACCGTACACGCAGGAATAACCTCCGTATCAGGGGACTCCCAGAGGGTGCGGGTGAAGGTTCCCTGTCGGACCTGATATGTGACCTCCTGCGCCCCTTGGCTCCGGACCTGCCGGACCATGCTTGGATCCTCGACCGCGCGCACCGTGCTTTGCGAGCCCGTAGGCCTGATGAAGAACGCCCGAGGGATGTCATAGTCCGCTTCCTACACTACTCCACCAAGGAGCTCGTCCTTCGAAATAACCGAGGCGCCTCGATTTCCTACGAGGGTACCCCCATCCTACTTTTTCAGGACTTGACCCCGACCACGCTGCAGCGACGGAGGGAATGGAAACCCGTCGCGGATCTTCTTCGTGCTCACAAGATCCAGTTTGCCTGGGGGCACCCCCTGAAGATCTTGGCGTTCCAGGACGGCCGCACCCACGTTTTGCAACCCCGGACGGATCCCGGAAGATTCTTCAAAGCTCTCGGTATTACAGTTCCAGACGACTTCGAGCTACCGGAGCACCGTCCGCCCCCCATTCCGCACTTCTCCAGGGAGTGGAATAGTGTGGGCAAAGGCAGACACCGACGTTCCGGACGATCCCCGACCTGAGGTGATGTACCAGGATTTTGCTCCTTATACCCGGTGGCCGGCTTGGGAATATTCCCTCTTCCCCCTCTCCCTCGCCCCGTGATCACCTGGCTCTCCTGTGAGAGACCCATCAGTCCGGTGACAGACACGCGTAAAGTGGTGATGGGTGGTCGCAGCCCACGCCTTGCGGGTCCTCCGCCTAACAAAAGCACATTCATTAGCCATACGGGACACTTCTACTTGTCCATAATACCCCCCTTTTTGGTGCTCCTTCCTGGGGTGGAAGCGCAGCCAGCAAGTTCTCTGGAGGCGCCGGGACATGGGGTGGAGGGTGTGAGGGGTTGGGTCGGTCTCTTCTGGGTCTGACATTATATTGGACACCCATGGCGAGCGAGGGGGCTTCTTGGACTCTTGCATTGGAGTCGGACATTGAGATGCCCCTCCCCCCACATTTTGTTGCTTGGCAGCGGGTAAGCCCAGGCCTTTTTTTTTTTTTTTTCCTGTGATATCTTTTACAGACTTTGATGTATATAGTTGCTTGAGTTTATTGTTTATGTTTTTATGTTCCCCCAATTTCCCCACCAGCTTACCCCCAGGTCTTAGATTGACGCGAGTAGAGATGGGAAGATGCCCTACGATAGGAGTGGAGGTGGGTACCGCACATGGCCAGTCGACACATAGAGCACGGCCCCCAGATGTCCATTAAAATCACCTCCCTTAATGTTAAGGGTCTAAACTCCCCAAATAAACGTCGCCTCCTTTTGCGTACCCTTAACTCGGCTAAATCAGACATAGCTTTTATTCAGGAAACCCATATCAACAAAGCAGCCAAAATTCGGCTTACAGATCATCGCTACCCCATGGCATTTTCGGCCCACTCAGTTACTAAACACAATGGAGTTTCGATTCTCTTACGTAAGACCTGCCCCTTCAGGGTCACATCTGAGGTGTCTGATAGTGACGGTAGATATGTCTTGGTATCAGGATCCATGCACGCATCACCCTGCCATCTCCTTAATATATATGCCCCGAACGCGCAATCAGAACAGTTCTGGCTCGACATGTCTGACTTGGTGACCTCCCTCCCCCGAGGTTTGATAATCGTGGGTGGTGACATGAATGCCGTCCCCTGCGCGGCCGCTGACAGACGCTCACCCGCCGGATTAGAGAAAGTACTAGGACCCAGCGGACAGGACAAGGCTTTCTACACTTTCCTCAGACGTACAGACCTGCTAGATGCCTGGAGGGTCCTACACCCTGATGAACGAGACTTTACGTTCTATTCGGCCCCGCACGGCTCCTACTCGCGCATCGACCTTTTTCTATGTAACCTGACCTGTATGGCCATGGTCCTGCGAACGGATATTCACAACATTACGTGGTCGGACCATGCAGATATATCCCTACAGTTAGCCGTCCCCCATTCTTCTGGCCCGTGGACATGGAGGCTGAATGCCTCTCTACTCCGCGACCCAGAAGTGGTAGCGCAAGCACACCTAGCCCTTGAACAATACTTCTCTGAGAATACTACGGAGGACGTCTCTCCCGCCACGATCTGGGCCGCACATAAGGCGGTGCTGCGAGGATACTTTATCAAAGTGGCTACATTTCGGAAGAAACAGAAACTTAGACAGGCCTTGGATCTTCAAGCGCAGCTTCGACGCCTTGAACAGATCCACAAGGCAGACCCCACCCCCAGGACTTACGGCTCTTACGGAGGTCAGGAGAGCCCTGAAACAGCTCTTTTTAGATGACGTGGCCAGATCATTGGTGTGGTCCCGGCGTACCTTCTATGAGCAGTCCAACAAACTTGACACGCTCCTAGCGCGAAGCCTTAGACCTAGGGGGCAATATAAACCGATCCCTTCCATCAAGACTCATGACGGGCAAGTGGTTACATCTCCTGATGCTATTGCTAAAGTCTTTACTGCATTTTACGGCCAACTATATAATCAATCCCGGGCTGGTGAGAGAGACGATGGACGGACCGTACAACTGATTGACGAATTTCTTAACGAAACTCCACTAACCACCCTTACCCCTGACCAGTCAGCCACCCTCAGCGAACCCATATCTGAGGCAGAAGTCAGCAGGGCACTTGCTGGCCTTAACGGGATGAAGGCCCCTGGCCCGGACGGGTTTCATGGAGGCTACTACAAGACCTTCAAACAGATATTACTCCCTCACCTAACCACCCTATTCAACGCGCTGCGGGGGGACTCCCATTTACACCCAGACATGAACGTAGCTGACATCGCGCTCATTCCGAAGGAAGGGAGGGACGCTTCGAGACCCGAGAACTACCGCCCCATCTCCCTTCTTAACTTTGACCTTAAACTCCTGGCTAAGATTTTAGCTGACCGGCTGAACCCCCTAATGCGCTTGCTAATACATCCGGATCAGGTCGGTTTCATCCCTGGCCGCCAGTTATACGAGAATACGAGACGTGGTACGGACCTGGTGTGGTGGGCGAGATCGACCCAAACGCCTTCTCTGCTCCTTTCCCTGGACGCAGAGAAGGCCTTTGATAGGGTGGAGTGGACCTTCCTCTTCCGTCTGTGCGCTCGTCTGGGACTACCGGATGATTTTGTTGGGATCATGCGAGCGCTGTATGAGAAACCGAGAGCCCAGGTTAAACTTCCTGGTGCCTCCCGCACCCCCTTCACTATTTCCAATGGTACACGACAAGGATGCCCATTATCCCCAATCCTGTTTGTGTTAGCACTAGAACCCCTCCTGTCCCGAATTCGCCATTCCCCTAACATCCGAGGCGTCCCTTTGGGATCCCAAATGTTCACAGTATCGGCCTATGCGGACGACATATTACTGTCCCTGACGGACCCATTGCACTCTATGCAACACCTACATGACTTACTAACTACCTACGGGGCCGTTTCAGGGTTCAGGGTCAATCTCTCTAAATCCCGCGCAATGCCGATACACCTCCCACAGGAGTTGGTGAAAGACATAGCCTCCCATTTCAATATCCCGGTCTCACAAACAACACTCGACTACCTAGGAGTTTCCCTGACCAACGACCCTACCCGACTATACGCAGCAAACTATCTGCCCGTGCTACGTCAGATTCGGAAGGACTTAGAGGACTGGACTGAAAAACCAATCTCGTGGATAGGGAGGATACACTCCGTGAAAATGACCATTCTACCTAGACTCCTGTTCCTCTTTCAGGCATTGCCTGTGGTAGTGACCAGGAGGGACTTAGCAGGGATCCAGTCTGCGATAGATGCGTTCATCTGGCAGAACAAAAGGCGCAGAGTAGCCAGGAAAATCCTATATCGCCCCAAAACTAGAGGGGGTCTGGGCTTACCGAATTTGTATATGTATTATTGCGCGGCTCAGTTGGCACAAGTAGTCGCATGGCATGCACCGGAACAAGACAGGCGGTGGGTGGCACTGGAGACGGCATTGCTCTCCCCTGACCGACCACATATGGCCCTGTGGCTACCTAAGACTTCGCGCCCGCTGCCCCGCATTATTTGCCCAGCCATAGCCAACTCGATGCGGATATTTGACCTTGCCTGCGCTAAATTTTCGATAGCCAACGTCCCATCACCGATGACTCCGCTATTACGCAACCCGGCATTTCCACCGGGACTAGACCCTCCAGACTTCAGAAACCTGGAATCAGCTGGCCTGAGACGATTCCGTGACGTGTTGACTGGGGGTCGGGTGATAACCTTTGCAGACATCTCCACACGGACGGTACTGAGACCATTTGACTATTTCCGCTTTATACAACTGCGACATTACATAACAACAGGAGCCTTAGGACGCGTGGCCGGCACCCCCCGACCTGGTTCGAGAAACTATGCTCCGCTGAGCAAGTCACTAAGGGTCTGATCTCAACTATCTATTATGCGTTGTGTGCGGGATCCAAGGAATGGGATGAGCTGACCTATTGTGCCCGCTGGGAAGCTGATCTGGGGGAGTCTTTGACAGGGGACGAGTGGGAGGAGATCTGGGAGGCTACAGCGAAATCCTCCATATGTGTTACCCACCAAGAGCAGTCGTTTAAAATGTTATTCCGCTGGTACACTCCCGGTGCTGCTATGTAGGATGGGGAGGACCACCACAGATTTATGTTGGCGAAATTGCGGATTACAGGGCACGTTTATTCATATATGGTGGGAATGCCCGAGGGCTCGAGCATATTGGGTTGAGGTAGGCCGCTTGCTCTCTACTGTTTTCCAAAGAGCCATCCTGCTTGATCCCTGGGACTTTTTGCTCTCTAGACCGAAATCGAACCTTACGAACCCCGAACAGGCTCTGCTCCGATGCATCCTGTTGGCCGCTTGACGATCCCTGGCCTCTCACTGGCTATCAGACGTCGTGCCCTCAATGACGATGGTGAAAGCCAAAGTATCAGATGTGAGGCTCCTGGAGTACCTGACGGCAATGGTGCGCCAAACCCTCCCCAAGTTCGAGAAAACTTGGCACCTGTGGGATGATTATGTCGATACGTTACGTTGAAATGTCTCTGTTTATAACCTTCCTCAGTATGCATGACCTGGTGGGAAAAACCCCCCCTTTCTTTTTTTTTTTTTGTCTTTTTCCCCTCTTTTCCCCCTTGTTTGTTGCATTTCACCTCCCTCTCTATATCCTTGCCTTTGGGCGAGGTTCTCCCTCGGTACAAGCCTACCGCAGACTGTTTGTTAAGCTGATTCATGATTGATAAGCTGTTGTACCCAATGCTGTTTAAAATCTTGAAAATAAAGAATTTAAAAAAAAAAAAAAAAAAAAAAGCTAGGGTTAAATTTTAAGCTGTGTCAGATTTAGTATTTGAGTCAAATTAAACAGTGAAACAAAATTAATTTGCTTCATAAAATTCTTTGCTATTACTTGTATTTTAAGTTAAGATCAATTCAGTAGTTGATATCAATTTGATAGTTCATTTCAAATTCAATAGTTGATATCACTTCGAAAGTTCATTTCAAATTCGATAGTTAATTTCAAATTCGATAGTTGATATCAATTCGATAGTTAATTTCAAATTCAATAGTTGATATCAATTTGATAGTTCATTTCAAATTCGATAGTTGATATCGATGTGATAGTTCATTTCAAATTCAATAGTTGATATCAATTTGATAGTTCATTTCAAATTCGATAGTTGATATCGATGTGATAGTTCATTTCAAATGCGATAGTTGATATCAATTTGATAGTTCATTTCAAATTCAATAGTTGCTATCAATTGGATAGTTAATTTCAAATTCGATAGTTGATATCAATTTGATAGTTCATTTCGAATTCAATAGTTGATATCAATTTGATACATTCATTTCAAATTCGATAGTTGATATCGATGTGATAGCTCATTTCAAATTCGATAGTTGATATCGATTATTCAAATTTTTCTTTTATGATGATGACACAGTGTAAAACTAAATAAATTCGTTATATACATTTTCGTTACGAATTTGTATTGTATCGATTTGTTATTCGGAAATACTTCCGAACTACGAATTATCAAATTTCATTCCAAATTCTTATTTTTTCCGAAATGAATGCACATCTCTAATGTTTATCTATGAATCTATTTATCTATGTAAGTATAGCTATATAGAAATGTTTATATTTTGGATGGATGGATGGATGGAATGAACAATAGAAAAAATGCATGGATACAGAAATAAAAAGATGATGATAGATAGATAGATAGATATGGATGGATGGATGGATAAATAGACAGATAGATAGAATGAACGATAGAGAAAATGCATAGATACAGAAATAAAAAATATGATGGATAGAATAATAGACAGATAGAAATTATAGATAATATAACTAGAAAGATATATAGAATAGATAATATAAAAATAGATAGATGGATAGATTGATAATATAGATAGATGGATATGTATATTTATTATATATAGATAGATCATTTGATGTTTTATACAGTCACATGATACAGTCACATGATACAGTCTCATGTATGTACAGGCAGTTTAAAAAGTTTTTCCGAACTTAATTTAGCACTTTCAAAACCCTCAGCCTCTTTATATTCCACCAGCAGCTCTCAAAGGTCAGAAATCGTGTGTTGTAAACAGTTAGACCTTCCTATTAAACGTAACCTCCGAAACACTGAAAGATTTCAAATAGGATGGGTCAAAAATGCAGCCGAGGTTAAATTACTTCCAAGAGCAGAGCGCGCATGGAAATGTCAGATTCAGACTGCACCGCTAACTGATTTCAGCCAGCTGAATAATGATTCTTATAGGTCAGAAACATCCGACGGCCCCATTGGCCCAAAATACCTCAATTATCATAAATACTAACAATTTCACAGTGAAATGCGATAGCCGCTGATTTTATTTTGCTGGGGTTTTATTGTAGAACATACAAACAAACTTAAGATTATATTCAAAAAGTTTGTGCCAGGAGCATCATTATTCTGATTAAGGCATTAGGGAACAGAGTGCAAGGCGTTTGCGTGGACCTAGAAAGTCTAGAAAGCAGGAAGAATTTCAAGATATATACAATTGCACTGGCATTTAAAGAGCCTGTGCAACACGTAGAAAAATGATGTACCCTCCCCTCCATACGCATTACCTGCCATTACCGGAAGGTCTCATTTATTCTTTTTAAATGTTCTCAAATGTTTAACTCTTTTGTTGCAACATTTGGTGTTGATCCCTCAGCCCAGTGTTTCACAAACCTGTCCTCAGTCAGGACCCCCGGAAAGGTCAGGTTTGCAGATAGCTGAGGCACAGCACAGGTGATATATTTGCTGCTCAGTGATTGCAGGATTCAGTCTGCATTTCCCCAAGGTGATCTGTAAAACGTGGCCTCTTAGAGGGACCTGAGGACAGGTTTGGGAAACACTGCACTAGCCGCTAGCTTATCCTGAGCCCTGTTCTAAGGTCGTCATTAATCTCGGCGGTCGAGATGCACAACATAACTTCAGACGATATTAGCTTAAAATTATCACGTCCTATTCCAGCCTTGCCGTTAAAGGAGACGTTCCGACCTTAGCGTCTCGTGGCTAGCAAGCACTTACTGTACTCGGTGTCTCCTGTACGTAACATGGGACGGAGCCTTTCCCGCCGCAGGATGTTCTATGCCGTCCTCGTGGCGGGAGGGCATTGAAGACACAGGGTGTACATGTATGCCCCGCTCTTCAATGGGCACCTGTACGCCTCGCCGGCGTTAACCCACCACTGATAGGCATCACTTGCTCATCATTAAGGGATCAAGAAATGCCAGAATAGCATCGAATTTCAAGGTGCTCAATAAACTCTATGACGTAAGACACTTTAGCCTCGATTTAATTCACTCCGATAGACAAAGGGCTATATTCCAGTGCTGACGCTAACATGGAGACGGTAAGCAGGATAATGTGCGCTTGCAGATTTTCCCTTACTGTCTCCATGTTATCATCGTATTCTGCTGAAGGTGCTATCTCAGCACCTCGCCCCGCAATGCAGCGCTAACCTCCCTGATATCCACGGTAGTGCTTTGACGCCACCGCGAATATCAGCTCCTTGAGTCCATAGGACTCCATGCAGGCTTGCACTTCCAGGCCGCTAGATTGCACAGCACCACAGAGTAATTATAGAGGGAGACTAGGAACTATTTATTCCCAGTCTCACTCTGCTACGGACGAGAATAAGCGGCGGATCAAGCTGCCCTTTTTGCCTCGGATGAGAGGTGAGTATTGGACTTAATGGAGGGGGGGGTTAAAGCATGTCAAATTATGTTTTTGCATTTGCAGAATCATTTAGCACCAGCTTTTAGGAGTTTTTAAAATTTTTCATTTTGCGTCCCGACAGTAAATTGCACCGGCACTTTGCGATACCTGACTTGTCGAGACGCTAAAAATAGATTGCGTCTCCTATACATAACATGGGGAGCACAAAGTACAGTATGTGCAGTGACTTCTCAAATCTCTTTGAATAACCCTGATAAGCTTTTATTGCCTCGAAGAGAAAACAATCCATGTATTTCAGAGAGAATATCCTGCTGCACATCCCATTGACCCAACTGTGCTGCTCATTCAGTAAATCCAGGGATATCAAAAGCAAAATGCGTGAACCTAAAGATCATACTGAAAATCATGTTAATTTCCCATAATTTGCTTAATAATAACATAGAGTGGTTTATTCCTCAAATTGGATAGACCAGTGTTTCCTTACCCTGGTCCTCAAGTCCCTCTAACAGGACAGGTTTTATGGATCACCTTGGGGAAATTCAGACTGAATCCTGCAATCACTGAGCAGCAAATCATATCACCTGTGCTGTGCTTCACATATCCTGCAAACCTGACCTGTCGGGGGGACCTGAGGACCAGGGTTGGGCACCGCTGGAATAGGAAATGTTGACATGAATTGGAAACTGTCCTTGGGCAAGACACCTAACGGTACATACTCGCCACCCTGGACATACTTGAAAACGAGAGAAATCTCAGTGCATCCTTCCTGGTAAAATACTTTCTCAAAAAAAAAAACGTCGTCGGGCCATAGTTGAAAAATTGTATTTTTTGAAAAATTTGCATTTTGAAACTCAACTTACACTAACACGGAATTCATTGAAAAAAATGCCCAGTTTAGTAATTTTAGTTATTTTTTTTGGGATTATTAAAAATTACCTAAAATAATACTATCATCATACTGGGATATGTGTATTAGGGATGGGCTGCCGGTTCGAAGTTCATTTCGAACATCGGCTGTTTGAAAACTCACGAACTTCTAACTTTTCGGGTTGTTCGCGGAAGGTTGGAAAAAAAAAATTGTCAAAAAAATTCCAGAAAAAACCCATTAAAAGATCCTAAAAAACCCTGAAAGAGACTGTTTACTGTAGAATATAATAAACGGTTTATTAGATATTGAATTAAAACGGGAATATTTTTAACATTTCCCACTCATTGTTGGTCAAACATTTCCCACTTGTTGGTGATAAATAATTTCCCACTCGTTGGTGATAAAACATTTCCCATGGCTTCAAATCGCATTTAAACATGATCAAAAGCGGTGAAAATTAGCTCTGCGCACAGCGGTGAAATGGCTCAGCACTCAGCAGTGAAAGGGTTAAAAATGTTTTTTTTTCTTTTACTCTTTTTCATTGTTTTCTGTCCCCCAGGGCAGTACCCGGACCCCCATACACCTTTTATGGCCAATATCTTGCATATATGCCCTCTTGGAGGGGACCTTAATTTTCGACCGTTCGAGCCCTCTTGACTTGCATTATGTTAGAGTTTACGGTCAAACTTTTTTGGATGTTCGAGTTCGAATGTGAACTGAACACAGGGGTGTTCAGCCCATCCCTAATGTGTATATATTCAGATTAAATATAAAGATTATACTTACTTTGGTAAAGGCCCCTGCTTGGTGAAATAAATTTATATATACAGTATATATATATATACACACATTCGTTGCATAACCTGACCTTGGCTAAAAAGCCAGCTAGTATGGCATTGCACTGGCAAGGAGGGTCCTGTGTTAAAACAGACCCGGGATGCAAAAAAGTGAGAAATTGGAGACCTCATTTGCATGTGTAGCGCTCACTCCCGGAGGAGCCGCTGAATTTGAACCTCGGGTCAGTCTCCCTGCACTAGGGAATAAATATACTCCAGCACCATCGTGGATTTTATAAATTATATAGTTTACTGAATAAACTGGCATATAATGAGTAACACGGTATATGTATATATTTTTACAGTACTTCGTAATACGAGAAACACGCAGCGGAAAAGGAAAAATACAGCACTTCGTAATGCGAGAAACGCACAGCGGAAAAGGAAAAAAAAGTATTTTTAACCCCTTAGTGGTTGGAGTGTGAGTCTCGTACAGGTTATGTCCCAAGGAATGTATGTGTATGCGTGTACTGGTACCCGGGTACAATATTCAACTGGCCAGTGAATTATTTAGGAGGTATCTTCGACTAGTCACGTTGGGGCCCTGTAGGTTTTGGAGCAAACTGTAGTGTGCTTTAGTATTTCACCGTGGCCTGGAAGGCCTCTCACCCATCCACCAGATACTCGGTGCTCCGCTAGACCCAGGACGTCTCTCTGCTCGATCTTGACTGGGGTTCTCTGTGTCACTGGATCCGCTGTCTTGCTCCTCTGTATCGGCCACAAGATGTCCAGCTCACCGCCTGCACTCCCTGTTAAATCGTCTGCGGTTCTCCTCACTCGGGGTCCTTCAGCTTACTCTGTCTCAGCGTGGGTTACTGGGTCTTCGTTAAATAGGAAGGAAAAAACCCGATCTCTAGCTCCGCTAGACCACACCTGCTCTCTGGCCTGGTCGAGATCACTTTCTGCTACACTGCGTCTTGCTCCTCTCACTCCTCGGCGTGCTCTTCCAGCTCTTTCCACAAGGCTGCGGATATCAGTCTCTCTCTCCCACCCACTTCCTGTTCCCGCCCGCAAAGCATGCTGGAAAATGTAGTCCCAATGTTCAGTGTCTTAGATCGCGCTCGCGCCAAAAACAAGTACTACAATGACAGGGAATTTAAAACCAGCGCTACACTCTCCCCCTCCTAGAACTCTTGGGTCTCTCCAAGGAGGTACAACGGTTGCATTAGATTTTTCTGGAAAATGTAGTCCCAATGTTCAGTGTCTTACATCGCGCTTGTCTCCCTTTGGTGGCCAAAAACAAGTACTACAACGACAGGGAATTTAAAACCAGCGCTACACTCTCCCCCTCCTAGAACTCTTGGGTCTCTCCAAGGAGGTACAACGGTTGCATTACATTTTTCTGGAAAATGTAGTCCCAATGTTCAGTGTCTTACATCGCACTTGTCTCCCTCCGGTGGCCAAAAACAAGTACTACAATGACAGGGAATTTAAAACCAGCGCTACACATGTCGTATCCAAGAGTCCTTGCTGCATATGGGGAATAAAGCACATGAGCTCTGTGAAGCAGTTCTCTGAATTGCTGGGATGTGTAAATGTCTTCTACAATTATAAACTTTATTATACAGTATATATATCAGTGGCAGCTGGTGACATTTCAAGTTGGTGGGGCACCAAACTGGAAACATGAATGTTTTCAATCATTAATAGGAATATGTCTAAATGGCAGTGCTATCTTCAAAACATGTGTATGATCCATACAGTATATAGGGAATAAACCATGTAGACATATTCTTATTAAGGAGACAAATTAATGGCATTTTGAGGCTAATTTCAAATTACAAGAGTAAGCCAGAATCTAGCCGCTAGATTTATACATGAAACATTAATCAAAAAAGATCTTAAAGTGAAAAAAAATAAAAAATTCTTATTAATAGTTAGTTAAAAAAAAACTAATAATACCCAATGTCCCACTAGATGGCTTTCTCTAAGAATACAAAATGTCAGTGTATGAAAGAAAATCATACACATGTTAAATGACAGAAAAAACAGGAAAAAAAGGAATTATCTAGTATAAATATTTTTTTTATTTTTTTTTGCAAACAATATGATAGGGCTCTGCCCCAACTGACCCATAGATGAACCTCCACCAATATATATGGTAACAGGTTAATTAAGGGCAGATATAGCAGCAGGCAGCTTCAAAAAGCCCGCTGTCCCTGCATAAAGGGTGAACATCAGTATAATTTATTTATTTATTTATAAAGTATTTTACCAGGAAGGATACATTGAGATTTCTCTAGTTTTCAAGTATGTCCTGGCATTATCCAGACCATAGAGTCTGTTGACATTTCTCATTAGCATGCAGAACACACAAACAAACAAGACATCCTGAGAGCTGGCGGAGAGTACTCATAGTACCTTTTTATTAGTGATGTGCAGTCGTTTCGGAATTTGGAACGAAATTTGATAATTCGTATTCGGAAGCACTTCAGAATAACGAATCGATACGATATGAATTTGAAACGAAACGAAACAGTATATAACAAATTTATTTCGTTTTACACTGTGTCATCATAATAAAAGAAAAATTTGAATAACTGATATCAACTATTGAATTTGAAATGAACTATCAAATTGATCTTAACTTACAATACAAGTAATAGTCAGCAAATTAATTTTGTTTCGCTGTCTAATTTGACACAAATACTAAACCTGTGACACAGCTTAAAATTTAACCCTAGCTTTTCTTTTAATAGCAAAATTTGATTAATTGGGCTTTTTATTTAGTGATCGGAAATTCGAATTGATATCAACTATCGACTTGATATATGAAATTCGAATCGATTTGAATTTTCAAAACGAAATACGAAACGAAATTAGTTACGAAATTCTGAAAACAAAATGATTTAAAAACGTAAAGAAACGAAACTAAACTAAACTAATTTTTCAGCTATGCACGTCCCTACTTTTTATTTATTTATGCTGTTTTTACTTTATGCCATTTTTCTTTATGTTGTTTTTGACAAGACGTAGTTTAGCTACCCAAATCTCTCTTTATATAGCCTCCAGAAGGGAGTAGGTTTTCGTTTGTATTTGGTTTGGCTAACATTTCAATGGAAAGATTACCCTGGCCACTACCCTTGTTTCATGTGAAAATTAAGACCCTGCAATATCTCAAGTGGCTGTCACAGGACACAAGATTTATCTATCTATCTATCTATCTATCTATCTATCTATCTCTTTTGGGCAGTACAGAAAATTGCCACCTATACTATTCCACTTTAAAATAAAATTATCTTTTTTTCATCGGCTAACGAAATGAACACCATTACATTTTCTGTTGACACTTTGTCACGATCATACTCTCCAAGAGAATTGCTCGCATATCCATTCACCGGGCCTGACACCTGCTTTGTAAGATCCATGAGTCAAGAGCCTGATAAATCTATATTTTTTCACATTGTTTATACTTGTCGCAGTTGGAATCAAGTATTTTTTTTCAGCAACGTCACATAAGCCTTGAACCTTGGCGCTGGTACCACATCAAAGCGCTATGATGCAACACAATGGAATGAAGATGGAAAAATAATTACTTTATCTTTTTTTTCTTTAGCTTATAGAATACCAATTCTTTATGGTAGCAGCAAAACAGAATGAACTCTATCAGGGTTATTTAAAGAGTATCGAAAAGTCACCGCACGTTCGGTGACTTTCGTTCTCTTCAATTCAGTGCGATTTGGCGATCTCATTTCGGCGACCCTGCGGTGTATTCAGCAAGCACCACAGGGCCGTCGTAGTGCAGGGAAAAGCTGCCGAAAACCTGCCGAACACTCACCGCAAAACCCAAGTGAATGCACACCAAAACCCACAAAAACATCTAACCCCACCGAACACGACGGAGAAACCCGAGCAGCCACCGATCACAGCGCAGAGCAGCCGCCGGAAAAACCCAACACTGCAGACGAATGGAGTGAACAAAAAAAAAACAGTACGCTTGAATGTTTGAAAAGTGAAACGCTGTTTGAAAAGAAACTACAGAACGAAAATGTCTGAAAGTTACATATAAGATCCAATGAATGATAAGGGCTGTTACAGAAAAAGAAAAAACGATTTTAAAAAAAAGGAAAACAATTTTGGAAAAAAATCCAAAAAAATGCCTAAAAGATCCTAAAAAATCTCAAAATAAAGAGACTTTTTACTGCAGAATATTAGAATCAACGGTTTATTAGATATTGAATTAAAACCGAAATATTTTTAACATTGAAGCCTATGGGATTCACCTGAATAAACCTGTCGAATGAAACCACCGAAGAGCAGGACATTTCGGCAACTTTTCTCTGCTGTTTTTTGTTCTCTGAATAGACGAAGCATTGCTTCTCAATGGGGATTTCACTGCCCTCGAACAGGCACCAAACAGGCACCGTATGTGCAGGCAATTCGCCAACATTTGGTGAACTGCCCGCTCTCTGAATAGCCGAATGGCCAGGAGAGGTAACCGTATGCAGAATTTCAGCGGTCGGTTACCTTTCGGCCCCAATTTGGATCTCTTTGAATAACCCTGTATGTCAGCATGTCAGATGAATCAAGGCTCTGCTACCAATCAGTGGGAATAATTTATGCATAGTCCCATATTATAAGGTGTGCACATTTTACCTTTATAATTTACAAACTATAATTTTGTCAAAAACTATATATGTTCTTTATTATCCCCTTCACTACCAAGGGATTTTCCAGAAAACCACTGACGAGAACAGGTGATTAGTTGGAAAATCATTTTTAATTATTCATACAGTAAGAAATATTTGGGATATTCCCAATGTATTCCTTACTGTAATAACCTATTTGTCAGGGACATGTCGCCATCTACTGGCCACATGGAGTTACTGCAGTTCTGAGCTCCATGCAGGATCAGCTGGGGAAAAGTCATTCACACACATTCACCAGTTTTTAAAAAGTGTTAGCACTTTGTGCATCATGCCCGCGATGTGAAAATTTTAGGGGCATGTTCTGGAGCCCAAATGGAAACAAACAGTGTTTGCATTAATTTAAATTCATTTGCATTGCTCCTGAGGAACATCATATCTGCTTTAGTATTGGGCCTCTTGCAGATTGAATATAGTCACTCTGGGTAATAAATGGGGCTAAGAACCAATTATGGAGGAAAAAAATGCAAATATGGACCTAAAAGGTTGAAGCAGGAGCAATTCAGAGAGCAGGCAAGTACTTATGCACATGCCTATAAACCTATGCTTGCATATCTGATATATGATACCGTCTGGATGGAGTAGAGGTAACATCTCTGCTCTATAACCGTAGAGACCAAGGTTTGATTCCCGGCCAGAGCACCTCTCCAGTAAGTGGAACACCTCTCCACTAACGATACATACTTGCCTACCACACAATATCGGCTGTGGAGTCAGTGGTAACATCTCTACCCTTCGACCGTGGAGAATCAAGTAAAAAAGCCATTCAGCACATCCCTCCAATTCAGCTGTGGAGAAGTCTTGACTTTGCGAGGAGCAGGTTCAACCTAACCACCAGGTTGCTGCTCTACAATCATGGAAAGATGACCCGATCCTCCTCAGAAGACCCACCAGCGTGTGTCCTTGGGCAAGACACCTAATGATATGGATGCGCCTTCCAGCAGAAATCACCGTAACCATTGACTAGTCTCAACATGCTTTATGGCCGAAGCATGAACGTTACCAGCCTGTTCAATGTAGATTTTTACAGGTAAGGTCCCGGGATTCCAAAGAATAGTTTTTTTCATTTTCCCCAATTAAATTCTTATAGCATCTTATAAAACAAAATCTAAAATAAACTGCTTGGAAGATTTAAAATGCACAATCAAAAAATGCCTAAATAAACGATAGTGCGACTAACGAGACAGTAAGTGAGAGAAAGGGGTGTGTGAGGATCCTGAGGGCGAGCAACAGCACTAGTGGCTTGCTCTGCGGTGGGTGCTCGCTTGTGCCATTACAGGGATGAATGCTCCATATGCAAAACCAGCCTGCTCTCACCCAACGAGACATTAAGTTTCATTATAACCACTTTGGCTGAACTGCGCACACAAAAGCATAAAGGTTTCAGACATTGTAACTTTAAGTACACCACTTTGAAGAATTTAAAGGTCTAATGACACTTACCTGCAACCAACACTTTTGCTGTCCGACTAACGAGTGAACCAATGCCATCTAAAGACGCTTCGCACTGATAGACGCCTTCATCAGGCTTGTGATGTCTGGTGTGGACCACGTTTTGGATTTCTAGAGACCCATTGAAGAGTTGTTTTCTTCTATCGTCTATTGCAAGATTCAAATAAGCCCCATCTTTCTTCCACTTGATCACCGGAGATCCTTGGTCAGACTGTGCCGCGCAGTTTAGGACCACGTTACTTCCTCTCATGGTTACAGCGTCTGAAGGCTCTGATGTGAACCACAAAGATGTAAAACTTTTGACCGGTGAGCCTGAAGAAACAAAAAATACCAGTGAGAATAAACCCCCAAAGAATCACAACTTTTATCCACCACTAAAAGACTTAAGGAGGTGCATTTGAATGTTGGTTAACGTGAGCTGGAAGTGAAAACTAACCCCGGTGTATATCTACAAAACATGTCCATATCTACCCCAACAAAAAAAAAATCACTCTTTAATTCTTTCAAGACTCAGATACAAGGATGCATGTTCCAGACATCCTAAAATGAACAGCTACACATGGAATAAAGGTCTTTTTAGTGTAGAATATCCAGTAGGCAAACAAAAGAATTGAAATATTACATTATTACAAACCAATTGTGGATCCCTATGATCCCCGATACACCAGAGCCAACTGTGTAGCTAAAGTCATTGGCGATATTCTTATTTCTCTTGGAGGCATTTATGTCCAGAGCATTCTGACACAAAATATAATTAGAATAGGTAGTTAAGATGACAGGACTTAATTTATTTAAACAGATTTTATTTTATTTTTTACCCCTTATACCTTGTATTTTATGAATAAAACATGTTTTTGTTGGCTTTAGGCGGCCATTTTGAACTAACCCCAAATATATTTTTTCTCTTTTTTTTCCATTCTAACAATAAATGGCTGACCTTAATAAAAGACTGTATATAACATACTTCCCCTAATAATACAACAGGCACATTATTCTTTACTACTTCCTTCAACACAATGTATAACTTATTACAATAGAAGAGGTTGAATCTCTGAAAGCCTGACATCACCTTTTCAACCTGTGTCTTTGCAGAATGGGTTTAAATGTTAAGAAGAGACATATGCACAGTCAAAAAATTTGCTTTGGGTCGAATACTTTGTAAAATCAAAAATGTTGGATTCCGAATAAATCGGAATCAGCTGATTCAGGATTTTGAGAACGACCAATATTTCAAATTTGTGCCAATTCAGAATATTGGAAGCATCAAAAATATTCATCCGTTTATGATATTTGGAAGTGAGATGTATTAAAATATTAAGCAACATACAATGTACAAATGTTAAAGAATGACGTGAAAATGGTCAGAACAGACACAAAGAATGATGCATAGGCTCTAAAATGACACACAGAAATGACACATAGGCTCATAAGCAAAACACAGAATGGAGCAAGAATGGATCCGAAATGATTCAGGGAATGACGCACAGACTCCAAAAGGACTCATAGGCTCAGAAACGATACACTAGATGGCACATAGGCTAAAAATGAGGGACAGGATGATGTCTAGGCCCCACAATATATACTGTAGACTCAAAAACAATGTAGCAAATGACACAGACTACAAATGGCACACCAAATGACCCATTGGCTAGAAATGGTGCAGAGATGGGTGCATAGGCTCCACGGCCGGCCCAAGACACTGTGCTGACTGGGTCCAACGATGAAATGCTGCCCCCCCTAAAAAAAACACATGCAGCTTGTATTACCATATCACAGAGTTCCACAGCAATAAAACTCATACACATGGCACATTGCTGTGTGTTTTATTGCTGTAGAGATCTGTGATACACTCATACACTCACAGTAATGTTTGTTGTGTATCACAGATCTCCACGGCAATACAACTCCGTAATGTACTCCACAAGAATAATACTCACAGTAATGTGTGATGTGTATGAGCGTATCACAGAGCTCCACAGGAATAAAACTCACAGTAATGTGTAGTGTTTATGAGAGTATCACAGAGCTCCACAGCAATAAAACTCACAGTAATGTGCTGTGTTTATGAGAGTATTACAATGCTCCACAGGAATAAAACTCACAGTAATGTGTGGTGTGTATGAGCGTATCACAGATCTCCACAGGAATAAAACTCACAGTAATGTGTGGTGTGTATGAGCGTATCACAGAGCTCCACAGGAATAAAACTCACAGTAATGTGTGGTGTTTTTGAGAATATCACAGAGCTCCACAGCAATAAAACTCACAGTAATGTGTGGTGTGTACGAGAGTATCACAATGCTCCACAGGAATAAAACTCACAGTAATGTGTGGTGTGTATGAGAGTATCACAAAGCTCCACAGGAATAAAACTCACAGTAATGTGTGGTGTGTATGAGCGTATCACAGAGCTCCACAGGAATAAACCTCACAGTAATGTGTGGTGTTTATGAGAGTATCACAGAGCTCCACAGCAATAAAACTCACAGTAATGTGTGGTGTGTACGAGAGTATCACAATGCTCCACAAGAATAAAACTCACAGTAATGTGTGGTGTGTATGAGAGTATCACAAAGCTCCACAGGAATAAAACTCACAGTAATGTGTGGTGTGTATAAGCGTATCACAGAGCTCCACAGGAATAAAACTCACAGTAATGTGTGGTGTTTATGAGAGTATCACAGAGCTCCACAGCAATAAAACTCACAGTAATGTGTGGTGTTTATGAGAGTATCACAGAGCTCCACAGCAATAAAACTCACAGTAATGTGTGGTGTGTCTGAGCATATCACAGTCCTTCACAGGAATAAAACTCACAGTAATGTGTGGTGTGCCTTGTTGAGACCCAAAATGCTGCCTCTGACAAAGTGCAGCCTTGAGCCATGGCACCATCCGGTCCCATGCACGAGCCAGCACTGGTCTCCAAAATGACACAAAGGCTCAAAAAATGAGGCTCCGATTGACAAATTGACTAGAAATGAAGCAAAGAAGGATGCACAGGCTCCAAAATGACACACAGGCTCAGAAATGAAGCAGAGAATGACACCTAGAGAAGAAATGATGCACACAAGGAAGCAAAGGCTCCAAAATGACCCATAGGCTCAGAACCTATGCAGCAAATGACACAGACTAAAATGGCAAACCAAATGACCCATAGGCTAGAAGTGATGCAGAGAAGGATGCATAGGCTCCGAAACGACACATAGGCTCAGAAATTAGGCTCCAAATGACACATAGGCTCAGAAACGAAGCAGAGAATGACATATAGGCTAGAAATGATGCACAAAAAGATGCATAGGCTCAGAAACAACACATAGGCTCAGAAATTAGGCTCCATATAACTCCTCGACTAGAAATGATGCACTGAATGACTCACAGACTAGAACTGATGCAGAGAAGGAAGCATAGGCTCCATATGACACATAGGCTAGAAATGACACCATGAAAGAGACATAGGCTAGAAACGATGCACTGAATGACACAAAGACGCCCAGAAATCACCATTTCTCTCAATTACTTTTCATATTCTGAATTAATCCAAGTAGATCTGATTATATTTTGATTTGGCTGAATATAATCAGATTGGTTTAGAATCTAAATCTAAACTTTAGATCAATTCTGGATATTTTTATTCCAAGACCGACTTCGGAAAATGGCAAAACGGAACTAAGGTCGCTACAGAATTCTGATATTTTGGTCTACTATCGATTCAAACCCGTCCTAATCACACATAACTAGTACAGATATGTACAGTGCGCACATACCATTGTGTTTTTGTTTTTAATATCTTGCATTTTATTACTTTGTATTTCTTTAACGACTGTAACAATTCAATGTTCTTGAACCCAGGACATACTTGAAAACGAGAGAAATCTCAATGTATCCTTCCTGGTAAAATCCTTTATAAATAAATAAATAGAAATATGAAGAATAAATGTAACGTGCGCAATACAGAGACGATTAACGGGATTTGAGTTTATATACTCATGAAAGTGCTTAGAATCAATGGATATTGGGTCTAATTATCTCTCTGAAGGGAGCAGCTAAGCCTGGGATAACCAGAAAACTCCTCAATCCGTCTTCGTACAGTATTCAGATAAGAAAATATTGTAAAATAAATCAAGCTTTATCATTCTAAGCTTTCCTAGGAAAAAATCAACAACCCCCCCCCCAAGAGAAGAGAACATAACTTCAAAGCGTTTTATGCCGCGTCATTATGCTGTTTATTCCATGTACAAGGCACCCGCTACCTCCCAGGCCATTTAGTAATGTAATAAACCAATTTGTACATTAGACGAGCACTTTTATCTTTTTTTTGTTCTTGCTCTCGGAACGAAGAGAACACTTTCTGCATTTGCATGCATTAGCATAATGGTACATTAATTAAACAGAGCCTTGCATGGGACGAGCCGAGCACTTCAATCAATCTTAATAATTCACAGCAGGAAGTTTAAAACAACACACAGACTTTACTTATGGGGAATCATAATAGATACAAACACATTCCCGGCGCCTGTGTGCATGTGATTTATACATATCATTAAGACGCGGATAGCCTAAAAATTACAGACAGACAAATAAATATCAATTATCTCAAAGATACATCTGCAGTATGTTCCCTCCGCATATTTAATGCTCAGCGCTGTGCACTGATCGCACAATGTTCTAAAAACCAAAGATGTCTAGTCCTACGGTCTGATCTGGACATCTCATGGGTGCATGTACATTTATCACATAAGGAGTTATTTAGAGTAGGGGTGGGCTACCTGTTCGAATCGGTTCAAAGTTCGATTCGAACATCGGCTGTTCGAAAATTCACGAACTTCGAACTTTTCGGGACGTTCGCGGAAAGTTCGAAAAAAAGTTTTCAAAAAAATTCCAAAAAATGCTTAAAAGATCCTAAAAATCTAAAAATAAAGGGACTCTTTACTGCAGAATAAAATAATAAACGGTTTATTAGATATTGGATTAAAATGGGAACATTTCCCACTCATTGTTGGTCAAACATTTCCCACTCATTGTTGGTCAAACATTTCCCACTCATTGTTGGTCAAACACTTCCCACTCCTTGTTGGTCAAACATTTCCCACTCGTTCTTGGTCAAACATTTCCCACTCATTCTTGGTCAAACATTTCCCATGGCTTCAAAGCACGTTTAAACATGAGCAAAAGCGGTAACAATGAGCTCAGTGCACAGCAGTGAAATGGCTGAGCACTCAGCAGTGAAAGGGTTAAAAACTTTTTTTTTACTTTTTTTCATTGTTTCCTGTCCCCCAGGGCAGTACCCAGACCCACAAACTCCTTTTATGGCCAATATCTTACATATATGCCCTCTTGGAGGGGACCTTAATTTTTGGAAGGTTTGAGCCCCATTGACATGCATGGTGCTCGCATCGTGTTTGAGTTCGCGGTCGAACTTTTTCGGGTGTTCGAGTTCGAATGCGAACCGAACAGGGTGGTGTTCGACCCATCACTAATTCAATTTCAGAGAGCACCGAAATGTCACCTACATTTCGATGCTCTCTCGTCTCCCTGCAGTTCGGGGATTCAAATTCCCTGCCCCTGTTGTGAATTCAGCACTCATAATAGGGTTCCCCCGAAGAACAGGGAACGGAATCAGAAAAATCCGCCGAAAACTCACTGAAAATAGAAGTAGGGGGCTCCCTCTCTTTTCATTTGCACTACTGACTGAGGAAGGCACAAGTAAAGTCCAGAAACGCGTTTCAGTTATTCCCACACCCCCCGATTGATTTTATCAGTGGTTTAATGGTCACAAATAAATTTATTTTAATTTATCCGTATGGCTTCCCACTATGCCGTTTTATTCTAACCTTGCTTACTCCAAAATCCAACCTGTGACAAAGGAGGAAAGCAAGGAAGCTGGAGATCTCTCTTTGATCTCACCACTGGCCCACACCTGAGGACAGATCCAGGAAATGAACAGCACCGCAAGAGGTCGGGTACTCACCCACTAAGAAGTACCGTATGCCTAAAAGCTGAGCCTGGCTCCAACATAGGTGAGTTAGACCGATAACAAGTGTTTGCAGCATATCTTTATACTGTCAGACTATGAGAGCGCCGTCTCTCTCTGCATGTTTATTTTTGAGGTGACTTGAAAGAAGCAAAGAAGGGGAACGCCACCCTCTATTTGGCTGAAGGCATTTCAACCTAGAGCCAGGATACACTAGGCTCGGAAAACTGTGAGTGAATTTCTACTGTATTTTGCACCAGGAATTGTACGAAGCAATCTGCACTATCGGCTTTTCTTTTTTTCTCCCTACATTTATGTCAAGATCTAGAAACTGGACATAGAAGATAGAAAGGCCGGAAACAAGCCCCCACAGCGTATTTATTTTTTAGGCTGCTAATGAACTCTTTTTATGCACTTTGCACGTGCACTTTATTATCTTTAGGAGTCTTTACTCATAGAATTTCCCTCTTTCACTGGTCATTATTATCTGCAATTCAAGCTGATTAATATGTATGAGGCCTACATTACTACTGTATATGATTATTTCTATGCACTTTATGTAGGCACTTTATACTAGGATTCTCTTTCTTTCACTGGCTATTATTATCTGCAATTTAAGCTGGATAACATGTATGCGGCCTGACTTATTATAGGGTACGATTTACCACATGCACTTTGTATGCTGTTTATAATGCTGCGCCTTAATATTGGATGAACATATTGAGTGAGTACCGTTGCACTTTGTTTAGAGTATTGGAGCTGTATATCGCACTATTTGTGCCACCAAGCTCCTTTTTGAACCTATGTTCTATATACCATACGTCAGGGCTCAAAATTTCAAGTCCGAAGCTACTAGCCAGGCCTTAAGAGTTACTCGCCACTAGTTGCCCCACCTAACCCCTTATCCTGCCCTGCCTCTGCATTCCTACTCGCCCTCATGTAATTTCCACTCGCCAAATGCGAGCAGGCGAGTGGAAATTTTGAGGCCTGCCATACGTAATACTATAGCAATTGCTTAATATTGTGTGTCCACAGTTATAATCGAAACACATTGATATCAATTGAATGAACAATCTGCGGCACTAGAATCCTAGAGAAGGCTCTTTGTGTTTGTTTGCATTAGTACATTTTGTTGAGGTTTATGTGCAATACCTTGTAGGCAGCAGGCTCTGAATTGACCACAGTAAATATTTTAGCGCCTCCATAGACACCATTGATTTCTACCATATGCACATATACTTAAACTCACATGCAATGAAACACGGACACATACCCACATGCACATACACAAACAATCACACACACACATACCCCCACCAATATATTAGCATTGTACAGATTTCCACTATTTTGTTAATACCATTTGATATAAGAAATATTTTGATAAGATGAGGCATGACATAAAACACATATATTGATTCTTTCACTAGTCTGGAAACAAAACCAGAAAACACCACAACGTACAATATGTTCTTCACTCACACAGCTCTAAATGAGGCTACCGATTAATGTGGTGTTTTTATATCTACTTCTACTTAAATGACAATGTTTGTTCATGACATATATATATATATATATATATCAAAAAAGACAAATATATATATATACTGTACATACACTGAGTGGCCAGATTATTATGACCACCTGACCTTTTTTAGGTAAATTAGCTATAATTTCACGCTGAAGTTGCTCGAGGGCAAGACCATTATAAATAGGGAAGCAGGTTGTTTACCACAACAGTAGAAGTGATTTTTTCTAAAGATATGGGTAAACAATGCGATTTAACAGCCTTTGAATGTGGGATGAATGTTGGCGCTCGGAGCCATGGAGCGAGTATCAGCAAAACAGCAGAATTCGTTAAATGTTCAAGAGCAGCTGTTGTTAAAGTGTTTAAAGACTGGACTGTCAGCCGAAAACCTGGGTCTGAACGTGCGAATTGTGGCCGTCAGCGACTAGTCAATGTTTGGGCAGAACGGAGAGTGGCAAGACTGGTACAAGACAACAGAAGAGCAACAGTGCATCAAATTACTGCAGATCTTAATCAGGGATCCTCTCAAATGATCTCTGAACGCACTGTTCGCCGTACACTGCATCGTTTGGGATATGGAAGCCGAAGGCCTGTTCGACCACCTTTGCTGTCTGCAGTTAACAAGATAAAATGTCTCCAATTCGCACAGGAACACAAGGATTGGACAGTCGAGCATTGGAAAAGAGTCATGTGATCCGATGAATCACGTTTCCAGTTGCATCGTGCAGATGGCAGAGTGAGAATTTGGTGAAAACAGCATGAAAGCAGCACCCCACATGCATGAGTACAACCCTTCAAGCTGGTGGGGGCAGTGGTATGGTTTGTGGCCCTTTAATTCGTGTGGAACAACGTCTGAATAGCACAACATACCAAAGCATCGTTGCTGATCAAGTTCATCCTATCATGTTGATGGCGTATCCCAATGGAGATGGCTTCTTCCAACAAGACAATGCGCCCTCATGCCACGGTGCTCGTATTGTGCAGGAGTGGTTTCAAGAACATGAGGGAGAATTTACCTTGGCTAGGTGGCCCCCACAATCTCCAGGTCTCAATCCAATTGAGCATTTGTGGGACAAAGTTGAAAGAGCCATCCGGCAGCTGGTTCCACAACCATCAAATCTCACAGAACTGGACAGTGCTATTCATCAGGCATGGTGTCAGATTCCTCACATCACCTTTCAACATCTCATGGCGTCAATGCCAAGAAGAATCGCTGCAGTATTGAAGGCAAAAGGTGGCCCAGCCAAGTACTGATGGGGTGATCATAATAATCTGGCCACTAAGTGTAATTACTCATTATGTCTCACAAGTCCAGAAAAGACCCTGAAAAATATGTAACACCGTGATTTCTTTCCCACAGCCATACTAAAGCGGAACCTTTTCACCAGGCAGGTGGCTGAGGCTCCAGCTCGGCATTACCACACAGGAGTATGTATTTATTAGCAATATTCTTACATTTTCGCATAAATATAAAATCCTAGGAAGAAATAGTGTTTCGGGAGACACTGCATGACTTAAATATATTTTCAAAATCTGATGACTACAGGACGTGCCTAAAATATTTAATGGAAGAAAGTCTGAGAGCCCGGCGCGCATTAAGCTGCTTTTCTTCATTCTTTGTACAAATCTTTTCTTCATATTTTTCATTGTCGGAATAAGGCGCTCCGTGGAAAGCACGGGGCCGCGTTCTAGTTTTTTTTCATTCACAATTTATAGCAGGTTCATACGGGCCCCTATCTCCCTCTGGCTATCCCTAAAGTGAGCGATGAATACAAATAAAAGGGTATAAGGATAACATTTCAAACTTTATATCACTGCTACATCGTATTAATAAAATATTGAAAAATGTATGCAGCGCTGAGCAATTTCTACCCGCTAGTTACTCTGTAACTAACTGTAACCGGTGCGCGGAGAGAATCTGTGCTATATTATAAAGGATACACAGTCCCCGACCACTTTATTAGGTACACCTCGCTAGTACCGCATAGGACCCCCCCCCCTTTGGCTTTCTGAACTGCCTTAATTTTTCGTGGCATAGATTCAACAAGGTGTTGGAAACATTCCTCAGAGATTTTGGTCCATATTAACATGATGGCATCACGTAGTTGCTGCAGATTTGTCGGCTGCACATCCATTATGCAAATCTCCTGTTCCACCACATCCCAAAGGTTCTCTATTGGATTGAGATCTGTGGACCGTGGAGGCCGCTGGAGGACAGTGAACTCATTGTCATGTTCAAGAAACCAGTTTGAGATGATTTTAGCTTTGTGACATAGTGCATTATCCTGCTGGAAGTAGACATCTGAAGATACAGGGTACACTGTGGTCATAAAGGGATGGACATGGTCATCGACAATACTCAAGTAGGCCGCGGCATTTAAACAATGCTCGATTGGTACTAAGAGGCCCAAAGTGTGCCAAGAAATTATCCCCCACGATATTACACACCACCAGCCTGAACCGTTGACACAAGGCAGGATTGATCCATGCTTTCATGTTGTTGATGCCAAATTCGGACCCTACCATCTGAATGTCGCAGCTGAAATCGAGACTCATCAGACCAGGTAATGTTTTTCCAATCTTCTATTGTCCAGTTTCCAATCTTTCTATTGTCCAGTGGTGTCTGTGCGAATTGTAGCCTCAGTTTCCTGTTCTTAGCTGACAGGAAGGGCATCTGGTGTGGTCTGCTGCTGCTGCTGTAGCCCATCTGCTTCAAGGTTGGACGTGTTGTGCGTTCAGAGATGGTATTCTGCATTCCTTGGTTGTAACGAGTGGTTATTTGAGTTACTGTTGCAATTCTATCATCTCGAACCAGTCTGTCCATCCTCATACATTTTCTCTTTTTTCGGACCATTCTCTGTAAACCCTAGAGATGTTTGTGCGTGACAATCCCAGTAGATCAGCAGTTTTTGAAATACTCAGACGATCCCATCTGGCACCAACAACCATGCCACATTCAAAGTCACTTAAATCCCCTTTCTTCCCCATTCTGATGCTTGGTTTGAACTTCAGCAAGTCGTCTTCATCACGTCTAGATGCCAAAATGCTTTGAGTTGCTGCCATGTGATTGGCTGATTAGCAATTTGTGTTAACGAGCAATTGAACAGGTGTACCTAATAAAGTGGCCGGTAAGTGTATGTGGCTGATCTGGAGAAGCGCTGCTAATGTAGTTTTCTGTATGCTAAAATACATCAGTTTGATAAAATAATGAGCATTTTTGAATAAAAGGCATATGGCAACTTTATTGCCATTTTTTTATTCACGCCATATGGTTAATACGTTGAGTTTTCAGGAGTGTGAATCAATTTTACGGAAAAAATAAACGAGACAGAAATCTCTGAATTCTTTGATTCTTTTAAATCTGGAATAATTTAAGAGCAAACAGATTTTCATTTCATTCCAATTATTTTTTATGCCTTTTTATAACTTGAGAATTTTTTTTATTAACAAACCAGATATTTATAAGTATAGGAAAAGAATACATTCCTTAATTAATCATTTGGAACAGAACCTTGAGCTGTGAAAAAAACTTGACCACTTGTGCCAGCCATGAATATTTTAACCCCTTCGCTGCCACGATTTTCCAGGAAATCACTGGAAGTTCGTGGTGGTTTTATGGAAAATCACTTTCCATTACCCACACAGTAAATCTACACAGAGGCTTCCCACTGTATATGTTCGCTTTAGGTAAACCCTATTTGACAGGTGGAGAGCTCCCTCTGCTGACCAAAACGTGGTACTACATTTACATTATAGCTTGGGCTCTGTGTTTCCTCTGCAGGAAAAATGGATCTGAAAGCTTTTCAAGCCATTTCAACTCATCGGCTCTCATGCTCGATGTGTTAAAACGTTAGATGCATGTTCTGGAGCCCATTTGCAAAGAAATGTTGTTTGCCACAAAAGAAATTCCTTTGCAATATTCCACAATCAGACCAGTTCGAGTATACTCGATCCCAGGATACTTGCTGGTGCTGTTTGAAGATTAAAAGGGTTAGTCAATAAGTGACGAACCTGCAGATGAATTGCACCGAACGATATATTTCATCGTACGGCGCGATTTTGCGGGAGTTCGGCTTTTCAAAGAGCTGTCAATCTGCGACTGCCAAATACTGCCGAATTGTCAGCGAAATAGGGTGCAGTATCCCATAGAGATGTATGCCCAGATTTTCGGGGATTCAGTATGACAGGTTTAAACCGGCGGATCCCATAGGATTCAATAAAATAAAATTGGCCTTTTATTAATTTTTTGTTTAATCTTCAATCTTTTCATTTGCAGAAAAGGCCTTTTTATTTATTTATTGATTTGATTTTTTTTTAGGTGTTTTTTTATATTTTTCGGCAACATTTTGGATATCCTCTTTTTTTTTTTTAGTCTGTAACAGTCTTAGTCTTTTATAGGGCTTTTTTTTATTATTATTTTCATGCTTTTTCATGCTTTTTCATGGTTTTAAAAACCTTTTTTAAAATAGCAGACTTTCGTTTTTGTTTTTTTTCACATGTTTGGCGGCTGGTCGGCAGCGTTCGGCGGATCGTTGACTGTCTTCGAGCTGATCAGGGACGTTAGGCGGATCCTGTTTGGCACACTTACGATGGACCCTGTGATGAATACCGAATTCACCTCGGGGTCGGTGAACTGTGCCGCAGTGCGCCGAAGCGCATTGAACAAGAGAGCACCGAAATTTTGCCTAAATTTCAATGCGCTCTGAATAACCCCTTAAGTGTGCTTAATAAGGGTATTGAAGGGGTTAATGAGTAAGTACATATGTGTAAGTAAGAAGAGATATTCCTTAAGTGATCATTTGGATCATCATCCAAGCAATCATGTTTCTATACCTTGGATACTTTGTATAGAAAGAGCCAATGTAGAACTGTGGTTATTGTGATACTACCATGGACGAAAAAGGCGAAAATGTCACACTATTGTAACACGAAGGGTTTCCCTAAATAACAATGCCTGCCTACTTGCACCATAGTAGCCCACCCCTCCATTGTTTTATGTGGATTGAGGGGTCAGCAGATCCCTGGGGTGGAGCTCAGGTTAAGGGGTCTGTAAAAGATTGGGCTCCTACCTGGCATGGTGTTGTGGAGGCAGCCAGAGAGAAACAAGACATCCTAATGTCACTCGTTATTCTGGCTTGAAGCCAGTAATGAAAAACCCTACATATGGCAAAAAGCCGCCCCTACCCTCCTTTTTTTTTTCTTTTGGCATAGTCAGGTTACCTCGGGGAGCGCCCACATGGCCTTGTATCCGGCTTGACCCCCGAGTACCTGGGCCTGGTGCCATTCGTCTCCCATGGCCTCCCACGGTCCTTGTGGACTCTCGGAACTGCGCCTGGGATGGCACCGATCTGGCCTTTGCTGTCACCCTCCTCCCGTACCCCCCTTTTTTGTTTTTTGATAGCTGAGGACCCTGTAATTTGTTTTTGGGCCTCTTGATTTTACTTGTTTTATCCGGATGCCTTGTGTTTTTTCTTGTATTTTTTATGACGATGCCTTATGGCTCTAGATGACTATTATCGAATTCTGCTGTTTTGCTCCTTATGATTCCCTTTTATATGACTTAATGTGTCGGCCCTGCGAGGTCGAGCTTTTTTTCGGTCGCATCGTGACCTTCTTTCAAACTTATAAAGAATTTTAAAACAAAATTCTATACTCTACTCTGAAGTATAGAAGAGGGGAGGGGCATGATGTACGCCTCTTTTCGGAAAAGCAAAAGGACACAGAGAACAAAGAATTCTCCTACGTTCTTCTGCTGATCCTGCGAGATCATGTGTAGGACGTGCAATCCATAGTGTTTATCAGCTCCCAAATATGATGAGCCAAATCTTGTAATAGAACTGATAATAAGGAGTCGCAATCAGGGCCGGCCCAAGTCACTGTGCTACCTGGAGTGAAGGTTGAATTGCTGCCCCCCACCACCAAAAAAAAACATGGTGTGTATGAGCATATCACAGAGCGCCACATATCACGGCCCACTGTCCCACACATCCACATAATGTCACATACACTTCCACATACACACTTCCACAGTCACACACATGCAGTCACACACATAACACAGCCGGTAACGGGGAGACGCAGAGGAATAATGACTCCGGAGGGCACAGGTTTACTATCAATTATATTTCACAGGGTGTTCCCTGGGTGCAGGCGCTGGCCTGCTGAAAGGGGCTGTCACGTGCTGGAGGGGCAGGCGCAGCTTGGTTTTCAACGGAACACTGTCCTGCAGCCGTGTCCGGGCTGGCGGCCTTTGAAAGAGCAGCAAAATGTTGCCCCTCACAAAGTGCTGCCTGGAGCGGCTGCTCCACCCCGCTCCATGGACGGGCCGGCCCTGGTCACAATGTGATGATGCTTTGAGTCAAATTTTACCACATGCTCTGCCGAAATAGAAGCCCATATGTTGTATTCAATCACTAGACAAATACTCCATAACACCTATACATTCCATTCTGACTCAGTGTAATGGTGTGCGTTGTATATGTGCATCTTATAACGTATACTATATATAGCACAGACCACATATACTTATATCAGTATTTGTTTCTGTCATGGAAAGGTGTGCAATATCTATTTAAAATATATATATTAGTTCTTTCCATGCAGACGGTGACCCATTAACCCGATTTAGATAATGTGTAATAATATCCAATCAACACATGCCGTCGTTATGAATTTCAAACAGCCGCTTCGAGCGATTTAAACGATCAGATGTCTTGTGGTTACAGATACATTTTACACATACGGTGCGAAATAAATAAGTGAGTTGTTAAGAGTTATTTGCACACATCTAACAGAGAATAATAACGAGGGAATTTATGACGGAGGATCCCCACGTTGATATATTTATAACATAAATCTGGCACGTGAGGATTCTTAATAAAGATACATTATTTGTGAAAATCTAAATCAAGCAGTTATTGCCAGAGCAGACGCACATAATACACCGCCTGGTCAAAACAAAGTCACCACCTAAAGTACGAGCCTGGTATGATCTGGGGTTGCTTCAGTCTGTCAGGTCTTGAGCAACGTTATGTGCCCAAAGAATGAGGTCATGTGACTCTTTGATTATAATGAATGAGCAGGTTTTTCCATCGCGAGGTTTAGAGCGCAGCATTTTTTTACCCTATTTTCTGTATTATTAATTAATTCTGCAATATTGTTCAGTGCAAGGACCTCCGAAACACGACTAGAGTCGATTAGGATTATAGTGTAATCCTTAGCAAAGAACGATGAATCCTACAGGCTTGTGGGTCAATGAATGAGTATGTCGTTCCTATATCCCTGCCTTCGAATAACTAGAAGACCCATGTTGGTATGAAGACGTAGTTCATAGTCAACCACAATATGTACACAGCCTGGCCAAAATATGTCACCACGTGCCGTACGTCTGTTATGATCTGGTGTTGCTTCAGTTGGTCAGGTCTCAGCAACGTTATGTGCCCAAAAAATGAGGTCATGTGACTCCCTGATTATAATGAATGAGCAGGTTTTTCCATCAATGGGTTTTTTCTCCCCTGGTGGCACAGCGGGCATAATCCAAGATGGCAATGCCAGGATTCATCAGGTTCAATGAGTGGTTCAGAGAGCATGAGACATCATTTTCACTCATGGATTGGCCACCGCACAGTCCAGACCTTAACCCCATTGAGGTTAATCTTTGGGATAATGTGCTGGAGAAGACTTTACGCAGCGCTGCGACTCTCCCATCATCAACACAAGATCTTGGCCACAAATTAATGCCACTCTGGACGCAAATAAATGCAGTGACATTGCATGAGCTTATCGACACAATGCCACGGCGAATGTGCGCCGCAATCACAGCGAAAGGCGACACAACCAAACATTAGCGTGTGGGACTTTTTTGGCGAGGTTTTGTACTTTTTTTTTACTTTTATTTACTGGTGTTTTTACTTAATGAAAACACATGCTTCTTCATGCAACAGGATTCTCCTTCAACGCATCTTCTTCACTGGACGTGTGATCAGGATTTATCAGTGCCTGGTCCACTAGTACATACAAACAGAGGATGAGGAGGAGGATGGGTAGGGTACATGGTATCCTCATGTCACTCTTACAATCTAGAAGCACACACACATACAGTGTTGCCTGAAGCATCTAACCTTACTTTCCCAAAATCATACAGATAAATGAGGTGTGACTGCAAAAAGGAAACAAACTAGGGAGGGGACACAGATAGCATATATTTTTTTATATAAAATAAAATCTAGAGTAGATAAAAAGTAGAGTTAAGACTAGTAACTTTAAGGTATGTTAAAATAAAAAATAAATAATAATAATATATTAAAATTTTCATTATTAATTATGATTATGTAAAAAATATAAAATTATTAAATAAAAGATTTCAATCATATTTTAAGAATACTGTTTTTACCATATGAAAATAGGACCATAACATACAGGGTTATTCAGGGAGAGGCGAAAACCAGGAGAATGACTGGAGAAGTGAAAATCGTAGGTCAAAATAGCCAAACCAAATCAGCTATTTGGTCTAGATTGTTCATTCTCCTTGCAATCCTCCTGGTTTTCACCTTTCTCTGAATAACCCTGCTAGTGAGTAAATCAGCAAAAACGTCAAAAATTTGGAAGACCCTCAACGCAACCAAAATCGAATGCTTGGGTCTAAGATCTGTGTGATTCGGAGTCTTGTGTAATGCAAAATAATAATAATAACAATAATAATAATGATAATAATCATAATAGAGAGAGTTGCATATATAAAGTCATCATGTTCTGGTGCTGATATATTCTCTACCCCCCCCCCATTATGCTCAGGTTTGTATTGTATGGAGAATACCCATTCTCTTCTTAGTATGGAAATATTCTGGATTAGATGGAAGATATATATAGAATTAATGAACGGGTGACAGAACACTGGATTGTTCCACTATGATCATACAAACTATGCTATACAGGAGATTTTTATTCACAAACCCAGAACTGTTTTATCCTAATACCCAATTTATTCTTCTATGACTCATGGTTTAATACACACTTTTGCCTGTCACCAGAAAATTGCCTTTTGTTGAAAAAACACCAACCCCCCCCCCCAAAAAAAGGACTATACAAGAATATTGCTAAAAGTAGCCAAAAAATTAAATATATAAAAAAAAAAAAACAAACTTTAATGTTTCGGATAGTTCATATAGTAATATCATAACGCGATAAATCCATTTTTTTAAATTCAGTTTGCTCTTTAATAAACTTACTATCGCAGTTTAACATTATGAAACATTAAGATTCACATTAAAACAAGTCAAGGATTTTCCTTTTTCTTAATCCAAAACATTAATCAACCAGAAGGAAATAAGATTATAAAAAGGCGATGGAAAGATTAAAAAAAATATATAAAAAAATATTTTTAAAAATGGGCAATGCTACAAATTCAAATCTCACAGAAAATAATATGGAAGGATCAATACTCCCCCGTCCTGTGGCTAATCCATTTAAATTAGAAAAGGATAAAGAGAGGCTAGGTTCATCAGTCATGATTAAACTGCTGATTGATATAATTTGTCACTTTATATTCCATCGGAAACTGAGACTGGACAAGCGAAAATTAGCTTTAATATAATAAGTATGGCTGATCTTATTGTATTAACTATTTTACAGGTTTTTTTTTCTGAATAATGAAACATGAACGTAAAGACAAGATAAAAACTGTTCATGACTAACCATAAAAATACTCTCTCGGCAGACCAAACCAAATCATGAAACGTGTAAACGTGTAAAAGTCGTTTACGTCATTGTATCTAGTAATGCATCTATTGGAGCTTTTCTACTGGGTAGTAGAATCTGTGAGGAAAGAAGCTTGCGTGTAAGTTTTCAGAAGAGCTAGGTATTAAAAGCAAACTTCATCTTTATACATCCTTGAATAAGTTCACCAAAAGGAGCGAAACGCGTTGGGCAAACATTTTAAAAAATGTTTAAGGCAGACAAATGCTGACATTAACTTTCTTTAAATTATGTAGTTGTAAAGTAATGTGTACTTTTTTGGCATCGAAGAGGCATTGTTGTGATAAACTCATGCAATGTCACAGCATTAAGTGGGATTAATTTGTGGCCAAGATCTTGTATTAATGATGGGAAAGTCGCGGCGCTGCGTAAAGTCTTCTCCAACACATTATCCCAAAGATTCTCAATGGGGCTAAGGTCTGGACTGTGTGGTGGCCAATCCATGTGTGAAAATGATGTCTCGTGCTCCCTGAACCACTCTTGCACAATTTGAACCCGATGAATCCTGGCATTGCCATCTTGGAATATGCCCGCTGTGCCATCAGGGAAGAAAAAACCCATTAATGGAAAAACCTGCTCACACAGTATTTTCAGAGAATCACATGACCTCATTCTTTGGGCACATAACGTTGCTCAAGACCTGACCAACTGAAGCAACGCCAGATCATAACAGGCTTGTACGGCAGGTGGTGACTTATTTTGGCCAGGCAGTGAACATTATTGTGGTTGACTATGAACTACGTCTTCGTACCAACCCGATGAATCCTGGCATTGCCATCTTGGAATATGTCCGCTGTGCCAGAGAAAAAACCCATTGATGGAAAAACCTGCTCATTCATTATAATCAGGGAGTCACATGACCTCATTCTTTGGGCACATAACGTTGCTCAAGACCTGACCAACTGAAGCAACGCCAGATCATAACAGGCTTGTACGGCAGGTGGTGACTTATTTTGGCCAGGCAGTGAACATTATTGTGGTTGACTATGAACTACGTCTTCGTACCAACCCGATGAATCCTGGCATTGCCATCTTGGAATATGTCTGCTGTGCCAGAGAAAAAGCCCATTGATGGAAAAACCTGCTCATTCATTATAATCAGGGAGTCACATGACCTCATTCTTTGGGCACATAACGTTGCTGAGACCTGACCAACTGAAGCAACCCGAGATCATAACAGACGTGGTGGTGATTTATTTTGGCCAGGCTGTGTACATATTGTGGTTGACTATGAACTACGTCTTCATACCAACATGGGTCTTCTAGTTATTCGAAGGCAGGGATATAGGAATGACATACTCATTCATTGACCCACAAGCCTGTAGCATTCATCGTTCTTTGCCAAGGATTACACTATAATCCTAATCGACTGAACAATATTGCAGAATTAATTAATAATACAGAAAATAGGGTAAAAAAAACAAATCAAAATAACATTCCTTACACCATGTTACCAAGGATTTTGCATAGTCGATTTGCGCTTTAAACCACGCGTACCTGATCCATTAGGCTTCTTTATGATATTCAAATGTCAAGTCTAATGATAATTAATGTCTGCTCTTGCCTCCGGCATACATTTTGTATAACTGAAATGCCAATTGGTGACAAATAAAAAATTACAAATGACTGGCTCTCTACTGAGCTGATAAAAGTCGTCACTTACTTTACATATCCCCAGCTTGTCACATATCACAGCAGAATAAAAAAACGGAAAAACCAGAACAAAAAAAATATATATATTACATAAATTCAGACGTAGAAGTGGAGACTTTTACGAAGTTCATTTCTTTCAAGACTTTTATGACAAATGACTTTAATGGTGGAAGAATATTAAAATTAATATTTCATGATTCATTACATCAGGTTTTAAATATAGTTAAATTTATTATATATATACGTATATATATATATATATTGCCTCAGCTACAGTATATTTAAGAGAGAACACCAGATGCGATGAACTCTAAAATATTAATTTTTTTACTTCATTTATATGTATCTATATATATTATTTTATTATTATTACGTTTTTATTTATTGTTTTATTTTGTATATTTTTAATTAAAATTTAATGCATTTCAACTAAAAAAATTAGTGTACGAGCCTAAGGGTTCGGAGTTTTTTCGAATCAATGTTTTTTCTGGATTTTTAGATTTTTTTGCAGATTTTATGTAGTATATATACAGGGTTATCCAAAGAGATCCGAATTGCTTGAGAAAGGTAACCGAACGCTGAAAATCAGTGTACGGTTACCTTTCCTGGCCATTCGGCTATCCAGAGAGCAGGCAATTCGCCAAATCCTGGCGAATTGCCTGCACATGCGGTGCCTGTTCGGTGCCTGTTCGAGGGCAGTGAAATCCCCATGAAAAAGCACTGCTTCGTCTATTCAGAGAACACAAACCAGCAGTGAAAGGTTCCCCTAATGCCCTGCCATTCGGTGGTTTAATTCGGCAAGTTTATTCAGGAGAATCCCATAGGCTTCAATGTTAAAAATATTCCCGTTTTAATTCAATATCTAATAAACCGTTCATTATAAAATTCTGCAGCAAAAAGTCTCTTTATTTATAGATTTTTTAGGATACTTTAAGCATTTTTCTGAATTTTTTTAAAAAATTTAAAAGTCCAATTTTTTTTTTTTTTTTTTCAGTTTACTTATTTTTTTGTAACAGCCCTCTTTATTATCATTCCCTGGACCTCCTGTGAAAATTTCAGACATTTTCGCTCAGTAGTTTCTTTGCAAACAGCGTTTCATTTTCACAGATTCATACAAATGGTTTTTCTAATTTATTCACTGCCTCCTCTACGTCACAGCTGCTTCGGCTCTGTGTGATTCGGCTCCTGTTCGGCTCCTGTTCGGTTTTTTTCGAAGGTTAATCCAGATGTTTTTGCTTGTTTTCAGCGTGCATTCGGTTAGTTTTCGTCAGGATTTCGGCAGCTTTTCCCTGCAATTCGGGGACCCTGTGGTGTTTGCTGAATACACCGCAGGGTCACCGAAATGCAATCGGCAAAAGGAACCGAATTGAAGAGAACGAAAAGTCACCGAACGTGCGGTGACTTTTCGAATCTCTTTGGATAACCCTGATAGTTATTTTCAAACAAGGAAAATTGTTTCAAAATCATATTTTTTTCTAGTTTTCATATGGATAAGTTGGAAAAAGATCAAGCAGATGATTATTTATTTATTTATTTAGAAAGTATTTTATATTTTATAATGTTTATATTTTTAATTGTATTGTCCAGGAAAAAAAAAAAGTTCCTTATTTAAGTGGAATTTGCAAAGGACAAAAGATATCAAAATCTATTATGTGCATCTTAACCCCTTTATTTACTTTTAATACTAGCAGGGTTATTCAAAGAGAATCAAAAGTCAACGTACGTTTGGTGACTTTTCGTTCTCTTCAATTCGGTGCGATTTGGCGATCCCATTTCGACGACCCTGCTGTGTATTCAGCAAGCATCACAGGGCCGTCGTAGTGCAGGGAAAAGCCGCCGCAAACCCGACGAACCCTCACTGCAAAATCCAGCGAACGCACACCGAAACCCGCAAAAACATTTGAATTAACCCCGCCGAACACGCCGAAGAAATCCGAGCAGCCGCCGATCACAGTGCAGAGGAGCAGCCGGAAAAAATCGACACCGCAGACGAATGGAGTAAAAAAAATAAAAAAACAGTACGCTTGAATGTTTGAAAAGTGAAACGCTGTTTGCAAAGAAACTACAGAACGAAAATGTCTGAAACTTACATATAAGATCCAATGAATGATAATAAAAAGGGCTGTTACAGAAAAAAGAAAACAATTTAAAAAATAAAGAAAAAAAGATTTTCGCTAAAAAAATCCCAAAAAATTCCTAAAAGATTAAAAAAAATCTAGAAATAAAGAGACTCTTTACTGCATAAATAATAATAATAAACGGTTTATTAGATATTGAATTAAAACGGGAATATTTTTAACATTGAAGCCTATGGGATTCGCCTGAATAAACCTGTTGAATTACACCACCGAACAGCAGGGCATTTCGACAACTTGTCACTGCTGGTTTTTGTTCTCTGAATAGATTATCCATTGCTTCTCTATGGGGATTTCACTGCCTTCGAACAGGCACTGTATTTGCAGGCAATTCGCCAGGATTTGGCGAACTGCCTGCTCTCTGGATAGCCGAATGGCCAGGAAAGGTAACCGTACGCTGAATTTCACTGTTTGGTGACATTTTGGCCACAATTCGGATCTCTTTGAATAACCCTGTGGGTTATCTATTGGACATAGATTAACATCCAATACACTGGAGTGAGGGGAAATATACCAAACTGGTATCTGTGCATAAAATACCAACATTTTCACAGATAAACACTAATTAGTAATTATACTGTTAAGCGCTAAAGACACATTAGCTCCCAAATGGCCCATTCCCACCAATTACGCCAGTTAATTAGAGGGAAAAAAAAGTATGAAATGATGCAACCTTAGATCCGAGAGTCATAATATCGGTGGAGAATTGAAAACTAATTAAAGTGGGAAGCAGGTTGAATAATTCTGCTGACAATCAATTAAAGTCATGATATATATTACATTTCATATGGTTTGTCAACAATAGAACAACGGTGATCATCTTTATCTTGATTAATGATGACACTTTAAACCTTGATACAAATCTGATACAAGTTGCCATTCTGCATCAATTATACCTCTATCAATCTGTCCATCTGTATCATCTACCCACATCTATCCATATCTATCCATATCTATCCATATCTACCCACATCTATCCATATCTATCCATATCTACCTATCTATCCATATCTATCTATCTATCCATATCTATCCATATCTATCCATATCTATCCATATCTACCTATCTACCCACATCTATCCATATCTATCTATCTACCTATCTATCCATATCTATCTATCTACCCACATCTATCCATATCTATCTATCTACCTATCTATCCATATCTATCTATCCACATCTATCCATCCACATATATCTATCTATCTATCTATCTATCTATCTATCTATCTATCTATCTATCTATCTATCCATATCTATCTATCTACCTATCTATCCATATCTATCCATCTATCCACATCTATCCATATCTATCCATATCTATCCATATCTATCCATATCTACCCACATCTATCCATATCTATCCATATCTATCCATATCTATCCATATCTATCCATATCTACCCACATCTATCCATATCTATCCATATCTACCTATCTATCCATATCTATCTATCTATCCACATCTATCCATATCTATCCATATCTATCCATATCTATCCATATCTACCTATCTACCCACATCTATCCATATCTATCTATCTACCTATCTATCCATATCTATCTATCTACCCACATCTATCCATATCTATCTACCTATCTATCCATATCTATCTATCCACATCTATCTATCCACATATATCTATCTATCTATCTATCTATCTATCTATCCATATCTATCTATCTACCTATCTATCCATATCTATCCATCTATCCACATCTATCCATATCTATCCATATCTATCCATATCTATCTATCTACCTATCTATCCATATCTATCTATCCACATCTATATATCCACATATATCTATCTATCTATCTATCTATCTATCCATATCTATCTATCTACCTATCTATCCATATCTATCCATCTATCCACATCTATCCATATCTATCCATATCTATCCATATCTATCCATATCTATCTATGTATCTATCTATCTACATCTATCTACATCTACCTATCTATCTATCCACATCTATCTATCTATCTATCTATCTATCTACATCTATCTATCTATCTATCCACATCTATCTATCTATCTATCTATCTATCTATCTATCTATCTATCTATCTATCTATCTACATCTACATATCTATCTATCCACATCTATCTATCTATCTATCCACATCTATCTATCTATCTATCTATCTATCTATCCATCTATCTATCTATCTATCTACATCTACATATCTATCTATCCATATCTATCTATCTACCTATCTATCCATATCTATCCATCTATCCACATCTATCCATATCTATCCATATCTATCCATATCTATCCATATCTATCTATGTATCTATCTATCTACATCTATCTACATCTACCTATCTATCTTATCCACATCTATCTATTATCTATTCTATCTATCTATCTATCTACATCTATCTATCTATCTATCTATCCACTTCTATCTATCTATCTATTCTATCTATCTATCTATCTATCTATCCACATCTATCTATCCTATCTATCTATTCTATCTACATCTACATATCTATCTATCCACATTATCTATCTATCTATCACATTATCTAATCTATCTATCTATCCATATCTATCTATCTATCTATCTATCCACATCTATCTTATCTACTTATCTATCCATATCTATCCCATCCATCTATCCACATCTATCCATATCTATCCATATCTATTCCATATCTATCTATCTACCTATCTATCCATATCTATCTATCCACATCTATCTATCCACATATATCTATCTATCTATCTATCTATCTATCTATCTATCTATCTATCCATATCTATCTATCTATCCTATCTATCCATTCTATCCATCCCCATCCACATCTATCCATATCTATCCATATCTATCCTATCTATCCATATCTATCTATGTATCTATCTATCTACATCTATCTACATCTACCTATCTATCTATCCACATCTATCTATCTATCTATCTATCTATCTACATCTATCTATCTATCTATCTATCCACATCTATCTATCTATCTATCTATCCACATCTATCTATCTATCTACATCTACATATCTATCTATCCACATCTATCTATCTATCTATCTATCTATCTATCCATCTATCTATCTATCTATCTACATCTACATATCTATCTATCCATATTATATCCTATCTCTACTATCCATATCTTTCTATTCCATCTATCCACATCTATCCATATCTATCCATATCTATCCTATCTATCCATATCTATCTATGTATCTATCTATCTACATCTATCTACATCTACCTATCTATCTATCCACATCTATCTATCTATCTATCTATCTATCTATCTACATCTATCTATCTATCTATCTATCCACATCTATCTATCTATCTATATATCTATCTATCTATCTATCCACATCTATCTATCTATCTATCTATCTACATCTACATATCTATCTATCACATCTATCATCTATCTATCTATCTATCCACATCTATCTATCTATCTATCCACATCTATCTATCTATCTATCTATCTATCCATATCTATCTATCTATCTATCTATCTATCTATCTATCCACATCTATCTATCTATCTATCTATCTATCTATCTATCTATCTATTATCTATCTATCCACATCTATCTATCTATCTATCTATCTACATCTACATATCTATCTATCCACATCTATCTATCTATCTATCTATCTACTATCCATCTATCTGTCTATCTATCTATCCACACCTACTATCTATCTATCTATCTCCTATCTATCTATCTATCTATCTATCTATCTATCTATCTACATCTATCTATCTATCTATCTATCTATCTATCCACATCTATCCACATCTATCTATCTATCTATCTATCCACATCTATCTATCTATCTATCCATCTGCTATCTATCCACAACCTATTATCTAATCTATCTATCTATCTATCTATCTATCTATCTATCTATCTTCTATCTATCCACATCTATCTATCCATCTATCCATCTGTCTATCTATCCACACCTATCTATCTATCTATCTATCTATCTATCTATCTATCTATCTATCTATCTATCTATCTATCTATCTATCTATCCACATCTATCTATCCACATCTATCTATCTATATAGCTATCCACATTATCTACCTATCTATCTACATATAATCTATCTATCTATCTATCCACATCTATCTATCCACATCTATCTATCTATATCTATCTATCCATATCTATCTATCCACATCTATCCACATCTATCTATCTATCTATCTATCTATCTATATCTATCTATCCACATCTATCTATCCACATCTATCTATCCACATCTATCTATCTATCCACATCTATCTATCCACATCTATATATCCACATCTATTTATCTATCTACATCTATCTA